>CM037855.1:73255566-73290566 GCA_021234595.1 Delia radicum | reverse complement strand
TTAAAAGAAAATAACAATGTTATTAACTTATATGTATAACTTTTTGTACTCAAGAAGTAATCATATACTTTTTCTGAATAAAAGGACGTCATTGGAAGTAGTTCCTAATTTTGACAAAAGAAGTTATACAATTTTAAAGAATTTATCTCATATATATTATCAAACAAATTTTTATTTGCAGGAAAATAATACTAAAAACAGAAATTGCATGTTGCCTAAATTTTGTTAAACTGTGATTAGGTATAAATTAGGGAAGCGCACGTGAGCAGAAAATTGTGAGTGGACGTTGAAATTTCTGACGTTATCGTGAGTGAGTGTAAAAAAAATTTTCGAGGGTGACTGTGCGTGAGTCATATTTTTGTTTTTCAATTTTGAATTGTTCTTTTTTTTGAAAAATTTATATTTTCGTGGTTTGTAGCTCCAAAATTATGACAATCCCATGTTATCATAACAATTCGATGTTTCACTTTTTAGGATTTTATTTCCGTATGAGTTTTGATCGTTCTATTTGAGTGACCTAGGAGAATCACGTGTGAGTAAAAGTTGAATTTACTTATGGAACTACTTCTTTTTTTAAATTTAAGTACTTCTTATTTTTTCTAGGGAACTATTTATTTATTTTTTTTGTGTAAGTACTTCGTAGTTTTACAATGGAACTATTTCTTTATTAAAAAATGTATGTAGTTCTTATAAAAATAAAGTAAATGGTTCTTCGGTAAAAAAAATAATCAATTATTTTAGTCTCACGCCCTGTTAAAAGAATCGAGTAGGTAATCTAGTATGGAATGCGTTCTGCCCAAAATGCTTGATTACAAACCCGCTTACCTTTTTGAAAATTTTTTGCTGGGTATGTCATGGACGGTAATAATAAATCAAGTATGCTATTCCTCAGCAAATTGTGTTTTCAGCTAAATTTAGTTATTCAGCACTTTACAGTATAAAACTAATGTTTTACTAATATTTTACTAATTTAGTTTTAGGAAAAAAAATTGTGCTAGTAAGCGCATTAATAGTGTGAATGAAACCCAGATTGAAAGATATACGCAGAATTAAGTAGATGTCATGTCAAGATGTAGTAGAAACGAGGAAAATGATACTAAAACTACAACTCTTATAAGACATATAATAAATCAACCATGAAAGATTTTTTGATATGTTTTTAATACAAAAGGACGACAACAATGTGTATATAAATTGTTGGTCTAAACAACTAAAATATTATGTTGATTTCAGCTTCTTAAAGAAATATATTGTTAATTAAATTAATACAATAATATACGGAATTTAGCTTCAGTCCAAATTGTCATCATTTAGACAACCATGGATGTAAAAGTTGAAATATATTTTTGTTTAGGTTATATACAATTATTTCTATATTTTTTCAGAGATTAAATTAATTCATGTCTCCAATATATGGACATATTTATGTTTTTTAATGTATTGACAATTGTTTTTTTTTAAAGAATCACAAATTTTTTTTCAGCCTACTAATACTCAGAAAAACTTTATTATTTTTTGGAAAGAATTTTTGCTCACTTTACTGACTTTTTTCCTTGAGTGTACCCTATATACTACTGAACATTACACATATCTTCAATCACATTGTAGCAACATCATCTATTTTTACATCAGACTGGAAGATAGCCAACTATTTACAGTAAGTAAAAAGAATGCCAATTTGTCTCCAGGAGATTGTCGTCATATCAGTATTTTAACTAATTTATCTAATGCTCTTGAGTGACTTCTCTCTGCATACATAATTGAAAGTCTTACTATCAATTAGGCTTGGGCATTTTAGGTCTTTCTAAAGATCGCTCTTTACAGTTCAGCTTCTTTCAATGAACTAGTTCGCTCTTCTAGTTCAACAGCTCTTTATCCTAAAATGGGCTGTGCGACACGAACTATTTGAAGTGAATTGAATCAGCTGATGCGAAACAAAATGTGTTAACAAAATGTGTAACTTTCTATTAAATTTACTATCGGAGAATAATTCAACACTTTAAAATATATTTAAAATGATTGTTAAATCATAAAATAGTACGTAATTATAAAAATTTTAAATTATTTAAAAAAAAAATTGAGCTGACAACATTAAAAAACACTTAAAAGCAACATAAAGAAAAGAAATATTACTCAAAATACAAAAAGAACGAAAAGAGCGAAAAACCTAAAAGAGCTGAAGATTATGATCCAGCTCACTAGTTCAATTGAACTAGGTCGTACACGAACTACACAACTCTACTATCAATAAACTTCTGGCTGAACATCAATCGTGCTGGAAGAAGCTACTGCACTGCTATACTGAAAGTCATGGGCAACATTCGTCTAGCATATGACAAGGGCGACGTCATTATTCTTGTCTTAATTGAGTTAACAACGAAGTTTTAATATGTAATATATTACGGCTTTAGTAAATTTGCATCAAAAAACACATGCACTTACGAATTACAAGGATGACAGTTTAACCGAAATAGATACAGTTTTTATGGAAACTGAACATGTCAAATAAGTTAGGGGTTTTAAGAATCTAGGATTTATGATCAACTACTTTCTTAACAGTTCACTCAGACAAAAAGTTAGTAAAGTCAGCAAAAAGTTTCGCTGAGTCAGCAAAACTTTAGTCAGGTGGGTGCTAATGCTAATATCAACAAAATTAGTAGATAGAGCAAAAGTTTTGTTAACACTTAATTGATTAAAAAATTAAAAAACCATTGCTAAAAGTTACCAAATGTTTGCTAAATATTAGTAGTCTGTAAATAACTCCAAAAATTTGCAGAAACATAATACTTTAGTTAATTTATTTCCTAAAAATTCTAAACTTTATTTTGTGATTCTTTTAAAAATAATTTACAATATGTTACAAAATATGAAAATGTTCATACTCCCAGATTGACGACATGAATTAATGTAACATCTGAAAATATATATTTATAATTGTATATGTAAAGGGTCCGCCAAATAACTTTTTTTTTTTGAAAATGCTATAAAAAAAACTACTGAATATTTTCTCAAATTTCTTTTTTATTTGAAAGTACAATCCTTCCGGTTAATAATGAAAATAATTTCATTCAAATGGCTGCCTCGGCTGGCCATGCAGTATGAGCTTTATCTGAAAAGATGATTTTTTTGGCAAAATAGGCATCGGAAAAAAAAACGTTAGATGGCGGACCCCTTATAACATAAGCCGAATTATCTTCCAGCTACTTACATCAATGGTTGTCTAAATGTTAGCATCTTTTAAATGAAGAGAAATTCCGTAGATAATTCTAAAACGAAACGAAAAAATATGACATATGCAGCACTCTTTTTCAATAAGAAAAAGTAAGAATAAACAATTAAATAAGATCTGTGTCATTGTCTTTTCTTTAATCTGTCTACCTGAACGTATCTTTGTTTGCAATTGGACCAACACTACATTAATAATCGATATAAGCATTTAGTTTACAAATACACATTTAATCTTCACTAAATTTAAACATTTTATTTTGTCTTTCGTTCAATTAATATACAATTACTTTGACTAGCCGGTGATGGTTATTTTAATCCACAATTTTTTTTTACGTAAGAAAAACAGATACAAAAATCTTCCATGGTTAATTTTTTTAAATGTCTTACAAGAGTTGTACTTTTTTTTTAGTATCATTTTTCTCGTCTCTGCTACATTTTGACATGCCGCGACATCTAATTCATTCTGGGAATATCTTTTAATCTGGTTGTAGTCCACTCTTAAATGACCTTATCAGCAACATTTTTTTAGTATAATAAATTAGTACAACATTAGTAAAATATTAGTAAATCATTAGTTCAAAAAAGTTAAGTGCTGATAAGTTTAACTAAAATATTATATAAAAACATAATGTTAACAAAAAATTTGCTGGAAAATAGTATACTTGATTGACAAGACGTTTTACTAAATTTTCAGCTACCTTGTTTTTTTGTGAGTGCACAGACCATATCAACTACACTGTTATGAAAATATATAGCGTTCTAAGAAAGCTGTGGCATGGATTTGGCAAAATTATTTAAAACCCTAATCGTGCTTTTTATTACCTGTGGAGCTAACGTATCACAGGATATTTCACCTAATTTTTGGAAATAATTCGACCATTTCTTACTTAGCGGTCCGATTGCAATGTCACTTGGAACCACCATAAGTGACGTAATACCAAGTTTAATTTTTGATATCGAACCTCCGAGAACCCCGGGGGAGCAATATGGCTCTCCAAAGTAGGGTACTTTTTGCATACAAAATTTTGAGTGCTCGCCATTTTTTGTTTCACATCCGATTTTTAATTAATGTGTGTATAATCTGCTAGTAGAAGCTAACAAAAAAATGGTTGCATATGTGGGTTATCTGCAATAATTCCTGAGATATTGCTATTGGAAAATGTGAAATTCAAATTTTGGTCCGACTCAATTCCAGTGTTTAGCAAATAGCGGGACCAGATGGGGAACGATTTCTTTTTTAAATTATTGGTTGTTTTATTAAATAAATTCTTGATGAAATAAAAGAAAAATTAATGCAATATCTTGTTCCAGTCTTTTACCTCCAGATAAATATTCTCTTTCTAAATATATAAAGTGTGTATACCTTTCTGAAGAGTCTTCCTATGTAAAAGCGAGTTGTGTTAAAAAAAGTTTATGATTTATATATACTTTTCCCTCTAGCCGCTTCAAATTCCTACATTTTTAATACAAATATCAACTTTAACTCACTGTTAGAAATTGTGCACGCCTCCGATTACACAGTACAACATTTTTCAACACATGATTTTGGAACTCAATTCTAAGAATTGCACGTGAAAGTAGCCCCAAAAATAAGAACTTCTGCATCATTCGTTTTGTCAAGTTGGCTACAGTAATATTTAATTTAATTTAAATGGAGGAAAAACAAATAATAAATAAATAAAATCGGAATTTTTATTTCCATGCAAAATAATGTGTATAAAGAAGAAAGCAGCATATTTGTGGATTTGTAATCCAGTTATTGAGCAAAAAATGTGAAACATTGGGAAAAATGGGTATTTTTGCGATTTTTAAGGCACCGGATGCACTTTTTTCGGGTAGGATTGTTCCGTATTTTTGTTTCTCCTATTCAATATCTACACTTTGCTTCAGACACAAAAGAGATATTCCGTACGGTATACCACCTTGAGCCAAACAATTCGTATGACCATTAAATTATTACTGTAGCCAAGTTGACAAAACGAATGATGCAGAAGTTCTTATTTTTTAGGCTACTTTCATGTGCAATTCTCAGAATTGAGTCCCAAAATCATGTGTTGTAATGTGTTAGGTAATGGAAGCTGCTGAAGATACGCCAACATATACCTAATTTATTATGTAAAGCAAGTCTTTTAACACTTCATTAATTACAGATACCAATGTGTTATAACAAATCCATCGCCTTTTTCGTTGACGACAGGACGGGATCAGAAAATAGCAATAAGTTATTGAAAATATATTCATTCTGTGATCTCCTGGAACATTTTCTGGAGCGAAACAGTTAAGCATGTTTGAAAGTTATATTCCTCGCTCCCTGATGGTCTTCTGTTAGTTTACATAGAGGAAGAGTACTTCTTAATTCAATGATGATTTTCTATGACACAGGACCTTATGAACTGTTGGTGTCATTTCTCTCCAGGCATATAATGATAAAAGAAGGTTTGTTATTTCGTCGGCATATACTCCACATTTTGAGGCATTAACTAGCTATTCACTGCCATTAATCTTTTGAAGCTACTCCTTGTCAATACCTGTTATTCTTGAAGTAGTTTCAAAATCTCTAAAAAAAAATCCTCTCACTCTGTATTGACATCGTTTGTACTTCCGCAACTTGCAAGTGGTTTATCAAAGTTGTAGTCAAAGGGTTAATCCTGTCTGCCTTTTAAAATCTTCTTGTATCCTGCTTTTTTTTAGGTGCCCTCATTTTTGCTATTACTTCGTTGTTTCTCACAGTTTTTTTTCATTACCTGGAATCCTTAAAACACACGCTATGAAGTGTTCCATGAACCGAATGCCTGTATGTAAGGGAGATATACCATAATCCAGTACAATTATTTCATAATTATCATGATGGATTGGAATCAGTGAGACAAAATGTGTTAAAAATATTTATCGCCAAATCGACTTTTTCTAATTCTGTGACTGGATGTTATGTTTCTTTAAGTAACATTTTTTGTACAATTAAGCTTAATAAATTTTTTGTACAATTTAGCTTAATAAACATAATTGTCACTTATGCCAGGTATTGGTATGAAACGAAAATTTTAAAATACAATTATTTAAATTTTAACAATTGCAATTTTCGTTTTCTACCAACAACTAACATAAGTCACTTAAGCCTTTAAACTTTTTAAATCTCAAAAACTATCACAACTTATTTGAAATTTTGAAAAACATCGATTAACTATTATTTGAATGCCCTGCTCGAATTGTGGTATGTAATCCATTTTCAGATATAAATTTAAAGCCACTTAACCCTTTCATGATCGAACTTAAACTGGTGTAAAATTTTCTTTTTTGTCTGCTGATTCGTATTTATCAATACAACATTTCTATACAAAAGTGTCGTCAAAAATATTCTTTGAAAAAATCCATTTAATGGACAATGGATAAACATGGTCGTCTACGATCAAAATTAGTGAACAAATACTTTACCCAAGTAATAGCGAAAGTCGTGTTAGGTTTATTTCTGTTATCTTGTTTTCGTCATATGAAATATGATTTTGATTGCGTTGCTGTGGCTAAACACGAGTATTTACAAAATTTTTTAATTCTTTGAGTCTTAAATCGAGTTTTCACTGAAGTCATAAAATATACTTTTTATGCGAAATTTTGAAGGGAGACCAGATTTGGGATCAGGAGCAACAAATCTATAAACATTACTTGGTATAAATTAAATCAAACAAAAATTGCTTAAAAAAAAATAAAACTGAGCAAAAACCTCAAATTTGTTTACCTTAGACGACAAATGAGATATATATGTCCCATATTGTATGAGTGTTCTGTAGGCAATGGATGAAATCAATACCAAACATGAAGGATTTTACCATTTTGTTTGATCTCTATGATGACTATTTTAATCCTAAATTTTTATTAAAGTTGTTTTGCAATTCAATACCGATTTGCTGAAATCAACAAAAAAACATACTAAATTTTAATGAAATTAGTACAGTGGTGCACGGTTATAATGAACACTGGTTATAATCAACTTTTTTTATAACGAACTATTTTTCTGGCCCCAACGCTAACATATTTCATACAAAGTAATACGGTTATAACGAATATCGTTTATAGAGAACTTTTTATATAACGAGCGAATTTTTTTGATCTTTTAAAAGAGAACTGCGCTGAAAATGTTAAAAATTCCAGCTTTTTAATTGAAACTTCACTGAAATTTGTATAAAACGTAATTTAATAGAAGGGTATCAAAATTACAAAGAAAAATTAAAAAACAAGAGGAATTAAAAAAGGCCTATCTTTTTATTAATTTTTGGAACATGTTTACCACGCTTATATCGAACTTCGCTTATAACGAACTGTCAGGTCCTTTCGAGTTCGTGCTCCTCTGTACAAAGAAATTAGTAGAAAAAATGAGTACCCACTACTAAATTTTAATAGAATTGTTGTAAAATGCAATTTAAAACCGTTTTGCTAAAGTCAAAAAAAAAATTCCATACTATTAGTACAATGAAATTCTGTTACTATCACTTTTAACAATTATTTTTTAATAAACACAAATTATGAATATTTTTCATTTAATTTTGTTTTAGTAGGTATTTATATACATTTGGGGAACAATATAAAACTGCACTTAATATATTTTAATTTTTTTCCGGAACATTGTTGTCTGTGTGCTTGATACATGTATTATTGTTTGTTTCGTTTCATTATTGATTAAATGTAGATAATATAAAAGCGCTGAAAGAAGAAAAAAACGATATTTAATAGTATATTCAATAAATATATTTTTTATTATAAAACTTACCTTATTTTTATATTAATTTAAAGCTGAGAAATTTTTTCTTGTTTATAATTCCACGTTCAATATAACACTGTGCATGCTTTTGTGTGCAAATTCCTTAACAAGTACTTGTTGTTGTTGTTTTTATGCAAAAAATAGATGCAACGAAGCATTATGCAACTATGAAAAAACGTGGTTTGTTCTACATTTAAATGGATATGCTTAAATGTTCTTGTTAAATACTTATGATGGGCTTATACCTAATTTTAGTTCTTCTACAGGATGTTCATACTCTAGTTAGTTGCAATAATTGTTTAAGGAAGACTTCTATTAAATATTAATCAATAGATGTCTAGAAAACTTCGAAAATCCATAAAACAATAAACATGGCTTATCAAGTTTTTACAATTAGCCCTTCATGTACACAATTGTTATTTTCCTTTATTTCTCTTTAAAATATATAATCATATTTTGTTTAAGTATTTACACATTTTGTAAGTAGTGATAACTTCTTACTGAAAAGAATACATTGTATGCAAAAGAGAAGGACATAATATTATATAAGGTGGCGCAAAAGTAATCCTCCTGTCAGAAAATGCTATACATAATAAATACATAATAAAAAAAAAAACATCGGAAATTTATTTTTGCGCCACCTTATATATAATAATCGTTTGAAAATTTTAATTTAGATATGTTAAAAAAAATTCCATTTAATACAACACATCAAATAATACTCGGAAAACATTAATTCAAATTCATAAAATATTACTTTTATTAAAAAACAACACTATATTTAATTCAGAAAATTCAGATTTTCTATTACTGATAAAGAATTTAAAACATTTTCCGATAGTTTTTGAGTTTCCAAAAGAAACCGAATTACAAATGATATATTTTAAATTTCAAATGGAGAATCAAAATTTCAATCAATGGTTTCTAAATTTAAACGAAAATTCAGAATTTCAATTGATATTAAGGGATCTCTTCAATGATGTAGATTTTGTTTAGGTTAATTAAAAAAATCAATTGTTTAAATTAATAATGTAGTTAATCTACATTTTTTAAATGCTATATGCTAAATTTAAAAATATATTTTGATTCAATCTTATAAATATTGATTATATGTTCTTATGTTATTACAATATGCAATAATAAAAAAAGCTGATTTACTTTGAATAAAGTTATTTTTAGAAAGATTATGGAAAGTTTTTATAAAATAATGAATATCTATAAAATTGTTGTCTTCAATTTTTATAAAACTTTTTTCGTGTTTATAAAAACTTCATAAATATGATAAATAATTGGTGACAAACGAATTATGAAACATTTTGGTCAATATGATGGAGCTTTTTCCCCTGAAAAACTAGTAAACAAATTGAGTTATTAAAAAAATAAGAATAGCAAAAATTTTTACTAAAAAATATATTGTACTAAAAATTAGTAAAGTGGAATTGAAGAATTTTTACATATTTTTCTACTAACTTTTTTGCCTGAATGTGTCGTTCGAGAAAATAAGTACCAAATCTGAAAGAAAAAATATTATTTGTTTTAACTATTTCGGACCATATTGGTCCAAGTTGTCGGTATAACCTGAAAGCTATATATATACCCTTCTCAATAAACATCACAAACGGAAAAATAGGCAGAAAAGTATAGCTCATACAAAAAACACAAAAAAATGGGACATATATCAAAGTTAGTAGAAAAATTTGTAAAAGGTTTTTAATTTCACTTTACTGATTTTGTACTCATTTTTAGTAAAATATATATTTTTAGTAAAACTTTTTGCTATCACATGTTACAAATTACAGGTTTTTAACTAATTTTTGTTGCTGATTTCAGCAAAACATTTTACTTACATATCAAAAACGCCTGCTATATTATCCGGAATAATTAAAAACTACAACTTGCCAAATATTCTATAGTTAAATAAAGCCTAACTACACTCGGGGGAAAAAATCGTTATATTGATGAAAATGTTTTATAAATCGTTTGACATCAATTATTAATGAAATTTTTGAAATTTTCAAAAATACGACGAAGAGTTTTGTAAAAATTACAAACAAATATTTCATAGATCTTCATTATTTCATAAAAACGTTTTATAATCTTTGTGAAAATAATATTATTCAAGATAAATCGACTTTGTTAATGCAAGCGTCTATTCTATTCTAAATTGATGACTTTGATTAATTTATAAAAATCGTTTTTTTAAGGTATCTAAATCACAATTGTAATTCAGAATTTTCATTTAACTTTTGAAACCATCCATTGAAATTAAAAATATATCATTTGTAATTCCGTTTCTCAAAAACTATCAGAGATAATTTTAAATAAGTCATTATTTTCACTTCCAATGTATTCTTTTCAGTGAGAAGTTTTCACTCCCACAAAATATGTAAAGACTCTAACAAAACAAGTATATATTTTTAAAGAGAGATATATTAAAATATTAGTTTGACAAGACCGAACTCTCACAGAATCTGTGTTTTAAAAACAATCGTTGGTCTAGCTTGCGTATATGTGCGTGCATTTCAACAATAAATATAAATGATGGTTTCTTTTTTTTTCAAGGTTGAGTCTGTTTTTTAAATAAAAACAACTGCAAGTGTAAGTAGTAAAGCCAAAGCCGATCTGTAGCCATGTAAACATTTTGCTGTTGTTAATGAATATAAACTTCAACTTAGTTTAATAATAAAAAATAAATGAATATAATGTAAATTTATGAATATTATGTGAATATAACACAGTGCAACAAATGAAGACTTTTGGAAAAATGCACGGACTCGATTGTATTACCAAAGGTTAGTAAAACCCTGTGCTCGGTTTGGCCAGTTTGACTATCAATTTTTTTTATGGACCTCAAAAGATTTTGAAAATCAGTGCACCACTCAAAAAAAAAGGCGTCCTCAGTTTTTGGCCAACAGCTAATTTAGACTTGATGATATTGCTTAACTATATTTTGCAATAATGTAGTGAAGAGTCTACTCAACAAATTTTATAAAAATTTTATGCACATAAAATCATTTTTTCCTGCAGTTTTTTGAAAAAATATAGGAGAAAATTATTTTTTTTTTACTTTCTTCAACATAGCTTACAGGGACTCATAATTTTTCACTAACAATATATGACAAAATTGCAGCCATTGTAAATCTGAAGAACTTTCGTGAACATATCAATACAGTCTGAATGTGTTTAGGCATCCGAAATAGCTTACAAAGACCACATTGTAACTTATAAATAGTAGTTTTTGACTAGACTACACTTTTATTGCATTTTTGTTTACTTTCTTCAATAACAAAAAAAGTAAATGACAAATGTTTATAACTTGTGTTTATTGAATATATAATTGTTTAAGTGGTAGTTACAAAAAATTTACTAAGATTTAGTAGTTCTTACTAATTTTTTCTACTAATTCCACTGTACTAATACTATTAAAGTTTAGTAATTTTTTTTGCTGATTTTAGCAAAATGGCTTGCAGTTTGCAACAATTTCACTAAAATTAGAAACGGTTACTAATTCTTATTACTATTTTATTGTACTAATTTTATTAAAATTTAGTAATGTTTTTTTTTGCCGATTTTAGCAAAACGGTTTTCAATTGCATTTTACAACAATTTTAATAAAATTTAATAGTGGCTACTAATTTCGTTTTACTACAGTTCAACAGACATGTGTTCCTAAATTTACCGCAAGGCTCAAAATATTTAAATTTCATGTAATAACAGCAGAATTTTTAATGCCCATTACAGATTTTTTTCTTAGTGTACCTAAATTGCAGTAGCAAAGTGTTAAACGTTCATATTTTACAAGAAGCGCATTCAAAGTTAATGTATCAACGCAGTAAACTGTTATGGGTCTCTTAAATGTATAAAATGCTCCTCTTAAAATGTTTTCTTTTGTAATTTTTTGATAGTATACCCAACGACTAAAAAAAGTTTCCACTAAAGACAAAATTTTTTCGTACAACACTATTCAGTGAAATAGTAATATCAAAATAACAGGTTGTTTTGAAATAGATTCATAGGTAACCAGTTCTATAATATTTTATATATAATATTTTATGTATGAATAGTATTTATACACTAAGCAAAAAAGTCTGTAATGGCTACGGGAAATTTTGCTGTTATTATTGGAAATTTAATTATTTTGAGCCTTCCTGTATTTTTTTGCTAAATTTAGCAACACATGTCTGCTGAACTGTAGACAATGAAGAAATTAGTAGCCGCTACTAAATTTTAGTAAAATTGTTGTAACATGCAATTTACACCCGTTTTGCTAAAATCAGCAAAACGGTACAATGAAATTGGAAATAAAACCCGCAATTAATTTTAAGTAAAATTATTGCTAACTGCAATTTAAACCCGTTTTGATAAAATCTGAAAATAAAGTTACTAAATTTTAATAATGTTAGTAAGTACAATGTAATTAATTTAATAAATTGGTAAGCGACACTAAATTTTAATAAAATTTGTATAACTATTACTTTTAACTTTTATAAACACAAGTTATAAATATTTTTCATTTAGTTTTATTCTCGTATCACTAACACTATAAAAGTACACTTAATATCGTTTTTGTTGTAACTTAATTTGTATGGAACATTTTTGTCGGTCTATGCGTATGATGTATGTATTATTGTTTATTTCTTTTCAATCGTAATGTCATGTAAAAAATGTATTAAAAAAAAAATATTTTATTATATTCACATGAATATATTTTAAAACTTACCTTATTTTTATATTCATTAATAACTGGAGAGTTTTTGCATATCTATAGATCGCCGTCGTCTTTACCACTGGATATGTTATTTTTGGAAATTCCTTAACAAGCGCTTGTTGTAAAAAAAACTTACAAAAAATCGATAACTCCATTTCTATGCGAACGATGGCTTGAAGTACAAGTCGAATGAAATCATAAAGTTTTCATACTAAATCTGGTTTCTCTATTTCGAACGAGTTGTCAACACTGCGAACGTAAATGTCAAAACCAGTCACTTGCAAACATGTCTTCTATTTTTAATGACTTTGTGTGCCCCGGTAGGCTAGTTGGTAGCGTGCTGGCTTATCAGTGCGGGGGTCGTGGGTTTGATTCCCACCAGAGGCACTGGTCTGTTTTCGCTACAACGCGTCGAATTACATAGTAGCTAGTGCTCGGTTAGGGTAATAGGATATAATTTGTAATTATATGATTATTAATTAATAAATAAAAAAAAAAAAAAATTTATGATGTTTAAAAAAAAAAACTTATTTTATTTATTCTATAAAATGAAAATATTTTTATACATTCTTGTATTTCATATTTTGTGTGATAAATTTAAAATACGAACTCATTTAGTAACGTGTTTGAAGACCTATATTTGTAAAAATATTCATTTATTAAAAAAATGTAAAAGAACAAAAATCAGAAAAACGATTCAAATAAAACTTGTAATTTATTCTTTAATCTTACTAGTATATTTATTGGCAATTAAAAAATATGAGCAACGAATCTTTTATGGGTTATTGTTCGGAAAATAATCTAATTACGTTATATTTTTATTTTTGAATCCAAAATAACTTTTTGACATCATATTGAAAATTTAACTGGGTGCAGTTATATAAAAAAATACAAAAAAATATTGTAAAAAACGATACAAAAATGTATAAAAATATTTCCATTTTTTAGAATAAAAGAATAAGCTTTTTGTAAAAAAATCATTACAAATAGAAGGCATGTTTGTCCCATAAAAATCAGTATTTGTATATTTAGGTAAGATTCCATATTTTAGTAAACTGTATTTTTTTTTTTTGAAAATCGTAGGGGGAGAAATTTTTGAAAAATGCATTTTAAAGTTGCATTTTTATTAAGTATGCACTTTTTAAAACAATAATTTTCTTTAAAAACATCCAGTTATAAAGTAGAAAAGTGCATATTCCAAATATCATTTAAATTAATAACATGCGATATACAATTA
The DNA here is from genome assembly GCA_021234595.1 of Delia radicum. Taxonomy (NCBI): domain Eukaryota; kingdom Metazoa; phylum Arthropoda; class Insecta; order Diptera; family Anthomyiidae; genus Delia; species Delia radicum. The sequence goes on along the minus strand of CM037855.1, from coordinate 73,276,640 downwards.
AAAAGTTATGGCACTTCAAAGTGAAGCACTTTAAGCATTTTTTTTATCAAATTTATGAAAATTAAAAACGTGCATTAAGTTCTTACGAATTTCGAGATCTGAAAAAGGCTATCTTCTAGTGGGATTATAGAGTATTCATGTACAAAATATAAAAACAAATCCTCATTTTTCAATGTTCTTTGCTGGAATGAATGATATAATAAAAAATTATAAATATTTGTAAAAAAAAGCAATGGATAACAAAAGGTAAGAATAAAATCAGACAAATATTAGTAGTTTATTAAGAACTTTAAATTTCAGCTTAAAAAAATCCAGAATGGAACATCTGAAAACGCTGGTGTACTTTTTTGATTTATTATTTTTCTTTTGTTTTATTTACATTATTTCAATTGTCACTGTTAAGTAATGTTGTATTTTTTTTAAACAATTTAGTAGTATTTTTGGTACTTTTAAAGGAAATTGTAATAAAAGTTTAAAATATCCGGTCTGGCACCATATCCGGTCTGATTTGTAAATCCGTAAAACACAAAAATTGACACAGGTAAGTATAGGCGAACTATAGCTTTCGAAATAGAGAAACCCAAATTGATTCGAATTCGAGTGACTAGCTTTCGTTCAACTAGGTTTTCGTTCGAGATCGGCGGAACAGGCTATAAATCCGTACAATAATGAAGTTGATTTACATTGAATAAAATTATTTCCACAAAGATTATAAAACGCTTTTATAAGTGATGAAGAACTAAATATAAAATATTTGACTTAAATTTTTATATAACTCTTCGTTGTATTTATGAAAGTTTCATAAATGTGATTAATAACGCGGCATGACATATACAAAATTAATAGAGATCTGACCATTAATTATATATGCAGATTTCAATGGCGTACTTAATTCGTTGATCAATGGTAAAGATTTCGAGAAAAATTTCCTTAAAATTTGGCGGTTTTGCATTTAGTTTTAAGCATTTAAAACTTTCCGCAAGCAACCAATCTGCTTTTGTATTGACGTAAGTAAATAGCAAGACCTGTGTTCATATTTAATGCACAAAACTTTATATTTAAACCACTGCCCTACGTTTTATGTAGGTTTTTACAGTTTTAGCTAATATGAACGCTAATGAGAAATTGACCTTAATAAGTGTTAGGTTTTTAATAATAGGCAATATTAAAAATGGGAAATATTATGAAAAAATGTGTTTTTTTTGGTATACATATTTACCAAAATTATGGTAAAAATTTCAGACCCAGCCAATTTTTATGAATTTAATTATGCACTGATAAGGGAAGTCTCCTGATGTGTTCTCTCCGATCTTAATAAAATTTGAATATGTGATAAAGAAAATAAATTAAAGGCCACGCATTTTTTAGCGGCCCAATCTCCAGTTTAGTGGCATCAAACATTACCCAATTTTTCGTTTTTTCGGCTAATTTTGAATTGCTTCAGAGAAATTTTACACAAATGAGATTTTGGAGACGCATTAACTGGTATAAACTTAACATGTTCGACATATAGTTCAATTAAGAATAAAAATATGTAAATTTATGAATATTTAATTATATGGTGGAGCTTTTTGAGCTTTTTTAACATATTTGAAAAAATGTTATATAAATGGCTACCCTAACACACTATATAGGCAATATTGGTACCAAAATTTTTGTTTTCTTGTGTACATTAAAACTGCGTCCAAAAAAATTTGAATTTCATTAGTTTGCATACAAAACTATTTAATTTTGGTCCCACCCTTTATCACTTAAACGTGAGATTCGTACGCTAAAAAAAATCGCGAATTCGGAAAAAGTCATTCTAAATAGATCGAAAACTTAAGTGGTAATAAATATATTTTTTTCTAAAATGTTACAAATCAGTACACGTACTGACCAAATCAGAACGAAATGTTAAAAATCAGTACAAATTTTAAAAATCAGTACACGTGATCAAAATTCAGTACATGTACTGATCAAACCAGTACGAATGGTCACCCTAGTTTTGATACGTATAACGGTATGTATCGGTTGAAAACCTTGCTAAAAACAAAATCAGCTAAAAACGATTTATCACACAATATATGTTTACTTCTTCCCAGCCTTAAGAAATTTTTACAGCTCACTGAAAACGTGAGACAACACTTGATTTTATTTGTTTGGATTGTTGTACAATTTTTCAAGCCCATTATTTCTGTATTTAAGAGAATATTTTTTTGTCGCTTGGTGTATGTTGTATAGTTTGTATTTTGTTTTAAAAAGTGTTTAATGTTTTTATATAAATGTATGCGCACAAATATGAAATATGAGCATTTCAAAAGTTCCAACATCAATAAATTTAAATAAAGCTACTTTAGTAATACAGGTATTCCTCGATTTACGCGGTTTCGATATAACGGGATTAATAATAGTGAACATTTTTCTGTATAAATCGTTTTTTTACGCGTTTTTAGTATAACGCGATTTAAAAATAGTGGCAACCCTCAAATTGAGCGCATTACACGATTTTTTTTAAACATTATCAGCTGTTTGCAAAAAAGAACAGGTTAAATTTAATTTGCAGTGGAAAAAAATTTAAAGGTAATAAAAAATAAACTATTTGCTGTGGTTTTGTAAAATGTTATTTATTTCAGATATGCCACCAGTAAAAATCAAATTCAAATCTTAAAAGGAAGGTTTTGTCATTGCAAGATAAAATAAATATCTTGATCGTTTGCAGAAGGAAGAAAAGATCGCATCTGCAGAAAAATCCCTGAATTTGAATGAATCAACAGTAAGAACAATCCAAAAAAGTTATAAAAAAATTCGAACAAGTGTTTGTGCTGAATCTTCTGATACTGTAAAACGTGTATCCTATATCCGAGATGGTTTAATAGAAAAAATGGAGAAATTATTATTTATTTGGATTGAACATGCAATTGATAAACACATTCGTCTTTCTTCTAATGTTATCAAAAAAAAAAGCTCTAAAAATATATGATGGTTTGGAACAAAGAGCTGGTTTACTTAGTCTACTTATACAGGGAGAATCTTCATCCGGAGACAAAACTGCTGCAGAAGAGTTTCCTAATAATTTACTCCAATTAATAACAGATGGCGGTTATCATCCCCACCAAGTGTTTAATGCTGACGAGACTGGGTTGATTTGGAAATCGATACAAAAACGCTTTTTTGTTTTGGATAAAAATTCTACCGCCGCCGGTCACAAACAGTCTAAAGAAAGAGTAACACTTTTGATGTGTTCCAATATACTTCCCGTATATTGGAGGGCAAATAAAAAGGAGCGTTCGATTTCTAAAATGTTTGAGAACTGGTTCCAAAACATTTTTGCAAAAAAAACAAAAACTTACATAAAAAACAAAATTTAGATTTTATAATTATGCTTTTAATTGATAATGCTCCCTGTCACCCAAACAATTTAGAACACCCATATATTGAAGTGGTATTTTTGCCCCCTAATAAAATCTCTCTTTTGCAACCATTGGACCAGGGAATTATAGCAACGTTCAAATCGTATTACATAAAGATTTCCCTACAATTTATTTTATATTTAATGGAAAAAATGAAAGACAAAAGTCTCTCAGATTTATGGAAAGAATTTTAAATTTTGACGTGCGTCGATGTAACATCTCAATCTAAAAAAACCTTAAGAGTTCTACACTAAATGGTTGTTGGAAAAAACTATGGCCGGAAGTTGTTCCTAATGATAATGTTGTTACTCCGTTAACAGCGGAAGTTGCTTAAATACTACAAGTAATTGAAACATCTGAATTATTTGAAAACATTGTGGATGAGGATATATTGGAGATGATAAATGATGTTCCAGGATTTACAGAACAAGATCTCATTGAATTAGCCACGGACCCCGGTGAAGCAACTGAAGACGAAAGCGATCGTGAGCATAATCCATATTTTGATTCTTCTAAGTTAAAAACTTTTATACAAATGGCTCAGGATATGATAAAATTTTCCACTGATAATGACCCTTGTACAAATCGATCAGATTTATTTCAGTGTTCAATAAAAAAAATCGTTGGCATCATACGAAGAACTTTTAAAACAACAAGAACAGCAAAAAATGCAAAAGCGAATAACCAGACTTCTTTAAAGTGGACATTAATTGTGACCAAAATTCTGAAGACGTTAACTATGACAAAGACTCTGAAAAAGTAGTCTTTGACGAAGATACTGAAGATTTTAACTATGAAGAAATCTGTGAAGATTAGCAATATTTATAATATTTTATATTTTTTATGATTTTTTTTGTTTTTATTAATTTATGTTTTGTTGATTAAAAAAGCCGGAATTAAGTTTTTTTTTATAAAATTTTTGTTATTTCTTTTTAATTTATAAATTTTTATTTTTTTCAAAGCTTGTTTAAATATACTATCCCAAATTTGAATTTTGTATGAAGTTAGTGTTTCAATTTGCGAGGTTTATTATATTGCTGGTCCCAAAATAGAATTTTGTGTTGATATAGAACCTTTATTTATGCGGTTTTGAATTACGACGTTTTTTTTCGGTTCCAACGTGCCGCGTAAATCGAGGGATACCTGTACTTACAAACAAAAACATAATATGAATGTACTATATATCGTCTTCAGAAATGCACCAGGCCTTAACGAAATTTTAAATTAACTCAACATTTTACTACGAAATTTTAAATAAAACTCACGCAGAAAAGAAAATGTTTGTTTTTATTCAACCTTTCAACATTTATAAAGCATAATATTCGAGCTTGAGGTGTGTTTGTTTCCCAAAAATTCAATGCTTTTTATAATTAAAAAAATAATTTATTTTTATCTCAATCTTTCACTAATTAAATTTCATAAAAATATAAAAAATGTAATCAAAGAAATTAAGTTAAGGCAAACCTTACATGAATTTATAAAATATTTTTTTTTTTCCAAAACTTTATTTCACATGATATTAGCAAATAAATGCTAGATTTCGATAAAAAATAAAATTATAAATTTAACGAAATAATAAAAATTCAAAAATAGAACCCGTGATTTTTTAAGAATGACGACTAAATAACAAACTTTTGTCAAAAAATCGCAAAAAGCTAATATCGTTATTTAGGGTTTTAGTACCCAAAATAACTAAATACTCCTTTTTTACAGTTATATTAGTTTTTTGTTTTTATATACATCGAGATTATTTTTATGTTATTTTCAATTTAATATAAAATATAAAAGAGGTGTTGCTAGTTTTCAGTCAAATCGTTATTTGATATTCTGAGCAGTGAAAATGAGCAAAATCGGTTTACGGGTTCAAAAGTTATGAGTGAAAATGTGAGAAGACCTCGAAAAATTTTTAAGCAAATTTATAAAATATTCTTTTTTGTTAATTACAGTTAATTGGAGAAACAGATTTCATAAAGGCTTTAACTTGACTGATTAAATTTTAAATCTTTAATTAATTATAATATTTATTAAAAATTTGTAATATCTTTTGAAAAAAATCCCTTCCCCAATTTAAATTTCAATAGAAACAGAAATAAATAAACGACCAATAAAACACACCAAAGTGAGGGACAAAGCCTGTTCATTATTCTTATTGTAAGCCCATGTACTTACGTATTATTATGTAGTAAATAAGCATTAACAACTCATAGCTAACGTACAGGGCTTGGCCTAGTAGATGGTATTGTTGGCTTACACTCGTGAGGTTCGAAATACGATTACTGATAGAGTAAACTTCAGTAAACTTTGAAAAAACTTTAACTAAACCTTTTTTTTCTTCTAAAACATCCCAAATACATTAATTGATCAACACAACAACATTCTTATTGTTATTTCTACAAAGAATATAGATATAAATATAGTTTGCACTTTCCCTCGTAATTGAAAACACCGAGATGGAAGGTATCCAAGAATTCGGCACAGCCGAATTTAATCTTTTTTATACCAAACTCGGCACGTGCTTATTTTAAAGATATATTTTTAATATTATACTAAAATCAGCTATTTACAAAATTTATATATTTCACAATTTTTTTTTTTTTAATTTTTAATTATTTTTTTGGTACATATTATTTTTTATCACAAAGGCAGAAATAATAGGAAAATAAAATCCCTAACTTTATTACGATAATTGTAAAATTGTTAACCACTTTCTAACACATACTTAACCACTTTCTATACTTAAATTTTCTTAATAATGTTGAAAACGTTGAAAAAATCAATATTAATGCATATTTTTAAGTTCATATTTCACGAATTTTAATGCATAAAACACGATAATAACTTCCGAGCCCTATTTATATGTACATCATGGAATACATAAAGTCTAAGAAGAAAATATAATTTATTTTAAAGTGGCTTTTCAACACCTCCACAAAGAAGAAAGAACTAAAGAACTATAACTATCTTTTTAAAACTCCCGACGTTTTTCAACTTCCGGGAATTGGGAATTTTTTCCCATATTCCCTTGAATTCCCGGGATTTCTGAAATGAATATTTATTAAGATCTTCATAGTTCTTAGGAAAAAGCCAAATATATTTTTTAATTTAACGACCACTGTCAATTCAGGAATATTTAAATTTTTTTTTTTTACTAAAAAGCACTCTTAATTTTACTTCTTTCAAAATTTTTAAAACTTTGATTTTATATAGTGGAACAATATATTTTGTCTCAATGTGCTTTGTATATTTAAGAAGAAGAGGAAAATCTAAATTGATCATTGAATATGAACAAAATGATATAACAACGTAAAAGATGAAAAATTGTAATTTTGTTTTGCTTTTTAAAGATATTTAGTTTAGCAGATATGGCTGTTTTAGTGTTTTTCTAAACTCCGAACAAAATTACCGGTAATTGAAAAGTATCACCTCAAAGTAGTAACATAGGGGGGGGGCTTAAAAAATAAAAATAACAAAAATTACTATCAATTGTAGTAAATATGAAACACATATGTTAGTAAAAAAATGAACACACACTTTCTTTTTTTAAATAACAAAAAACCAATGAAAAAAATTAATGTAAAATCATAAAACAGTCATTTGATGTGTTTTTTTTTAATAAACTACAAGGTAAGTAAAAAATTAACTTTGTTCTACAAATGACTGACTTTTACATTAAAAATAAAGAAACTGTATTACAATACAAACAACTACAAAGTTTTAAAGCAGAAGTTCCCTGAGTGTAATAATCAGGGCATTGATTTTGATGTAATCCCAGCAAAAATGTGGAAGCAGTAAAAACGTTTACTGCTTCCTCCACTGCTGCTTCTATTGCTTCCAAGGATTATATAATCCTAAAGAGCAGTAATAGAAGGCAAACATTGATCACATGTTGGCATCGCTTTTAGTTGTGCTTGCCAAAAACTCATGAAATAGCAATAAGTTTTCATCATTTTGGATTTTTTTTTATTGAAAATATTCGGGAAAATGCAAGACAAACAAAACTTAAAAATTTTGAAATACATTCCATTTTTAAAGAAATTATTTAAATTTTGTTTGTAATTCAAAATTATATTCTTATATAATATAGCAAAATATAACTAAATATATCAGAATTTTCTTCAAGATAACCGAAATTTAATTGTCGAAAAATTTACTGTTCATACAACCAAAATATTTGGTCACCACAACCGAATCATTTAATTGGCGAAACTTCGTTTCATCCCCGAATTTGAGTTTTTATTTTTCTGGGTAATAATAAGATCAGTTAGTACAACTAAATATAGGTTTACACACTAAAATTCGGTTAACTAATTTTAGTTGTGGTATCCAAAATATAGAGAAATCAAGTTTTAATACGATTTTATTAAAGAAATTTATCGGTTTTAACAAGCAAAAAATTTAAGTTAATTTGGCCATTTTTTGTGTACTGTTGTTAACTTAATAAATCGATTACTGACAAATCAATTTTTGCCAGCGTTGTGAACTGGGCTGTGCCAGTGGTTTTATTATCATAACGGTTGTAAATTTCACAAATTAAACACTTTTTACTAAAGTTGGTGGTGCTTTTATATGTTTTTTTTACTGTTGTAAATTTTGCATATCCAGTACTGGCAAAGCACTTTTTACTAACGTTGGGTAAGCGTTGGCAAACGCTTTTGCAGTCCTTTTTGTTGGACCATCGGCAAACAGTGCTTTACCAGCGATTGATTTTCAGACCATTTACACAGAAAAAAAAACATTAGAGGATTAAGTAGACACAACACTAAATAGAAAGCCTTCAAATCAGATTATGATTGTTATCTATTTAGTTATAATAAGTTTCTACTTATTTTTCAAATGCCGAAACGACATATATAATGCTGAAACATTAATTTAAATACGAAAATATTTGTTTTAACTAGAATCATATTAAAGAAAAAAAAAAAACATACATACATATTTTAAAAATGTTTGTGAAAAGTGAAATATTAATTAAAATTTTTTTTCTGTGTTGGCAATTTCTAGCTGGTTAATTTTTAATATTTGACTTATTTTCTAGGCGTTAAAAAATATTTATGAAATTAGTTTAATAACACCCGTAGATAAAAAGTTTTTAGTTGGGTTTCTGTTTTAATGCATAAATTCTAGCTACAGACATCGAAAACCCCTAAAGCACATTTCTAGTTTTAAAGCTGTTTTATTGTATTCGGTTTGCATGGAATTTAATAATCAGCTGTTTTGAAAGCACTTTTGTCAAAAACAAATATAGATGAAAAAATATGTTTTCCTTTATTTTGAACAGAAAACAAACCAATTTTTGACAATTAGAACTCAGATCCAAAAATCGTTGTAATCGGTGTAATAATATATGTACATATATTGTAAATTCCTAAAGATATCTCTAGAAATACAAATCTTTGTGTTTATTTATAAAATATTCTTGAGAAACATGCTCTACACATATATCGGGCCGTTCCACCAAAGATAAATTTCTGACCTTGGGTCTTTTGATTTCAATTAAGTTTTGGATTAGAAGCTCTATAAAAGGCCTTGAAGAATGACGTTTTTACTTTTTGATTTCGAAAAATCTACTGCTTTATGAGCGATTTTGTTTTTCCAAAAATATGCAAAAAGTGAAAAAGTATGAAATTCGTCTTTTCTTTAATATTCATCAGATCATCGCCATTCCATTCCAGTTGATTCTTTCGCGATAATTCCGTAAAACATAATATATACCCAAATATTACATTTAATAATTATTTTGTACAAATAATTTTACATTTGACTCTTTTTGCATTGTATGAAAACTAAAACTGCATTTTTAGTTGCCTGTTGCCTGACGCCTTCGATGTGTTTATGCTTTTAGGAAAAAAAAATATAAACAACACGACCATTAACAAAAAATACGAGACTGTACCGATTCGTGAATGACACAAGTAACAAATTATTGACACTTGTGGTTCGCGGAAGCACAAAGGTCAGGGAGAATAAAAATAAGAAGAAAGGACAGGTTGCGAACTATGTATTTTTGTAAAAGTTAAAGTGTCATTCCCACACTATACTGCTTCTCGGAAGCACTAGAGTTAGGGAATATAAAAAAAAAATAAATATGACGATCGCCTACGAACGGTATGCGGTTTAAAACGAAAGTTTGGATGATGCAATAATTGAAATAAAACGCAATAGTTTTTCTGGAGTTTTGTTGAGTAAAGGGCGTGCGTGCGGTGAAAAGTTAATTTAAAGCGAAAAGTTTCAAATAAAAGAATCTTTTTAATAAAAAAAATCAAGTGTACTTCTAAACAATATAACTAAAAGGTATATTTTAATATTGGGTTAGTGACTTTTAAAATATTGAATGTTTTAATTTGTGAATTATAAAATCAGTTTTGCGTAAAAAATTGAAATATTTCTTTTACTGAAATAATGGTGGGAAGACAAACAAACTATTTAATTAAAAAAGAAAAAGAAAAAAATAAGCTTGCTCTTCTTTGTGCATCTTCTTCGTCCGAAAGAAATGAAGAAGATTTAGGAGAACATATTTCAAATTTTGAGCAATTTGAACAATTGCAGGTATGTATCTCTTATTAAAAACATTTTATTTTCTTTATTTAAAAAATATATAATTTATAGCTCTATTCGAGGAAAATAAAAAAATGGCCGATGATATAAGGCAGGTAAAAGGTAAAAAACTTGAATTTTTTTTTTAATTTTTTTTAAATGTCAACTTTTTTAAAGAAATTATAAGCGATCAAAATAAAGTAATAGTAGACTTATTATCTGAGGTTCATGTTTTGGTAAAATCTAGTCTTGGTCCTGCTATGATTTCAAATAAATACCTCGACTACTTCCCAATAGAAACTGAGAAGGAACTAGAAGAAATGGAATTTGAAATATCTGATGAAACTAAGGAAGCAATTGTAAGTATTTGTTTGCTAACAAATCTGTATCGGCTGTTACGCCAAATACCGGTTTTTGCGATTTCGATTAAATTTTGCATTTATAAACTCTAAAGAGTCGCTTAAAGATTGGTGTGTTTAGTTTTTAAATTTCGAAAAACTAATAATTTAACTGGTTTTTTAGAAATTTTTGATCCGATGAATATTCAAGAAAATACGAATACACAGACTTATGCACTTTTACAAATTTAACGTTTTTCAAAACAACTAAATTGCGCATAAAATCGTAGATTTGATCGAAATTTAGAAAACTAAAAGAAAAGATTTTAGCAGATCTTCTGTTTAACGCTTGATATGTGTATAATTTTTTTTTTATTATTTAGGGTGCCACAATAAAAAAAATAGTAGGAAAAGACGGAATCAAAAAAAAGCTGACTCAAATTTTTTCCGAGTCACTTTTGTACGATTACAATTTAAATGGAAGACAAAACAAGGATTACCCAAAACTAATAAAATTAATTTTCAGTAAGTATATTTAGTGAAGAAAATTTTAATTATGTATTAGAGTTCATTTAAAAACTCTTTGTATAAAAAAAATAATGATAATTATTTTTAACAGATTCCGTTCAAAAAGAAGAGCAGTTAACAAACAGCAATTTTATGAATGAAATAAGAACTGCTATACGTTTGCTTAAAAATAAGAAATACAAACATGAATACATCCAAAGAAAACAAGAAAAAAATTCCTTTTATGATGAACAAACCGATGGTGAGGACGACCGTAATGATGAAAACTCCAATCCTCATATTGATAAAACTCAAAATGTTTTATCCTTTTCTGAACTTTAAGTCATACTTTTATTTTCAAAAATAATATTTAAAAAAAACCGAAGCATCGAATTTAAAAAATTTATTACAATTAAAAGTGTAAATTATTTACTTAGGAATACTTAAAGATTACTAAATTTAGTGCCATACTTTTTATAAAAAAAATTAATCAATTTAAAATATTTCAAAATGCACATTCTTTAGTTTTTTTCATTAAAAAAAATGATACGATAAATTAAAATTTAACTTTTTATATTTTTTTTTTTAATGAAAATTTATTTATGAACTAAATCAATACTAAACTATCAAATACTATCTTAAACTTTATTATAGTTCAGAACTAAAAAATAATTTGGTTTTGAAGTCACAAAACTTGAATTAATTTTTAATAAGTATTTTAAAAAATGTAATTAAAGCATTTAACAACATAAAAAAACTTTAGATTTTTTAAACAACAGCATTTAAAGAACAAAACTTTAATTTAATTTTAAAAACTACAAATTTTCAAAAAAAACTGAAATTTTAAATACTAAAAGACTTATGCAAAGTGTAATCATAAAAGCTCAAACTAAAAAAACAAAACAAAAATAGTTGCACTAGAATTAAATAAAATCAATGCATACAATGAACAAAAAATTGCATACTTACCAAATTTGAATAAAGGCAAAAGGTGATAAAAGTATGAAAAAATATTAGGATTTATTAATAACATATTAGAAAATATTAAAATTTGTTAGTAATAAATCCTAATTTCTTTTTATACATTTATCACCACCTTTCTCTTTATCCAAATTTGATTAGTGTACAAGTTTTTTTTGTTCCACTGTATAAAAACATAGTACAAAACGCTCAGTTTTAATTAATATTAAAAACTCTAAAAATTAAAAAAAAAAAAGAAAAATAACAAACATTTTTTTAATGCAAAGTTTAAGTGTTTTTTTTTTGTAATATATTACGATTTATTTAAAAATTTAATTAAAACCTTAAACCTTACTTATGAATATGAATTAATTTTAATTTCGTAATTAATCTCTTTGATTTTTACCTAAAACAAATGAATTAAAGAAAAGACTGATATGTACAAATAAATTTAATTTTAATTTTTATTTAATATTAAACAGTTTAATTTAAACTATATTGAATTTAATATATTTATTTATCTTGTATATTAAAAATTAATAAAAAATATTTTTTGCATTGAAAATCTTAATTTTTTTTTGTGTATTTATATCTTTATATCTAAAGAAGGCATGAAAAGGTGTGCTTTTGGGAAGGCATGATTTCATTGAAATAATGAGACATTTTTTCATGTCAGAAAAGAAGGCATGAATATTGCACTTCATAGAATACCTGATTTTAAATATTTGCGAAGCATAATAACATGCGCTTCCGAGAAAGCATGATCTGTCAACATTTAAATGTATATAAGAGCGCTACTTATGAGCAGTGAATTCATGTCATTTTGGATTAGGAAACAAGTGCTTTCACGCGAGCTATCTCGAACAAATATCAGGCATGATATCATCGGTATGGCAATCGCTTCACTGTTCAACTTTCCCTGCCAATAGTGCTTCCGAGCTAGCACATATTTCTGCTGGGATGTAATCAGTAGCTCAAAATCGATTTTTTTTAATTTAATTTATTTATGAGCAATTCCATATGAAAACGATCAAAATTGGCAAATTTTTGGACGACCCCTCTCCGATTTTAAAATAATCTCAATCGATTGCCCAGCAAAAAATAATGTACCTACATATTTTTTTTTTTTTTATAGTGACTGGTTTAGTGGTGGTGTGCACCACTGTCATGTGAACAAAATTGAAGAATTCTTCATAAGGGACCTCATTGAAAGTTGTTTTAAAAAAAACTACTAAAGCGATCGCAACGAGTGATAGCTCGTTGGAAAGGTATTGAATCAGGCTTTAATTGAAAAATAAAATTTTCCTAATTTTTCTTGTTAAATAATTAAAAATAATTCAATTATAAAAAATATAAAAACAATGAGAACAAGGTGGTCTCTTAATGCTCTTCTCCTATCCAAACAAGGAGTCGGGGCCCATTTTTTTATTGCTGATTCTTAAAGCAAAAATTATGAGGAATCCAAAAAAAATAAAATTAGCCGGAAAATTTAGGAGCTTCTGTGGAAAATCGGAAAATTTAATTTTCATGGGAAAATTTAATTTTCATGGGAAAAAAGGTAAATTTCTGAGAAAAATTAGGAAAATTTTATTTTTCAATTAAAGCCTGATTCAATACCTTTCCAACGAGCTATCACTCGTTGCGATCGCTTTAGTAGTGGTCCCTTATGAAGAGGTCCCTTATGAAGAATTCTTCAATTTTGTCACATGACAGTGGTGCACACCACCACTAAACCAGTCACTATAAAAAAAAAAAAAAAAATATGTAGGTACATTATTTTTTGCTGGGCAATCGATTGAGACTATTTATTTTAAAATCGGAGAGGGGTCGTCCAAAAGGTGATCGCTTTCATATGGAATTGCTCTTATTTATTGATATCCTGATAATAAAAGAATAGATTCTTGATCATTTAACCAAATATTGACCAGTATTTCAATTTGACCAAATACTTTCCGAATCAAAGAACTTGCAACAAAATGGCATTGATTTAATTTTGTATATTTTTCCATACAGGGTGTTTCAAGTTCGAGTTTCGTTTTCAAATTAATTACAAATTAAAGTCACATTTTGAATAGAAATTTATTTATCAATATAAAGTATTGGAAAAAAATTATAGGACTATTGCTTCAAAAATTTGATAAAATCTTTCTTATGAAATGGATGTTTTATTTTCAAAACCGTCAAAACTAGTAGTCTTCCATTAAAGAGATACTTTTCTACGATTGTTTTCATTGAAATTCAAGACTACATTTTTTATAATTCAAAATTAGGTTAAAATTTTGAAGTTACGTTTACCAAAAAAATATATTAATATTCCCAAGTAATGTCTCAATGATTTTTATACTGAACATTGAACAAATTATTTCATAACTAATTGTTATTTCTTCTTAAGTCTGTCTGCACCTCTTTAATCGCTACAAACGGAATAATTTTATTTTATCCTGATACCAAGACCAGACGAAATACTTTGGGCCCCAAAGGCAGTGTTATTTTAAAAGTTTCGTACAAATGTTTTGTAATGTTTTGGAAATTGCTAATGGTCTGAAAAATCAACCACTGGCAGAGCACTTTTTGATAATAGTCCAACAAATGAAGTGCTGGCAAAGCACTGACTTACAACGCTCTGCCAACGTTAGTAAAAAGAGCTTTGTCAGTACTTAATTAACAAAATTTACAACAGTAAAAACAATAAAAGCACTGGCACAGCCCTGGCTTAGAACGCTCTGTTCACGTTCGTAAAAAGTGCTTTGCCAGCACGTGATTTTCAAAATTTACCACCGTAAAAAAAAAATGCACTGGCCCAGCACTGGCTTAGAACGCTTTCCCAACATTAGCAAAAAGTGCATTGCTAGTACTTAATTACAAATTTACAACCGTTAACATAATAAAAACAGTGGCACAGCCCTTGTTCACAACGCTGGCTAAAAGTGCTTTTGCAGAGCTCGATTAACTAAATTTACAACCGTTAATAAAAACTAAATTTAATGCATGTACTGGTTTTTAAATAAGTTAGCAGGTTTAATAAAAATAACAAATGAATAGTATTTTTTAAATTTATTTTACATACTTTAAAATTTAATTCTTTTTTTCAAATCTTCAATGAATTTAAAATACACTAACCCTAAGTATATTGTTTGTATTCAAATCAAATTCATACACTAAAAAAAAGTATAAAGACAGCAAAATTTTTGCTCAAAGGATCCTTTTAGAAAAATTGCTAATTTAGCAAATTTTTTGCTGATATGAGCAATTTTTCTGCTACTTGCAGAGATTTAAAATTACAACATTGGAAAAATTCAAAACTAAATTGCAATTTATGGTTTGAAGTTGAAAGCACTGGGCTAATGCTTTGCCGGTCGTATTTTTCTGACTGGGTATCTTGTGATTTGTATACTCATGATTTTGTAGTGAAAAGGCTCTCCAATTTGCATGTTTCTCTGCTCAGAAATTCAAAATTGAATGAACTATTGATCTAACTATTACCCTTATAGAACCTGTTTCCACTCTGCAACTAAAAACTACAAATTAATTGAGTTAAAAGCACCTTTGATGGTCCAAACGCATAATTTTTAAAGCAACTTACAACTCGAATTTTGTAATGCTTTCTGCTCTATTTTTCTTGTTACTCCGTCAATTTTAACCAAATGACATAGACTTATAAAATCGACTTCTCGGACTTTATTATTAAAGCGAATGAGGTAAGGAATATAATGAAAACAATGTTTGGAATATAAAGTACGTAATGTAAATAATGTAAAGTATGTAAGATAAATAATGTAAACGACGTAAATAATGTTAAGTATATATTGTAAACAAATGTATGAAATAAAAATGTTGTTTCACTTTGAGTTTTTTTCGTTTCAATGTTTTCGCGGAGGAATGATATCCTCTCTGACAGAATGTCTTGTTTGATGAATTCTGGTATTCCTTATACTCCTACACTCATACAAATAAATCTGTAAAAATAGTAGGAAAAGTTACTAAAAATTTGTTAAAAATTGCGGTGCAGGAAAAAGCAGTAAGCACAATCTTCTTGCTAAATATTTGTAAAATGAAAAGAGCAAAAAAAATTAAAATTCTACTGAATTTTTATTTGTTTGCATGAAAACTTAGCGCCATCTATTCGTGAAAATTTGTATTGCAAAAAATAAGACAACTGAAATATAGTTTTGTATATATACACAGAGAGAAATAAAGAGCCAACCGAATTGAAAAGTGTAAATTAATGGTAACAACTTGTAAATTCAGTTAATACAACGATAATTACATCAGATTTCTGAATATTTTAGTATAAACCGAACTTTGTTATGAAAACTAATGTAAAGTTGCGCCAACAGTCTGAAATTCGTACTAACCGAATTTTAGTAGTAGAAACAGAATTTTAGTTGGCAAATAGCTAAATTTTTCTCTGTGAGTAAGATAACTAAAATACAAAGTTGTATCTGTCTTTCATTTGTCTTTATTAGTTCATTTGTATGCACATCGGAAAGCTACACGCAAAGAAAAAACATGGTTGGGGCAACCATATTCGAAGAGCATCATACATTGTTGGGTTCATGATTGCGGCAACCATAATAGTAACCATAGTATAATAATCATGTTATGATTACGTAACTACTATTATTTTACCATAATATGATTCCTAATAAATCATATTATAGTTCGGAAATTGTCCTAATAACACCATATTATGGTTCTTCATAAACATGTTATGACCTTGGAATTATCATAATATGGTACCCCGCTAATCATAATATGATGAAAAACTAGTCATAAAGTTATCATGTTATGGTCCCATATAACCATATTATGGTAACTAAAGTCTCATAATATGATCAATATTATCATATTATGACTACTAATAAGCTATAATATGACTGCAGGATGATATTTAGCAAATTAATAACCATGTTATGGTTAAGCTATATTAAAAAGAAAGACATTTTTTTTTTATTTTAAATATTTCATTTATTTATCTAATGAACATAAGAGATCGATATGAAATAAACGAATTAATTTTAGTTATTAAAAATATGCTGTGCATGGATACGTATAAAATAGAATTTTTTAAGACAAAATGTGCAGTAAATTGGTTAATTTTTTTTAGTTCAAAAAGGTTCCAGGATCAAAAGTTTAAACATATTTCGAGATGTATCTGCATTTTTAAATTGCCAATAAAAAAATGTTTTTAAGTTCCAAAAATTAAAGTTTTCCAATGAGTCATTAAAGAGCTATAAAAACATCCAAATTCGGATTGTAAGTGCGCTATAATTTTGAGCGTGAAATATCTGAAAACTTTTGGGCCTGGTACATTTTAAAATAAAAGAAATACATTTTCACAATGGCGAATATAAAGGCGAACTTTTATTGTTTGGTCAAATAAACATTTTTGTTTGATCAATAATTTCAATCAGATTCATATGTTATATATACAAATGGTCTTAAAATTTAATTTAAAAACATTATATTTATTTGGTTGTACAAATATAACCAATGTAATCAGATTCTAAAGAATCTAAATAAACAGAAAAAAAAATTTCACATTCAATGCGAAAAGCATGATAATGTTAATCAAATCCATGGTTCAAAAGTCTTCATATTCGCCAATATGAACCACCATTTCTGGTTTAAAAAGTATGTGTTCATACTGGAGGTATGACACAGAGTGTAGTTAAAATTCTGAAGTAATTCCATATTTTTCCATATAGTCTTTTTGGTAGTATTTCTGAAGGTCCTGCTTCAATTTTTTCTTTTACAATATCATTGTAATTTATAAGAAAATCTAGTAATTTTATTTGATATTTTACAAAATTGTTTTTAAAATGTTAATTTTATTGTTGGAGCTATTACATATATTTTTTAATGTTATATTTTTTTATTTTTATTATTTTTTTATTTTTTATTATTTTTTTATTTTTATTATTTTTTTATTTAATTTATTTTTTTTAATAAAAAGACGTACTTTGCACAAAATCTCAAACTAGACTGACGCTCACTAATAAATAGAATCATCTGTGATCTCTCTCACTATATAATTACTGGCGAAATCATAACAAAGTTACAAGCAACTATAAAATGATTTTCGCCAATTATAGCATGGTTGTTTTTAACTGTGGAAAAGCACATAAAACGTTTGTTTCTATTATAAGATGGTTGTGCATAGCGTCATCTGTATCAACAATGCAATTGTTGTTTTCACAATAATATGGTAGAGAACTTGTTGTGGAAAAAATAGATACGTTTAAAATTTAATAAGGTAACTTGCTTACTGAAATAGTAAAATATGCTGTTTTACTTTGAGTTTTTTTCATTAAAAATATGAATGTTGAATTAATATATTTGTTTAAACTTACCCGTCTAATATTAATCCAATTTGGAAGGAAATGTAAATTCTTTTTTTTTCGAAACCTTTTTAGCGAAAAATACAAATTTATATTTTAAAAAAGCCGATAGCCTTAGTTGCTAGTGCTTTAGTTTTAAGATTTATCGTAATTTTAATTATAATAAATATCTAAATAAATAAATAAATATTTTTAAAAAAATTACAATTACTACAATCATAGTTTGGCCGTATCAACCATATTATCAGCCATATTGTAAGGTAGGAAGAGGGAATCATGATATAATAAAATATCAACCAAAAAATGGTATCAGCAACCATGTTATTGGTCAGAATTTATTTTCAAACCCATATTTTGTTTGTAGCAACCATGTCCGAATGCAGGGATCATAATTTTGTTGCGGCAATCATGTTGCAACCATGTTTTTCTCTGCGTGTATACGTCAGAGACTGAAGCTTAATCTAAAAAAAATTAACTAATAAAAAAAGTAAGTAAAAATTTAATTTAATAGGCACTGATTTTTACTAAGCTTTCAATATATATTCATTGTTTAAAGAAAAATATTTTTGAAATTATTTAATTATTTTTTTTTAAAAACTCCTAGTTAAAAATCAACATTTATGAACATGTATGAACTCAATGTATTCGAGGTCAGACATGTCCATTTACCCCCATATAGCATTATGAGAGTTCATTTGTGATCATATATGTATATGAATATTACCTCAATTTTCGTTAATGTACACATATGACCATGTATTAAAAAGTATAGACATGTATGATTATGCAAGGAGCTGAACATCGATTAATTCTATCGCCTAGGAGATGATTGCAGTATTTTTCAAGCCGAAATACTAGCAATGTATAAAACTGGAAGATAAATTTCAATGGTGCAGCTTTATAAAAGCGATATCGGGTTTTTTCATTGATATTCAAGCAGCTATAAAGGCACTAACTGTGGATAACTTCAGGTCTGAGGTAGTCATACGCTGCCACAGAGAGCTAAATGTTCTCAGCGAGCAGCATAGAATTACACAGTGCAACACGAAAAAAAATAACCATATACGGACACCACTACGTGATGAAAGACTAAAAAAAAAAAGACCCGCCAAAGATTTGGGGCCTCGGTATCATTTTCGCAAAAAAGTGATAATTTTCTCAGGCTCATATCTTGCAAACCGTTCAGAATTTCGATTTACTCTCTATGGCAAAGTTGTAGCTCTTGTCATAAAGATCAAAAAGAGCATATGACTTTGGGAAAAATTGGGAGACACGGGTCTTTTTTTAGACTTTTATCAAGTAGTGGTGTCCGTATATGGTTATTTGCCATGACTTAAAAAAATTACACACAGTGTTATACTATGCTGGGAACCTGGACACAAGGATACACTATGAAACAAAATATCGGATGAACTTGCTAAGAACGGCGCAATCCTCCCTATTGAGGGAGCGGACCTCGACGTCAATTATCCATTCTCTCTTCTCTACACTCAAAAAAAAAAGTTTGTAAAATCAGCAAAAAAATTTGCTCAGTCAGCAAAATTTTAGTCAGGAGGGTGCTTGCAAAAAAATTGCTAATGTCAGCAAAAGCTTTTGCTGAAAATCAGCGGAGCTGATTTTTAGCAACAAAATTAGTAGATTCAGCAAAAGTTTTGCTAACACTTAGCAGATTAGAAATACAAAAGCCTTGCTAAAAATTAATATTTTTTTTTGCTGAATTTTAGTAGACTGAAAAAAAACGCAAAACATTTGTAGCAGAATTGTAATTTAGTTAATTTATTTGCTGAAAACCAAAAAACATATTTTTGTGATTCTTTTAAAAATAACTTACAATATTTACGAAATATAAAAATTTTCATTTTCCTACTTTGACGACAATGAATTAATTTAATATCTGAAAATATATAGAAATAAATATATATAACATAACAAAAATTTTCTTTCAACTAGTTCCATCAATGGTTGTCTAAATGATGCTATCTTTTAAAGGACGCCACTGCCGAAGATAATTATAGATACGAAACGAAAAAATAAACAAAAACAAACGAAACGAAAAAAACAACCCTTTTTTTGCAATACGAAAAAGGAACCATGAAATGGTATTCCTGATTTCCAAGACGTTTTACAAACTTTTCTACTAACTTTTTTTTTTGAGTGTATGAACAAAAAATCAAATAGTGAAAACTATGCCCTCCCAAATTATTTAGTTCACAATAAGTAGCGACAGTAAAACTAACGAATTACATGCAATTGAGGGTTTTCAGCATCGTTGTATTCGCTGGGAACCCCTAAGAAAACCTGAAATGCACTTCTTTAATAGTGCATCTAATGGCTATCTAGATAGAAGATGTGTTAAATGCAAGGAAAGCCATGGAATTGGGGATTGTACCCTGAATAACGTACCTAATAATGAGAAAGATAAACTGTTTTGTGTGCTATGTGTGTAAAAATGGACACCCGGCATCATATAAAGGATGCGAAAAATATAAAGAAATTCAACAGAAGCTGCGTGCCAATAAACAAATTTTAAAACAAAATTGAACTAAAAATGCATCATATAATATAAATCCTAATATGAGCTTTGCTGATACTTTAAAAAATAGTAATATTCAAAATCAATATAATACGAATCCTATACAACTGGCTTTAGAAGAGTTCAAGAATTCTATCCAAAATCTTTCCAATCAAATAGTTTAAGCACATAAACAACTACAAACACAAGCATCTAGAATAGATTCTATTTTTCACTGTTAGAAGCTTGAATTATCATCATGGCTGAAAGTTAACGTTAATTCTCTTATCAGATTAAGTAGAAGATACGACTTATGTAATTTTATTAGTAAATAAAGCGTGTTTTTTTTAGAGTGTCACAACTTTGAGTTGGCATCACTGCTTTATTTGTCCACCAATTTATCAGCTGATAGTTGCATTTTGTTTAGTTTGCTTTGAAATTTCATTATGAATCGACTTACACTAGGGAAAACGCTTGCAATTGTTGAAAT
>CM037855.1:73233466-73255466 GCA_021234595.1 Delia radicum | reverse complement strand
TGAAGTATTCTTGAACAATTAGAGACATGATTATGGTCAAATGAAAGGTAAATTTGTGTAGATTCCAAACCCTACATATCATTAAATATTATAAACAACAAAAGAATATAAATAAGTATTAAATTGAATTTTTGCATTCTTATCAGTTGCTCATTTCGATTTCATAACATACATAAAATTCGTTTTTTATATGTTCCTTCAATTGTTTGTACACGCAGAAAAAAAACGGGGGGAATATTATCGAACTGCTTAGTAATTATACAACTACATAAGTTTCAAGTTAGTTTTACAAATTTCTTGTAAAATATATGAATTTTTAGAAATTTTTTATAGGCTTGAACATTTTTTGTAAAACTAACTTGAAATTTCTGTAGTTGTAGAATAACTACACACAACAAAATCGTTGTCAAGTAATTAGGAGCATTTCAACTAATAAAGTTTATTCGCCAAAATTTTGTGAAAACTATTAACATTTTACCAAGTTTTTACTTGTATCTACTTGATATTTGAATAATTGCTCCTCAATGCTCCTAACTACTTGGCAACGATTTTTTGTGTGTACGCACTTCGACAATATTCACCCAAGCTTTTTCTGTGTGTATTATTTGAAAGTTCGTTTTTGTTTGTTTTTACCCAGTAAGCATAGCAATACGAAAAAGATTTGCCGATCATATTATCATATGAAAGAAACTTCTATTGATCATGATCATTTTCGTATTACTAAAGTCTCTTCATTTGGCAGCAGTGCTTGGTTCCAAAAAATTGCTAAATTTGTATAAAAATGACTAAAATATAGCCAAGAAATGGCTAAGCTATTTTAAAAGAAAATCCATAAAGTTTTTCAATAAATAAGGAAAGTTTAATGCATTTTAATTTAAATTCAATAATTCATTTTATTATATCTTATGTTTTATGTAGTTTTTTACAAAAATTATTAAATTAACGAATAATTTTTTAAAACTCTTTTGTATTTTAATATTCGCAAGAATACACGAATGAGTGACTACGTGTATTTTGTTTTTGTATTGCATGTATTTTGTTATTGTTTTTTTCGTTCGTGGGAAGAGAAAATTCATCTAAAACAGTGATCGGCACTCATAGCACTCAGGAACCGAACACAATCGGCTATTTACACGTACACAACACGAATATCAACAAAACTCACAGCTAAGAGCACAAGAAATACTATTATTTCTTTTAGTCGTATGTTCGCTATCAACCAAGTAGGTCTATGTCGCTTTGTTGAAGAAATAAAGTACACTCTTAAAATTTTAGAGAATTGAAAGCAAACACAATTGTATTTTTTATTTTAGGTATTTATTTTTCGTACATTTTTAATTAAAAATGTGGAACGTTGAGTTGGAACACTCATTTTTATTTTCTATTTATTTATTTATTATTTTTTTTACGAAAAAGAAATTAATATAGACAAACTTATTGATTTTGTTAACGCAAATAAATAATTTTTTTTTAACAATCATACAAACATAGCAAACTAATGAAATTATTGTGATATTAAATGGTATACTTTTTAAAAAAAAAATATTTATGCACAAAAAAATCAAATATGTCTTTTTAAAATAATATTTGCAAAATTTATTATGAATTATTTTTTTTAATAGAGAAAAAAGACATGAACTATTTTTATTATTTTAAATTATTGAATACGGATATCCACTTATCGATTAATTAATTAAATTCTTTATTTTTTTATTTATTTATTCATTCATTTATTTTGTTAACAAAAATAATGTTTATTAATAATCATAATCCTAACAAGGCAATATAGCAACCAAATAAAACTATGGTGATATCTAATGGAATACTTTTTAAGAACAAATAATTTAAGTACACAAAATGAAATATGTTTTTTATGATTAATATTTGTAATTTTTATTTTGAACTAATTTTACTTTTTTTTATAGAGAAAAAAGAACATGAATTATTTTAATTTTTTAATTCAATGAATACAAATATCGACTTATCGATAATTTATTTCATTACTTATTAATTTTTTCTAATTATTTATTTATTCATTTATTCAATATATTTTATATAGGAAGAGTAATTCATTCATTCATTTATTTATTCAATCATTCATTCATTTATTCATTCATTCATTCATTCATTCAATTAGTCTAAATATTAATAAACAATTTTTTTAAATCGGATGAGAAGTTTCGGAGATTACCTCCTACAAACAATAATAGTATTACCTCTTTCTAATATTAGTATAGATTAGTAAAGAAAAAAAAACTTATTTCTTAAAGTGTACAACACCAATACATTCATATTCTCTCTTTCTGCCGACCACTGATCTAAAAACAGGGTATAAGTTGTAACGACGTGATTTCTCACCTTATGCTGGGGCAGAGCTCGCGGCTGCCCAGGATTCGTTACAAACCATTTATTTATTTCCAAGAGAGAGAAACACTGTTCATTTTAGTTCTTTTCATATAACGTTATAATATTTATTTATTAATTTTTCCGACGCTACGACAATACACAAATTACAAACACGACGATTAAACAATAAACAGGATACAGTCGCTATGGTAGGTAAGACGCCGGTTCAATGGCTAATATTCTCACTACTGTTAATGGTTAAACGAGGGGTCCAATGATTTGAGTCGGCTCCACGCGGGCTGTCGACACACTTCATAAAATCTTCTAAGGCACCGTCTTTTATACAAAATGATCGCTCACAAAACACACAAGACAAACAAAGCACACAGTTGTGATAAGTAGCAGTGGGTAACAATGAGTAGTAGTACTATAGTAGTGTTGTATTAGTTGGTAGTGTTTAATTATTCTTACGTTAGTGAACGCTAGAGGGCGAGATAATAAAGCCGTTAAATTTGAATTTAAAAAGTATTTTCTTTTAAAATTAATATAAATTTAATTCATTAATTATTTTGTATGAAAATTATATAAAATAAGGTAAATCCATTTAATAATATAAAATAAAAATAAAAAAATATATGTTGGCAAAAACGAGTAACGACTTTTGCCGTTACAAAGTATGTTTAACATTTGTATTAAAAACATTTTTTAAAACTGTTTAAACGCTTGTAGCATTTCGCAATAAATTTATCAAATTTAATATAAGTTTTAAATTAAAATTTGCTAAAAAGTCTAAACATTTTCTAAAAATGGCTGAAAAAATGTGTAATGACTCAACATAATTTATTCCGTCACAACGTCTTCAAAAAGATCTAAATCTAACCAGAAAATGGCTGAACTGGCAACACTGGTCGGAAGTATCTGTTAGCGATACTTAAAACATTTGTTATAGCCAAATAATCGCCGGGAAGATGAATCGGCGATATTTTAATACATATTTTATAGCCAAATTATCGCCGGGAAGATAAATTAAGCGAATCAAACCAATAAATAAAACTAATCTTTGTATGTCAATTTAACATAAATGTTTTGAATTGAAATATTAGTCTTCCCTACCAGCCATCAAGTTTGGAGCCCTCCGAAATTATGATGCTATAATGACTCGGAAAAAGATCGATTTCGCATCCCACTTTTTCGGATTCATAAATGTATTAAAATTTAAACATTTTTTGGAAATTAAAAAATACATAAATGCCTCATATTTATGAGGGAAATTATTTTTTCAAAAAAATTAATCAAAAATGACTCAAAAAAGTTTGCAAAATATAAACATTTTATGAAAATCCAAAAATGATCAAAAAATTATTAATTTTGGAGGGAAGTTTTTTTTTTTAAGTTTTCAAACAAATTGTCAGAATTGTTTATTCATTCAAATTTTTCCAAAAAAAAGGGGTTCTCGCCCAACTTTGTGAAACAGTATCGCGGAACAAAACCAAATAACAAATTGTGTCAATTAATTAAATACATAAGTACGTCAAATGAAATAGATGCAGAATACAATATTGCCCGCAAAAAGTATATTGCTTAAATGCAAGAATTTGGATTTTCATAACATTTTTATATATTGCAACTTTTTTGAGTAATTTTTGATAAATTTTGTTGACAAAATAATTTCCCTAAAAAATATGAGCTATTTATGTTTCTTTTTAGACAACTCAATTATGACTCCAAAAAAGGATTATTTTTTTTGACAGAAATATATTTTAATTTCCAAAAAAATGCATCAAATTCAATACATTTATGAGTCTGAAAAAGAAAGATCCGAAATCGATCTATTTTAGAGTCATTATTATATTTAATTTCTGAGGGATCGCAATCTTGATGGCTGGGAGAACTAATATTTCAATTCAAAACATTTAGATTGAAATTAAATACAAAAAAAAAATTTTTATTTATTGGTTTGATTCACTAAATACATATTTAATTTTTTTAATTTAGGGTTTTTTTCGAAAATTCCAATGTTGAATCTCGATGTGCTAACATAAGATACTAACCGGTTTCAATAATATTTTATATTTTTCAGAAAAAAAATGTTCTTTAATTTTTTAACCTTCACTTGTCATTTTAATGTTTTGCTGCAATTTTGGTCTATCAATTTCAACAATTTTGAATTGGTTTTTAAGAAATATGAATGTATTTCAGAATAGTACACAGTGGGGGATATCGCAAAATTTTTGGAAATAATATGGCCATTTTTTACTTACAAGGATAGAACTCACACCTAACCACCGCGATTTCGATGAAATTTGGATATGTGATAAAGAAAAAAATTCTAAGACCGACCTGTCCCGGCCTTTCGGTTCAAAAATAGCCTCTTTTTCGTTATTTTTGCTTTTTAATAATATATTTAATATTTTCAATATTCCTGCCATTTTATATATAACAAAATTTTTCGGGACAAATCTTTTTTATACTTTTTTTTTAAAGAAGTTCTGTATTAAATGTAGACAAAATGCATATTAAACTTCATATTTTTGAAAATACATTAACGACGTGTAATTTATTCTTTAAAGATCGTTTATTTCAAATGTGCTAACATTCAAAAAGTTTTCAAAATATTATTTTTTACATAATACTTTATTTTTTTATATGAAATTTCTTAGTCGGGCTATGTATTTTTTTATAAGCTTTCCAGTGATATATAACATGATATACATTTATTGTACGTTCGTGTACAATAAGTTATTTAAGTTATGACCTCTTACAAAAAAGTACCAAGAGCACTTTAGTGAACTCTTAAATTAGGCTTTCCAGACGTACTGTTTTCAGCAGTACGCCGACTTTTTTATCCCAATTGTACGTTTTTCTACATAACACCTAAAGAAGTATGCAAAAGTACTTTTTTTTAGCCTCTGCACTTTTTTGGTTGAAAACATGAAATTGAATTTTTTGTATTTAATAACAAACATTTTTTTCAGACTATATCAAATGCAAGTTATTTGAAATGCCCGGTAACAATGTCTCATACAAACACAGAACAAATTAGCTATTTGCCAACTGAAATTCGGTTATTACAACTAAAATTTGGTTATTACTAATTTCAGACGGTTGGCACAACTTAACATTAGTTTTCACAACAAAGTTTGGTTAATTCAACTGATTTCTAGTTGTAACACCCAAAATATTCATTAATGTAATGTAAATGTCGTTGTACTAATTGAATTTAAAAGTTGCTACAATTAATATACACTTTTCAATTCGGTTGGCACTTTATTTCTCTCTGTGTACCTGCCCAATGCTGCCAACTTTGAAGATTTGTATCCGTTTTGACGATTTTTAGACTCCAAAGGGGCCTTAAATAATTTTGATGGGAGCCACATTTTAAAATAAAATGAATTTCCAAATTCGTGAGAGTTTCCACACCAATATATTACTAAACTCAAAAAAAATATATTATTAGAAAAGTTAGTAAAACGTCTTGTAAATCAGGTATACTATTTTTCAGCAAATTTTTCGCTAAAATTATGTTTTTAGCTAAAATTTTAGTTATACTTATTCAGCACTTAACTGTTTTGAACTAATGTTTCGCTAATATTTTACTAATGTTTTACTAATTTATTTTGCTTAAAAAATTGTGTAGTATTGACGACAACCATATTGAAAGATATACGCAGAATGAATTAGATGTCGATGCATGTCAAGATGTAGTAGTGACGATGAAAATTATACTAAAAAGTACATATAAAATAATCAACCATGGAATTTATACATAATACATTAAACAAAATTGTGGATTAAAACAACGTAAATTTTGCGTTGTCAACGGCTTGTGAAAGAAATTGTATATTTATTAAATAAAGAACAAAATAAATATTTAAATTTAATAAAGATTAAATGTGTATTTGTAAACTAAATGTTTATAGAGATTAATAATCTAGTGTGGTCAAATTACAAGAAATATACAGCACTCTCACCAAAGCGGGGGGGGGGGGGGGGGGGGGGGGGGGGGGGGGGGGGGGGGGGGGGGGGGGGGGGGGGGGGGGACCGGCTGCAACGTTCCGATAGATTCGCCAACAGGTCTCCCGTAGATCGACCGCTACGGAAGCCATACTGTCGATCATTTAAAAGTCAATTGGTCTCTAAATATTTCACAAGATGGTAGTTACCATGGCCTTCCATCACTTTGGAGAGCAGATTGCGATTGGGCGGTAATTTCCAGGGTTGTAAGCCGCACCCTTCTTAGGGATTGGCTGGGACATTGGTCACCTTCCAGCATGAGGGGAAGACTCCCGCAGGGTACGAAGAGCTGAAAAGTTTTGCCAATGGACGTGCCAATGTAAAATAACACTGTTTCAGCACCAGTGCTGATATGCCATCCGGCACTGGTGACTTGTTTACGTTGAGATCCTCAAGAACCCTTTTCAATTATATAATTGTTTTATTATTGATTTTTTAAATAATAATGTAATGTACTGCTTTTTTATCGACTATGCACCTTTTTGACGATTTCATATCTGGCAACCCTATTTTACATCCCAGCAAAAAATCACCTCAATTTGGTAAGCAGTAACTACATTTGTATGCTTCCAAAAAAGCTCTTAACCGCCTTCCATTCAATAAACCCCATTGCTATGCTTCCTGGAATTATTTATTTATTTAAGTCTACGGAATAAATCCTTACAGACTATTAACATAATAATTACAAAATTATAAATTAATATAAGTACAATATTTTTTTTTTTTTTTTTTTCAAATAGTAGAATTTAAAACAAAATGATGTTGCGTTTAATAATATTAACATTTGAAGAAAAAATCTAACAAATTATAAAGATTATTAAAATCATTACACATTCTTATAAACGGATCAGCATCAGCATACATTTGACGATAGAATGGAGTATATAAAGGAATATAATTACGTGTTGATCTTGGAGGAACGAAAAGTACAAAATTTTCTAACAGGAAATCGGAGCATATATCACCATTAATCAAATTTAATAAAAATGTAACGTTTAGCATTGTCCTTCTACTTTTCAGAGTGGGAAGCTTAACGAGGTTTAGTCTGGTCGTATATGAAGGTAGATTATTAATGGTATTAGGGTAGGTGCTTCGTAAGCAGAACAGCAAAAATTGTTTTTGCACTGATTCAATTTTTTCCAATTTGAACAATGGATAATGGATCCCAAATCACAGATCCATATTCCAAAATTGGTCTCACGAGCGATGTATATAATTGTTTTGTTACATTGGAATCTGTAAATTCCTTAGCCCATCGTTTTATAAAAGCTAAGGTGCCACGAGCTTTATTAATCGTCAATAAAATATGACGTTTAAAATCCAATTTTGGGTCTAAGAGAATACCCAAATCTAGAATATTATCTACTAATTCCAACTGAAAACCACCCAAAGAGTAAAGACCAAAAGATTCTGTCCTTCTAGAGAAGCGCATATGTTTACATTTTTTCAAATTTAGTTCCATAAAATTAGAGCAACACCATTCGTAAAAACTATTTAAATCCTGCTGTAGATAAATCTGATCGGAATTTTTATTAAAGCCACGAAAAATTTTACCGTCATCAGCATACATAAGAACGTTTGAAAACTTTATTACCGATGGTAAATCGTTAATAAAAAGAGAAAATAAAATTGGTCCAAGATGGCTACCTTGAGGAACCCCAGATGTTACAATAATATTTTTCGACGTTGTGTTATTAAAATTAACCTTCTGATTTCTGTCTTTTAAGTATGACTTTATCCAGCTTAAACAATTTCCAGCGAAACCCATCATATCTAGTTTTTTGAGTAAAAGATTATGGTTAACTTTATCAAAAGCTTTACTGAAATCAGTGTAAATGACATCAGTGTTTTCGCCTTTAAGGAAACCACGATTTACCAAAGTTGTTAATTGTAATAGATTAGTTGTTGTAGAGCACCCCTTACGAAAACCATTCTGAAGAGGAGATATTATAGAGGAAATTTGATGACACAGAGAATCAGTTAAACATTTTTCGAATAGCTTTGGAATCGCGCTGAGTTTTGCTATTCCTCTATAATTAATAACATTTGACTTATTTCCAGATTTAAATAATGGTATTAAGAAAGAGTCCTTCTTTTTCTTTTGAAGCAGTAAATATTGCATACATTGAAGCAGCAAAAAATGCATACAATGAAGCATTAATCATGTCATTCGTGCAATTTTAAAATACTAATTTGCTTTTGCTGTCCCAAAATTATACCCATTTAAATCTTTGTACTCATTTTATAAAACTAATATTGTTATATGCTTTTTGTGAGTTTTGCATCGGATTTGCTAAAATTTTGAGTTAGAGATGGGCACGTGAGCAGAATTTTGCGTGATTCATGTGAATCACGCGTGAGTGTGAACGAAACGCACTTTTAATCACGTGAGTGCGTTTGAGTAGGTAAAAGTTCGTTGTTAGCGAGCGTGCGTGACACAAATTTTACAGTGTCTAAGTAGAATTTTAGTAAAAGATCTGAATTTACTTACGTGAGTGAGTGTGATTAAAAAAATTATTGTGAGTGATTATGTTGTGATTGGAATTTTCTCTCATGCGCCTGAGTAAGCGTGAGTCGAAATTCACTCACGTATCCATTTTTTTCTTTGAATTATGAGATTTTTGTAGTTTAGTACTTATTTTTTCGCTCAAGATATCAAATATCAAAAATGGCGAAAAATCTCATAATTATGAGATTTTTCGCTTGTTTGGTTGTTATTTTTTGACTCCATATATCAAATATCAAAAAATATTAGTCCGCGAAACACGAAAAATCATACAATTCAAAGTTTAAAGTAAATTCGATTGCAAACAGCGTATAATATTATTAGTTTTATAAAATGGTACAAAGCTTTAAAAGGGTATAACTCTGAACAAATTGAAAATTTTTTACAGATTTATTTAGAATTTCTCGATTTTTTAAACTGAGAAAATTATGGTTATTATAGCTGATAAATAAAAGTTATAAATAAAATTCATAAACGTCCAAAACCCCATATTTTTGTACAATAATCGATTTGCGAGACCTCTAAATCTCTGCAGAAAAATACTTAACCCCATACGTTTTCAAATTAAGCTTTTGCGACACGCTACTGTGCAGTGTTAGGAACATACGTGAGACTAATTAATTGAATGGACTAATTAATTGACGATTTCATTACAATTACATTGATATCAATTGTAATCAAATTATTTTCATCAGCATTTTTTTAATTAAAGGTAATGCATTTCATTGATTTGATTTCTTGATTAAAGATAATGATTTTAAATTTCATTATCATTAGCAACGAATCAATTAAAGGAAGCACATTACAATTAACGGAATACAAATATGCTAGGTCTGGAAAAGATTCCGATAGATTCATTTTTATGAAAAACCACTGGGTGTCTCAATTATTTGTTTATCCAACCAAATACGTACGTGAAAATAAGAATTTAACCATTCCGATAACAGAAAGGAACATTGGTAAAAAATTGAACAATATGGAAAGAAACGGGGAACGAGTGGAATCGGAACACTTAACACATTTGTGTTGTCGGAAATGTGCATTGTTGTTAAGGTTTGCAAAAATTTTGTCCGTTTTCGATACCGCTCACTTGATTAAGTTCACCAACTTTTACATTTTTACTCCAATTTTTCTTAAATTATACTTTAAGAGAACTAAAATTGAGACATCTTTTGTATACTAATAATTTCGAAAATAAAAACTAACGGTAAAATAGAGAGCTTTTATTATTTTTTGCTTTTAAGTAAAAATGCAGTAAAAACACAAACAATTTGGAAGCAAAAAGCCGTTAACCGTTAAGAATATTGCAAAAAAAATTGGTAGAAGTCAAAATGTTGTGAACAATTTATAAGAAAGAAGTCAGATTACGGAAAAAACATGAAAGGACGCACGCATAGAGTCACAGCATTAAGCAAAAAACCGGTGTTACAGCAAGTCTAGCTACCGTTTAATGCATTATACGAAGTGCAAATCATTTAAAAAGATTAAAAATTAAAAAAATTACACCTCTGAATGGCACTCGTAAAGCAAAAAGGCTTCAGTTTGCCCGTTAACACGTGGGCAACGTATTGTTTTTCGGATGAAAAAAAGTTTAATTTGGAATGTCCAGATGGTTACAATTATTATTTCCATGATTTGCGAAAAGAAGAACGTTATCTGAGTCTTCTTCACAGCTGTGAGGGTAGTGTGATGGTGTAGGGGGCAATTTCATACTATGGGACATGTGAGCTTCAATATCTGTCATCTAGAATGAACGCGATTAAGATAAGATAATGTATTCGATGCCAAAACGTCGATATATTGGAGTGGCCACCATACTCTCATACTAACATAAACATATGTTATCGCAAAATAGAGAGTTAGTTAGTTCCTTGTTCCATTTCGTTTTCGTATTCAGTGTTACAATTTACACTACATTTTTTTGTAAACAAATGTTTTTTTTTGCTCAATTGTAATTAGTTTTTTATGCATTAGTGTGATTTCATTAGCAGTAATCAGAGTACGTATATGAAACCACGAACTGTTCATTTTTGGTTTTTCTTGTATCAACGCAGAATAAAGATAAAACAAAAAATGTTTTCATTCCATGTGTTTCCATTTGAAAATAAACCTTGCATCTCATTCTCATGCGTATGATATGATCGTTTTATTTACTTGTTTCTCTTTCATAGAATGAAAAGGGAATCGTAAATAATTTGGTGAGGTTTTAACATTGAAAAAAAAAAAAATATTTTCTCTTCTTGAAAACGAAGGGTGAACAAAAAAAAAATGTGAATGCGTTTCACAATGTTTTTTATGTTGTTGATGATACTGAATATGATACTTATTTGTTCTTTTTCACAATTCTGCAAAATTAATAAAATGGATAAAGACTTTAAAAATTGTATTATTGTTAATTGGAATTTAAAAATATACAGTGACCAACAATACACGCTCAATATTATTGATAAATATTTTTTTGTCAATAAATTATTTCAAAATAAAATATTGTACCCTATATTGGTAGTTTATCATATAAAGAGGAATACAGACGTTAAATAGTATTGATAAGTTTACACTCTAATAAATGATTGTAAATTTACTACTATAAAACGAGTAAAGTTTCATGTATTATTACGCTAATTCGGTAAATTTATACATCAAAATGCGTAAAACTATTTTGCGCACACTTTAATATACAATAATACCCACTTACAGTATTTTTAGCAATTATGCGTTTACAATTAAACACATTATGCCTAAAAGTAGTATTATTTTGTTAAATAAAATTTTTACGCACAAAGTTTGTAAATATACTAACTTTTAATAGTAATAAATATTTTGACATTTTTAAATTGAAAAAAAATTAAACAAATTGAAAAAAGCCAAAAAAATCTAAAAAATTTAATTTATTGAGAATTTTAATGAAAAAAAAATGTATAACTGTTGTATTTGTGATAGTGTTTAGTTTATAGTTTATTTCCAAGTGTTTGCAGCCTAATTGTGGAAAAATATTTTCAAAATATAATATATGTACAGAGCTTTAAAGAAAGAAATTCTTCATTTGATTTATTCAGTCGGTTTTAACTCAATCGATTTAAAAATATCGCCAATATTTAAAAAAATTGCCAAAATTGAAAAAATCGCCAAAAATCGCTAAAATTGAGAAAATCTTTAAGATAAAAAAAAATCACCAAAAATGAAAAAAAAAACGTTAAAATTAATAAAAAAAAATCGCTGAAATTAAAAAAAATCTCCAAATTTGAAAAAAAAAAAACGCTAAAATTTAAAGATAAACCCCAAAAATGAAAAAAATCGCTGAAATTTAAAAAATCGCAAAAAATTAGAAATATCCCTAAAACTAAAAGAAAATCGGCAAAAATTAAAAAAAATCGCCAAAAATTAGAAAAATAGCTAAAAATGAAAAAATTTTGAAATAAAAAATAAAAAATTTAAAAAAAAAAAAAATCGCCAAAAATTAAACAAATTTTCAAATTGGAAAGAAAGCTTAAATTGAAAAACGAAAAATGTTGACGAGAAACTTAAAATAGCTGTAAATGTATCTTTATTAGTTTTCGAAACACAGGCGATGTTCCAAATAAATTCTCTTTTTGCTTTGCGATGTTTTGTTTTTGAGAAAAACGCGATCTAGGAACCTAGCCAATCAGCAGATAAAAAAGAGTATTTATTTGAAACATCGCCTGTTTCAAAAACTAACAGAGATAAATAAAAGACACGGACAACTTTTTCAATTTGATCAATTTTTTGTCAATTATGGTGATTTTTTTAAATTTTCGCGATTTCTTACTTATGCCGTTTTTGAATTTTTTTCATTTTGGCAATGTTTTTACTTTTAGAAATTTTTGGCGAATTTTTTTTTAATTTTGGCGATTTTTTAATTTTGGCAAATTTTAGTAATTTATTTTTATTTTTGGCGATTTTTTTAAATTTTGTCGATTTTTTCAATTTAAGTAATTTTTACATTTTTGGCGTTTTTTTCAATTTTGGAAATTGTTTTAAATTTTTGGGATTTTTTTCATTTTAACGATATTTTTTCGATTTTAGCGATTTTTTTCAATTCTGGCGGTATTTTTCAGTTTCGCCGATTTCGGCAAATTGTAAATCGATTAAGTTAAAAATAGATTGAACTCCCAATTATTGAATTTGCAATGATTGAAGAAAAAAAAAATCATTCGATTTAAAAAAATACGATTTAATTTTTTTTAAAATAGAATTCAATCTTTGAAGCTCTGTATATGTACAACAACTTATATACAAATATTTATTATTAAATTTATTATTATACAACACATTAATAAAACTCTTTCTAAAAATTAATTTTTTGTTTTATTTGAAAAATTTTTTGGGCTGTTATTCTTTTTACCGGAAGGTAAAGATACGCATTTTTAGGGGGTTTTTACGCTTATAAATATGTATTTTTGCGCATTTTATACGTATAATTGCACGTAAATCATGTTTTTTTACACGAAAATTTGGTAAAATTACTCATTTATTTATAAATTTTAACAAAATTTTACGCACTTCCATTGTAAATTTACCAACTTTGTGCTCACAAACTTACTCTCAATGTGCGTATTTTTTTCATTTACACACATAGAGTAAATTTACCCAACTTATAGTAGGAGTACAGTTTCCTACTATAAGTTGGGTATATTTCAACAGAAATTAATTAGAGTGTAGGGTTACTTACAAACAAAATGAATTGGTGTTCCCTATATTGGAAGTTAATCAATTAAATTAAAAACTTCAAAAAAAAATTTTTAATTTGTTTTTTCAGTGACATATTGGAATGTGTATGGGCAATATTAATGTATTTGTTTTTTCAAAATTTGTTGTAATTTTGATGTATAAAAATTAATAAATTAAATTAAAAATGCATATATATTATTGCGATATAAAAAATATTCATGCAATACGGCATTCACACTAGATAGCAAAACATGTGTTTTGCCAAAACACGTATTAAAGCTCTTTATTCCATTCCAATACTTCTTTATTCTTTTCCACTTGTTTTGGCAAAACAAGTGTTTTGCTATCTAGTGTAAATGAAATATAAAATGTGCTTAATTTTTTAAATCTTTTGACAAAATTAAAGTATTGATCAATTTTGATTCACCGAAATACAAATTTTAAAAAAGCTATACCATTAATGACATGTTTCCTCTAATAAAACCGGTTTAATTATTGAAGTTTACCTGTTTGATTGCTTTTCTCTGTTTGAGAACTTGTCTCTGAGTTTGTACAGTTATTTTATACAAATTTTTGGACTCATTAGTGAAACATAGTTTGTTTCATAAATAAATAGGAACATAGGTTTAGACAATAGGAACATAGTTTTAGAACATTTATTAGTTGACCTTTAAACGCGAGTGGTACGGCACGTGTAATAAAAATTTAATCAAAATGAATTACTATACTGTTTTCGAAAATGAAAATAAATTAGAGTGCACTGAATGCAAAAAAAAATTAAGTGGTACAAACAAAAACAACATTTTGCGACACTATAAACTTGTTCATAAAAAAGATATTGTGATTTCAAAAAAAAGAGCAAATAATGATGAATGCAGTGTTGGTTCGATTAAAAAAAAAAAACCTAAAGTCTCGGTAAAAATAAATATTGACAAAAATTATTTTTTAAAATGTTGTGTGGGTTTAGTTGCGGTTAGAAATTTGCCATTCCGCATATTTGACGATCGTGATTATTTTAAAAACTTTAATCTCACCATTAGAAGAGGCATTTGATACCAATTTAAATTCAAGGAATATTGTGAAGGTACTGGAGTCATCCAGTACTAAAATTCAGGAATGTATAAAACGTAAAGTTAGAAATGAAATGGTATCACTAAAACTGGACATTGCGACAAGACTAGATCGTAGTATACTTGGAATAAATATACAGTACATGAAAAATTATACAATATGCATTAGCACCTTAGGTAAGTACATTCAAAATTATACAATTTTTAAACAATTCTCAGAATTTTTATTTTCTTTTTTTTAATATCTTTCATTTTTTATCTTAAATGTAAAAAATGGCAAAGGATGGTTAAACAAATTTTTAAATTTACAAATTTTAGTAAAAAATGTTGTTTTTAGCAAATCGATTTTCGTGAACGGTTAACTAAACGTTTACTATATTTTAATGACGGTTACATTTTAAAAAATCAGACATTGAATTCAAAAAATTGCATTTGATTTTCAAAAAATACCAAATGTAATTTAAAAACCACAATTGTAATTTCAAATTTGCATTTGTTATTAAAGAAATACAGTGGCGGACAAAAGTCTACGTAGGACCCCCTTTTCTTAAATTTGCCATGTCCTAATGCATTTGAAAAAAAAGTAAAGATGCATGTTTGTTGTAAATCTTATAATTGTATAAAAAATAACAAAAGAATATATATCTGCAATATTAACTTTTAAAGTTACTCACAAAAAACTCAAAAAAGGCACTGACAAAAGTCTACGTACGTTTTATTGGTTTTACTGTTGTGTCTTAAATCGTACGATATCGAATTACATCAAATTTATTCTACTACAACGGATAACGGTGCAAACGTTATAAAAGTTGGCAAAATCCTACAAGAACTACAGGTAGACCAAATTATGGGGGACGATGAGACAATTGATGAAAATGACTCAATTGATGAAAATATCCATACATCGTTGACGGCTGTATTGTCAGTTGTCAGATGTGCAGCCCACACTATTCAACTTGCGGCTTATGACGTCATTAAAAACTTGGATTCGCAAATTGGAGATTGTAGAAAAGTGATAACAATACTACATTAAATAATTTATTAATAACAAAATTAAATTTTTCCGAAATTGATCAGAATAATATTAAACTTAATTTTTCGAACGAAGTAGATCTTAATTCAGATGTTGATATAATAAATTGTTGAGCACAAACTACTCTATTTCCACTTCTTATTCAAAACATAACAATTCAATGGTTTATTAAAAACTTGATAAGCCACATTTATTGTTTCATATTTTATCGCTGTTTTCTAGATAATTATTAATTAATTATTTAAAAAAAAATCGTGCAACAATTATTACAAGTACCTAGAAAAAAACCAATCTAAAATAAAATGTCGCATATCAAGTTTTTACAATAAGCCCTTTAATTGTAAATTCTAAATTACATTTGATTTTAAAAAACACAAATATAATTTCAAATTTGGTAATCAAATTCAAACGAATCTTTTTAAATTAAAAAATAGCAAATGAAATTCAAAAACTTCATTTGTAAATAAAAAAAAAATACCATTTGTTTATCAAAAAATTTTCCAAAAAAAAGCAATTGTAAATCAAAAAATATAATTTGAAATTCAAACAGTAGCAATTACAATTATAAAATAATCTCTAACAAAAATGCAATTAAAATTCGAAAATGCCAATTAAATTTCAAACAATATCAAATGTTATTCAAAAAATAAAAAATGCAATTCAAAACATTTAAAGATTATTAAAAAAATAGCAAGGATAATTTAAAATATTAGTCTAGTTTTATTTTTCTTGAATTAACTTGGTATTTTCGAATTGGCATTTTTGTTTTTCATTTTGTATATTTTGAATTTTAATTGTGTTTTTTATAACGGATTTTGTTTTTGATTTGTAATTGCTATTTTCTGTTAATGTTTCTTTTTTTTAATTTTAAATGGTATTTTTTTTTTAATTTTAAATGATACTTAAATACTTTAAATAACAAAGGGAAATGGTGTAAAGATTCCATAAATTGAAATTCATGGCAATTGATGTTTTTCTAAATAACAGTGTCTGCGTAGTTTTTTTATATATTTTTTTTTGTGATAATAATTTTGAACTCATTGAATTATAATAAATATATAGTTTTTATAAATGTTTTTCGCAATATGCATTGTTCTTTTCTCAATGGCAATTGATGTTTTTCTAATTGAAGTATCTGCATAGTATTATATACTTATTTTTTATTTGTTTGTGATAATAACTTTTTAATTCATTGAAGTACAATAAATATGTGATTTTTTTTAATATTACCTAGTTTTTTATTTAAAATGTTGTTAGTGTTTAACACTGTCTACATCAAAAGAGATATGATATTATATTTGAGATATAAATTTTTTGACCGGGAATTTACCACGCCCACATCAATGCCGATATGATAGTTTTGAAATTACGATTCCAATGGTGGCATATGCCTTCTGATATAACAGGGCTTTTTTAAAAAAACTTCCCATTACATTTTTTTAATCAACAAAATAACGTTATACATCTTCGTTTCGGTATTTTAGCGTTATTTTGACTTTGGTTCAAGAAATTTTAAAATCAAACAGGTAAACTAGCAAAATTAAACCGGTTTTATTAGAGTAAACATTGGAAACGTGTCATTAATGAAATAGCAAATTAAAAATAATTTTTAATTTTTTAATTTAATTGATTAACTTCCAATATAGGGAACACCAATTCATTTTGCTTGTAAATAACCCTAAACTTATCAATAATATTTAACGTCTATATTCCTCTTTATATGATAAACTACCAATATAGGATACAATATTTTATTTTGAAATAATTTATTGACAAAAAAATATTTATCAATAATATTGAGCGTGTATTGTTGGTCACTGTATATTTTTAAATTCCAATTAACAATAATACAATTTTTAAAGTCTTTATCCATTTTATTAATTTTGCAGAATTGTGAAAAAGAACAAATAAGTATCATATATCATTACACTCATTGTAAAACACATTTATATTTTTTTTTCACCCTCCGTTTTCAAGAAGAGAAAATATTTTTTTTTTTTAATGTTAAAACCTCACCAAATTATTTACGATTCCCTTTTCATTCTATGAAATAGAAACAAGTAAATAAAACGATCATATCATACGCATGAGAATGAGATGCAAGGTTTATTTTCAAATGGAAAACACATGGAATGAAAACATTTTTTGTTTTATCTTTCGTGTGTATGAAAAACTAAAACAGAAAACATATTACATTGTACGTGGAGATGAAATGAAAAGGAACAGCAAATACGTACCCTGGCAGTAATAGAACAAATTCTAATGCTAAAAATTCCATTACAATTAAATGGTAATGAAATTGTCTTGGCATTAGCATTAGTTAACTAATGGCAATGAAATTGCAATGCTAATGAAAAAATCCCAAGTATGGTTACCAATCATATTTACAATACAAGTATAAAAAAAAAAAATTGGGCGATATAATGTATTATGCCAAATCATAGTTACTTTAAAATATAAATCATCGGTTTAGACACATTTAAAGAAGGTAACATCAAAATTGTTTGATATTATTTTGCTTCTACTAAACAGAAGAAGAATAAGAAGCGACATTTCATTATTTTAATATTAAATGAAATATAAAAACATATTAAAAGAAGAAAGTGGTATAATAACTGCCTGAGTGACATAAATGTTTAAACAACAAAAAAAAAATAACACATCCGATAGATAGAAATGATAACACAACAACAAATATTATAATACAATGGTCATCGTGATCATCGTCTTCATTATTACATACTAACATCATGATAATGATCATGTTCAAAGAATATAAGCAGTCAACAGAAGTAGAAATTTCTTGTATTATCATCACTTAAAATTCTAGTTTTCACACAGGTTTACGTTTAATTTGACTGTCTTTTTTTTTTTTTTGGGAATATGACCTAGAAAAGTTACAATTTAAAATAAAAAATAATAATACGACTAAAGAAAACAAGAAATAAACTATTTTTGGTTTTATTAAGAGTGAATCTCGGTGTGCTTGTGCATAAAAAACGAGGGTGTGAAGAATTTTTTAATGAAAATTATACATTTTGTAAGTGTTAAAAAAACTTTCTTAAACTAATAATTGTGCCGAGCTTTATGTCTACAATAAGATTTATTTTGCCAATTAAAAGTTTAATTTGGTAAAAGCTTCTATCACTTTAAAATTATCACTTTATAGCTAAGACAATGCACTTTAACCCTAGGAAGTTAAAATTATTTTTAGTGCATGTTTTGAGTTTAAAAATATACACGAAAGTTCAATAGAAAAGAAAGAATACTGACGACATTTTATAATAATTTTCTTTTAAAAATAGTAAAACAACTTAAAGTTGATAGCAAGATATCAGAGAAAAACAAAATTAAAAAAGCGCATATTGACTTTATAGGGTTAAAGAAATTCTATTAATTTACACATTATCGTTAATGTGCTTATCAGCACAAACTTTTTAGCAATATAAATTAGTAAAACATTAGTATATTTCAAAAATTACAAGGCGTCTGTAAAAATCTTAAATGATCAGCGGGTCAGAAATGACTGTATAGTAAGAGGTGTTGAAGTTAAGAAAGATGCAACTACTGTTGATACTGTTTTGGAGCTTTCGGGCAAAGTTGGTATTGATTTAAATAAACAAAATATAGAAGATGCATACTTTTTTAGAAAAAGAACTTCAGAGAATGATACAAATGAAAACAACATTCAAACATTGGTGGTTAAATTTTGTAATAAGAGTTCTAAGAATAAACTTATGTTGGCTAAATCTAAGCTAAGAGTGGATGAGTCTACTAAATCTATTTATGTTAACGACTACCGAGAAACATTAAGTCTTTTTAATCACGCTAAGACTTTGAAAAAAATGGCTATTGGGAAGTATATACAACTGATGGTAAAGTTAATGCCAAACAAACAAAATTACTAAACCGAAGATTATTAAAAATGAGGACGAGGTTGATCGAATTATTGCTGAAGCAGCAACTTCACGACCCAGGCGAAGATCAATGTATCGGCCAAGTGTTGCTCCAGATGACTCTGATGGTGATGAGGATAATCATTCAGCTTTTTATCTCCTGCTTAAGTGTTTAATCTTTTTATATACAAGTTTTTGCTAATATTTTATTTCCTTTTTATGATTAATAATCATAAAAAGGAAATAATTTTGAATTTTATATACATAAATTATTTAAAAAGCTTACCACTTCCAAATTTTAATATACTATCTGTAAACATTAGAATCATTTCTTCGATAAGTAAATTTAATAAACTCAGAAGAGTAATTTCTAATTTTCTCCAACTGCCAAATATTATTGCGGTTCAAGCGAAGTGGTTTCAATCTGACTTAGTTCAATTATAAGTATTCCTGCAATGTTCATTGCTGCAGACTTGATGGCTATGGAGGAACTTCAGTCTATATATGTGATAATATTGAATACACTGTAGAAGTCTCCGAAAGCAAACAGTATTGTAATTTAATCGTTTTATCATTGAGTGATTATAAAATCGATAGAATGCCTAACAAAATTGTATCCTTTTATAGATCTCAGAAATGTGATCTTAATAGTTTTTATAATTATGTTGAAGAAATAATGGCTTCAAATGGTCGAAGGTCCTGCATCGTTGTTGGAGACTCGAATATAGACTTTAAAAATGATACTTCGTCTGCTGATTTTTCTAATTTGCTACTGAATTATGATTTTAAAAATTGTCATACGCTTGTGACACGCCCCTCTTCTGGCACTAGCATTGATAACGTCTTTAGTAACCTTACACATCACGGATGTTAAAGTTGGTACAATTGTACTTTTTTTGGTACATTTTGACCTTCTAAATTACCGTGGTACTACCGCGACTCATTTGGTACAATTTAAAAATTTCTAATTTTTCCCCTTTTTGAATTTTTATTATAGCAAACAAATTCTGTCCATTTTCATTGCATTTATTCGTTTTATGTAATGAGCGCTTAAAATATATGCGACCATATCCGATTTAACGATTTATCATCATTTTGAGGAATTTGTAGAATACAATTTTCCATTTTTTTTTAATATCGCAAGTTTGGTGACTTTCACAAAATTTATCTGGCAGACAGGTATTGTGGTGTATAGAGCTCTTACATATATTGACACTTGTTGCAGCCAACTTCACTTTCATTTTGAATTTATTAAAATTCTGAAGTGAAAATTAAATTAAATTATTGTTAAAGAAATGAAAAAAAAATGCCACACAATCTTATATAAAATTATGCGAAGTTTTGACAACCAAAGTCAACTTTAATATCGAATTATTAATGGTTACTCCAGAAAATGTTATTTCAGGTAAAACAAGTAGTATTGTACCAATTCTAGTAAAAATGTTCCCGAATGAATTGCAAATTTCGATTCAATAAATAATCAATTTAGAGCTTTCAATGATGCTGAGCAACTGAAGTCTATAAAAAATTTAAACATTTGTAGTTTTTGGTCTGTAGTAGCTAATTTTAAAAATGAACTGAATTTCAATATGTTTCCAGACATTTCTAGAGTTCGTTGCTGGAATTTTCTCCATTCCACACTCATCTGCAAATGTGACAAGAGTTTTTTCTTTTCAAAATATAATAAAAACTAAGGAAAGAAACACACTACATGCCCATTATCAAGTCTCATACAGACAAAGGATTGGTTAGGATCGACAAATTCGTGCTGCTATGATGCAGAAATACCAAATAGTATATTAACTAAACAAATAATTCCATGATTTTGATCTCATATATTTATAAGATTTTTTTGTACCTTATTGTTAAGTTTTGTTTTTTTATACCCTCCATCCCATAGTGCAGGAGGGTATATATCACTTTGTCAATGTTTGTAATTCTTTCAAAAAAAATCTGGGACCCCATAAACTATATATATTCTTGATCAGCATGAATAGAGAAGTCGATATAGCCATGTCCGTCTGTCCGTCTGTCTGTGTTAATACAAAATACTCCGCTAATACAGAAGAGGTGTTGCTAGTTTTCAGTCAAATTGTTTGTTGATATCATGAGCAGTTTGCTAGTGAAAATGATCAAAATCGGTTAACGCGTTCAAAAGTTATGAGTGAAAATGTGGGAATACCTCTTAAAATTTTGAATCAAATTTTAAAATATTCTATTTATTTCATCATACATACGTACATTCAATGCTTATACACAAGAATATACGCAATCAGCGATGGCAGTCAATATCGCTAAATTACTGTGACCGATTCAAACCCCTTCCAACTGACCATCGTTAACCCAAAAATACCGTTACCGAAATAATTGAAATACCGTTATCCGTAAAATACCGTTACCGATATAAATAAAATATCAATATCTTAAAATACCGTTACCGAAATAA
>CM037855.1:73178543-73233366 GCA_021234595.1 Delia radicum | reverse complement strand
ACTCTTGTTTAGTTAAAAATAAAGATAATTTAAATTGTTTAGCTTTATCTGCTGTGGAAAGGAATAGAATTAATTACAATTGTTGTTAAATAGAAATTACAAAACCATAAATTATTTGTATTCACTAA
Organism: Delia radicum; assembly: GCA_021234595.1. Classification (NCBI taxonomy): domain Eukaryota; kingdom Metazoa; phylum Arthropoda; class Insecta; order Diptera; family Anthomyiidae; genus Delia; species Delia radicum. Next base: position 73,233,238 of record CM037855.1, on the reverse strand, counting down.
AAAATTAAATTTTTAAACTTTAATAACTTTTGAACGGGTAACTACAAAATTAAAATTTTTGGACCATTTTTGTCAGATGTAAATATTTTTCATTGTATATTAACAAAAATAAATATTTTAATTTTTTTAAAAATTATTTTTTGGACACTCTTATTATGCATTCTGGTGCATTCCAAAACTAAAAAAAGCTTATGGGCCTAAGTTTCCCGTAGAGTCGAATACTGAAGTCAGATTTGGCATATATTAAGCCGTTTTTGTTGTATGGGAAAATGGACCCAAAATCCGCGATTTTAGTCGCCTATAGGCACGGGAAGGAGTTGGAATTAGAAAAAAATACGCCATTATTTTATTGTTACAAAACCTCTAAAAGTGATAATATCCAGAAATCAAATCAAAAAAAATTTGAAAACGAACTCTAATATATATATATGTTAATATGAAATGATTAAAGCAACCATATTATGGTGGCATATGATTGATACGTTAATAATTTAACGAAACAACCATTTGCGGCTGTAAGAAACATAGTTTTGTTTTCGCAATCATATTGCAAAATTATTTTTCTCTGAGGGTAGTTTTTAGAAGAGAATCATATAAACGGCAACTTAACATTTTTTAATGTAATCTTTTAATTGTGAAAAAATAACAAATTCTGTTTTTTTCAATTGATAAATGCTACAAACACTTTTCCAATTAGTTTATTAATAACACAGTTTAACAAAATCAGAAAATTTTATACATCAGCGTTGAGACCTATCATTTCTTAATGACTAAGGAAGCAGATCACGAATATGGCATTCGAATTTCGAAGTTAGATATATTTAAAGAAATATTTGCAAAAAAAACTTTTTGTAGAAAATTAAAATTTGTTGATGAACTTTTAGCAAAAAATAAGAAATTAAAATAATTATGCTACTTTTGTGCAAACATTCAAATATGCCTCTTAATTTGATATATTACACGTTTCGAAATATGGGATAATATTCACTTCACTAAAAAAAAGTTAGTAAAGTCAGCTAAAAATTTCGCTAAGTCAGCAACATTTTAGTCAGGAAGGTGCTGGCAAAAAAAAAATTGCTAATGTCAGCAAAATATTTTGCTGAAAATCAACGAGCTGATTTTTAGAGATTTTTAAGTTTTAAAAACAAAAAACGCAATTTTTAAGTTTCTGCATAGACTTTTAATTTAATTGAATTGAATTGAGCGCTATTTATTATTTAGCCCTGTTAATATTTTAAATTCGTACTAGAATATGTAACCATAAATGACACCCTAATAATTTTTGAGTTTTCCACAAGTGTTTATGCGTATGCGTATGAATGTGTCATTAGCATTGGGGTTTGTTTGGATTAAATGTTTCGCCTGTTCAGTTAGGTTGGCTGAATGAATGGCTAACTGGTTGGTTGGCTGGTAGTTTGTTTAGTTTATTTAACAGATTATTGTGCCTCGGAGGTAAAATAAATTATTATTTATTACCATCATTAGCTTTAATGGATTCGATGATGGGGATTTCCGGTCATACAGCTTTATCGACCTGTTTACATGCACTATAATAACTTTCGGCTATTGTCCTCAAACTCATTCGTCTCTGTGCCTTTCTGCCCTTCCATCATGCATTCAAAATTTGAATTTAAATTTCAATAACGCGTGCTTATGAACACGTAATAACTACATACACAGTTTGTTAAATCAAACTTAATTGTGTTTAAAACCAATTAAGTATTAAAATTAATTAAGTTACTTACAATTTACATAAACAAACAATTAAATTTTAATTAGATACTTTTATATTAGAAAGTAGCATATTTGTTGAACTTATTTAAAGCCTCAAAATTAATTTTGAAAAATAAAATAAAATATAATTTAATGAAATGAAATGAACAAAATATAGGTGGGATTAAAAATCTGACAGTACTGTCCAGCACCCGATTGATAACAGCGTAATTTAAAAAAATATTTTTGCTTTCCAAATACAATAAAACCAGTAAATTTTGTAAAATGTTTAATAAACACTTACCTTAAAAATCAGCAACTCAGTTCGGTCTTACATTAGTATTATACATACTAACTGCTGATTGAAAGTGTAATATATATATATCACATATTATTTACTACATACTCTAAAAAAAAACAGTTAGTAAAGTCGGAAAAAAATTTGGCGGAGTCCGCCAAAATTTTATTCAGGAGGAGGAAAGTCAGCAAAATCTTTAGCTAAAAATAAGAGAGCTGATTTTAGCAATAATATAAGTAGATTCAATAAAAGTATTGCTAACAAAACTAAAAATTCTTTGCTAATATATAACAAAATTGTTGCTGAGTACTAGTTGACTGAAAAACTCAAATTTGGTTTAGAAAAATTATACTTTAGTTAATTTATTTGCTGAAAATCTTACATTTTTTGTTATTTTTTTAAAATAATTTACAATACGTTACAAAATATAAAAATGTTCATAATCCCACATTGACAACACAAATTAATTTAATATCTGAATATATATAGAAATAATTATACATAACATATTCTTGAGCTACTTACATCCCTGGTTGTCTAAGTGATGGTATCTTTCTAGAAGCGAAACAAAATAAAATATGAAATATACAACCATTTTTGCAATACAAAAAAGGAAAATACAAAATTATGTAAGAAAGGTGTCCATGTCTTTCGCTTTAGTCTGTTTACCTGAACGTATATTTGTTTGCAATTTAAACACGCTACATTAATGGTCACTGTAATCAATTTACTTCACAAATACACATTTAATCTTTATTAAATTTAAATATTTTATTTTGTCTATAATTTAATTAATAGACTTTGACAAGCCAATTATATGTATATCATACACACTGTTGGCGTCCTTTTATTTTATTGTGTATAAAAAACAGATACAAAAATGTTCCATGGTGATTTTTTTATATGTCTTACAAGAATTGTACTTTGTACTACATCCGACATCTAGTTTATATCTTTACATCTGGTTGTAGTCCACACTTTTAATGAGCTTATCAGCACAATGTTTTTAGCAAACAGATTAGTAAAACATTAGTAAAATATTAGTAAAACTTTTATTCAAAACAGTTAAGTGCTAAATAAGTGTAACTAAAGTTTAAGCTGAAAACATAATTTCAGCAAAAAATTGCCAAAAATATTATACTTTATTACAAGACGTTTAACTAACTTTACTACTAACCTTTTTTTGACTGTATTAAAAAAAAAAAGAATGCTACAGAATGATTGTAATATTGGTAAAAAAAAAATAATACTTACAAAATGTTGAGGGTGGCAAAACATGTTTTGCAAACCAGATATTGTTTTTCTAGTGCATTATTAGTTGCACTTTGGTATTTTTCACACAGTGGGATTTTAAAAAATAGCAGTGGTTTGCCAGTACTTTTTTTTTGGTACGCTTGGCAATTTATGCCTGGTCTATTAAGAATTAGAACATATGGTTTTAAATTCGTTAAATACTTTTGCAAATATTTACTTACAAGGGAGGGATCCCAAACCGAACCCACAGACTTTAATGAACGTTGGATATGTAGTAAAGGAACTCAAAAAAAGTGAAAAGTATTTTTTAGCTGCTAAATCTCAAGTTTAAGGATTAAAAAGGATTAAATAAATGGACATTCATTTCATTATGTTAAGCTTCATCCAACTACAATTCTTTAATAAAGAGCCATATTAAATTTGTCCTAAGACACATTGCTACAAATTGAAACAAGAAAACAAGAGAGAAACGTCCTTTGGTCCTAAATATTTTCTCGACTCTGATTTTAATGGTGTACATAAGTTAGTATAAAATTAGTAAAAGAGTTTTCATCTCAATTTACTATTATTATACTAATGCTAGTGTCCGACCGAACAGTTCGGCCAAAAACCTATATTTTGTCGGTTTTTTGATATCTAGAGGCAATGATGACAGATTTTGGTATTGGAAAACATGTTTGTTTCGCCGATTTAATTCGATTTTTGTGTATAAATTTAAGAGAAATGCCGAAGTTTTGCTATAAAGTTAAAAGTTCGGCCGCCCGAACTATTTTCAATTTGGCCGAACTTTCTGAGGCCGAACAGTGAATTCATTGCTTAACTACAGACTTTTTTCAAACTTGACACTCAAAATATCATCTAATCAGCCCAATAAACATTTTTCCATCCGCCAAATTTGTCCATATGCTTTAAAATACCGAATACAGACCAAATGCATTTTCTGGCCGAACTGTTCGGTCGGACACTACTAATTGCTAGATAAAGTTATGTTCAGTTAAATTTTTTGTATTCCTGTTTTACAAATTACAAATTTGTTAACTGATTTTGGTTTCTAATTTAACTAATTTAATTTTACTAAGTTTTGAACCAGATTTGCTTAAGTTAGCAAAAAAAAAAAAAATATTTATATTATAATTTTTTTGAAGCTAAAAACTATTTGATCTATAATATAGGGAAACCTTGAACTTTTGCGTACTTATATTATAAATATTCGACATTTTATCAACTATTTATGGATATGAATTACATAAATTACATGAATTATATAGAAATGTAGAAAGTGTAATTTTTTCCGCTTCCAGCGCAATATCCTGTAGATTGGTCGATAAAAGTAATATCCGTGTCAAAACTGGTACTATCGAATGAAAACAGCAAGTCACTTTCGACTTTTAGCACCAAAAATGGGCTAAAATTAGTACAAAGTTTTTTTACGCTATAACTTTACCGAAAAAATCCATATAATCATTTTAATACAGAGTCAGATGGCAAACATTTTTTTCTTGTGCTTTTTTTGAGATATTATGGCATATCATGGTGTTTTTAAGCTACCAAAATCAAAAATTGTAACAAAATCATTTTTCAAACATCCCTCGTTAATTTATAGATGAAGTATTTCGGTTGTTATTAGTAGCATGTCTTCATTACCTCCCGGATAGGATATTGATATATGGTCTGTGGGTACTGAACACACGTCGACATAATCTGCGAAGAAGAAATTTTTGAATTCAGCAGGAATGGTCAAAAAGGGGTATAGTCTACCCCATTTGACGGCCTGGCAAAAACGCTTAAGCGACATACTTTAAATTTGGTGTGTGGATATTTAATGGCTAAAAGTTTTAAATTATATCATATATTATTGCCAAGGTGCTTTTGGAATTTTCACGAGGAACGTAATAAAAATTTTGATACAAAAGCCGAAAAATTAAAGTAATGATCTTAAAGTATGGTTTATCAATGTACACAGCATAAGCCGTGAATCTGGGGAAGTTTTAACTTGGTACAGGCTTCCTTTGTTAAAGTTTTTTTAGTTTTTCTGGTTAAAGTTCTGCCTATTATGGGGCTGGGCTCTAGCTTTTTCAAAACTTCAGGTTCTGATTAGATCTTTAGCCAGATCGAAAAACAAGCATTTCACTAGCTAATATGCCAGATTAGCTTTATTTTTGGAAATATACGGAGATTGAACGCTCGTTATAAATTGAAATTTAATTTATTTAGTTATTTTTTTTATTATATATGTCACTAATATTAAGTACAAAGTGGGTTGATTTTAGCAAATCGATTCCATTAAAAGTTTACAAAAATTGTATATAAGGATAAATTTTTGAGGTTATAAAAACTCCATATAATTTAAAGTCATTTTCGATTTTAGTATTAAGCAAGGTAAAATCCTTTATTTGATGTACGTTTTGGCGGAAATTGTATCAGCGGTTTACTACCACAACAAGAAATTTGTTTGGCAAAACTGCTGCTGTACTCGATAGGAAGAAAAGAAAAAGTTTTTTGTTTATTTTAACTTTATCAATTTAGTCTGGCGTGATGCTTCACTTTAAATATCTAACAATGTTTTCAAGTCATATTTTTTATAAAAAAAATCCGAAAAAATTAAGTTTCTCAAAATTTTTATAAAGTTTGAACAAGACGGTGCCACATGCCACACCGCACGCGTAACAATTTTCCAACTAAGAGGCGAGTTCGGTGAGCAGTTTATTCACGTTTACCGCTGGTCAAATGGCCGCCTAGATCGTGCGATTTAACGCTTTTTAGACTATTTTTGTGGGGCAGCCAATATTGAAGTTTTATTCGTGAGATACGGCCGATATGTTGGAGAGAGTATGCCAAAATTGGACCTTTCTTATGAACCATTGAGGCGTAGACGCAGTCAACATTTATATGAAATGAAGTATATAGATCGTTTTATTGACTCAAATAAAGATTTCATATATTTTTTAAATTTTATGTGTTTTATTAATCAAATCCGAAAGCTCTATAAAAATTACCCTTTATGTGAAATTATACCCCATTTTATATAAATCGATATTCAATCTTACAAGTTAATCTCAAAATTGAGGTGAAGAGAGGAGAGTGATTCTGAGGACAGATAACGATTCAGCGTACCATAACCCTTTAGAAAAGTATACCTTAGTTCTAGTGTAAAATATTTTTTGGTCTAAATCTTTATGTATAAAAAGTACTTACATGTAGCCACGCGTGCTCCCCACTGTATTTCATACATTCAATTAATGTTTTATGAAAAAGTTATTAATGAAATTCGTTAATAGATACATATAATTCTTTCAAAGTAAAATAACTCTAGTGCCAAACTACACGCCAAATAAATGTTATTCGGTTCAAATAATGTATCAATCCCATGTATGATTTGAATATATACAATGTGTACGACACAAGTCGATTTATAAATACAACCACAGTAAAGATAAGCTTGTAATAGACACCGATTGTATGAAATATAGTTAATACACACTCATATATACTCATGTATTTGTATACACATAACTAACTGCCAATGTAAAATGCTTCTGGCACCATTTTTTTCCAGATATTTATTCTATGCTTTTTACTATTAAAACCCCTGTTGAGCAAAATGTATTCGCATTTTATGTGAAAATTCGAATACACAATAATATAACACACATGCACACACACTGACTTTTATATAACCTACTAGGGGTGCCGAGTGGGACTGATTTTTATAAATCCCGGTATTCAGGATTTTGAAAACTGCGATTCCGGTCTCTTTCGGGATTTAATAACTCAGTTTTTAATTTTTTTGTTTAAATAAAACATAAAATTAAAATAATTCGTTATAAAATTGTATTAATCACATCTTAAAGTATGAAAAACAAAAACTATTAACCGTTTTCAACCCAGTGTTTTAAATTGTTATATTATTTTAATCAGTGTATGATGTGTCTTTAATGAGTTAACATTATAAAAAATTAATTTAATAATAATCTTAAAAAAATAAATAATACTTATTCGAAGTTATCAGTTTATTATTCAAAAGTATTTTAATTAAGTCATGTCGGATGGTTAAAAATTATTTATTTAAAGGGGAATTCATTGCATATTACATATGTAGTAGTTTTTATTTCATCCAATTAATTTTATTTTAGAGAATTAATTACTTTGTGAATTATTATGAAAGCGGAATTATTGTTTTAAAATTTGGGAATGCCAATAAATATTTTTGTGTACATATGTTTTATTTTTTCAACTATTTTTGTTTCTGTTTTTTAAAAGAGTGTGTGTCTTATATTCAAAACCAATAAAATTGTTGAAAACCCTTCTAAAATTGCTAATTTCAGAAACTATTTCGGGGGGAGTTATATCAGATTATATTAAATTTTAGAAATAGTTATGGTACAAATAGTTCTAGAACTCAGGCAAGAGAATGTCATTGAAAAAACACTTTTGGGGTTGTTTTGAGAACTAGTGCTTAATAACTGGTTGCACATTAGCTCCAGAACGCTTTTAATAATCTTAAACTAGTTCCAGAACATCTGTAAAAAGGAAAAAAAACTTGGATTTGTTTATACAATTTCTGAATCTTGTATTAAAAAAATACATCGTAGAAAAAATTATATCAATATTGTTTAAAAAACTTGAATTTAGTTGTCGATACGAATATTAAATGTATTTCTGTGATTCGTGTTCCCAATGTACACTTCACTTCAGTAATGCATTTCTTCATAGCTTTAAAGAAATTGTCACTACAACTCGTCCATTGCAAACTTATCATATAATCTATGAAACAGGTCAATGTTTATGAAATGTTTGTATAATTAATGAAAATCGCCATAAAACTAATTAATTATTTCGACAATATTAAGAAATTTCCTTGAATAATATATCTCTTCATAATTGTCTTGAAAAACACATTGGAATTAAGCCAATGGACCGCTTTAAAAGATTTTTTAAGCAAATTCACTGAAGTCCAAAATTAAAGGCTTCACAATATAATAAAGAACTTTATAAATTTGTTGAACACTTGAGAAATAAATCTTTAAAACTAAAGTCTTAAATGTATAAAAATTAATGAATGATTGTAAAATTTTATTGAAAATAAAAAAAAATAAGTCTTTGAAATAATTTGATAGCTCTAAAGAAAATTTTTGCAATTTATGAATAAAAGCGTGTGAAAATTTCTTAATATTAATAAAATTTCGTGGATATAATGAAATTCTTCATTGAATCTAAGAAACAAATTCTATGAAATTGTTTCATGAAGGATAATTCTTTTAGTATATCGCACTGTGATGCAAATAAAATTATAAATAAAAAGCACATTATTAGAGAGTGACGAAAAACTGTCAACTATTTTATTGTTAATAATGACACTGAATGATGTATAAAAACGGCATGAAGTATTTAAATTACAGTATTAGAAGAGAAATTGGTGCCATTTATTGAAAAGAGCAAACGAAGAAGAATTCATTTTCCAACAAGACAATGCCTCGTTACATGTAAGTCGTCAGACTATTGAATGGCTGAAATGGCTTCTAAAGAACAAAGCCACATTGAGAATATTTGGGGTGTATTAACCCCTCCAGTTTACGCTGAAAACATTTTTGATCTAAAAGAATCAGTTATTGATGCGTGGAGATCTATGACGGAAGAACTTCAAATAAATCTGGTAGACAGTATGTCTAATCGAATTTTTCGAGTTGTTTTAAAACAAAAGGAGGCATTATTAAAACTGTTGTTTTAGAATATTTTTCTTACACTTTTGTAAATTTCGATATATTAAGTTAAGTGTATTTATAGTGATGAAATGCTAACTGATTTGTTATTATTTTTGAAGAGTAAACTAGATAATAAATGAATTACTTTTTTTTTTTTTGTTAAATATTATTAATTTTCCATTGATTTTACTTTTAGGCCGGTTTAAAACTCTTGTACTTTTTTTTTTTAACTTACGAAATTTAGTGAACTTAAAGTGATATTTTAGTTTGCAACGCAGTGTATATATCATATTGTATATATAAAGTTGACTTATTTTCGGCGATATCTGCCAAATTTTAATAAAAACTAAATTCCTTTTGTATCTGTTATACATCATATGGCTAATATAAACAACTGAAAGCACTTTCTTTTTATTCCATTTTCTTTTATTTTGTTTCATTTCAGCACAATTTTTGTGGACAAAAAAAAATTTACAAATATTCATCCTTAAGGCATTAATTGTAGAACGCCTGCTAAGAACTGATGTAAAAATAGTTCCCATCGTTATAATTTCTATCAAATATCACTGATGCACAAATGGATTCTAGAGCCGTTGTGTAGAAGTAGTACCTGTTCTTTAAGAGCTCCTAAGAACTAGTTCTGAGGGTGAAAGTTTTAAACAAAAATCCTGGGGTACAATTCCAACCTAAAACCAGCACTGGCTCTAAAGAACTAGTTATATAACTAGTTGTTTAACTAATACAAGTTTTGCAGGAAAAGTATAAAAACAAGCAAATTAGAAATTGAAAATACCGGGATTTTCTAGGAAAAAAAGTCCGGGATTTTCGGCATTCGGATTGGCACCCCTAATACCAACTATACATTAACCAGCAGTATTTATTCTTTTTTGCTTGTGGCTAAAACCAGCGACATCAATATCAAACTTTTTATGAAAGCGGGTCATCAAAATTGTTTTTGTGCATTCAGGCTTAAAACATTACATTGGTTTCCAATTTTTTATTTGGGTCCTTTAGCTTTTTTTATACACCCAGAAAATAGACTCGGTAGTGCCACCGTATTTTCAGCCTAGCAAATAGTACGATTGTAGCTATATAATTTTTTTGTAGTTATCCCCTAATTTCTGTTGTGACAGTCAAAATTCTATTGTCGTGCCAGCATTTCTGTTGTTTCATTCGAATGATTTTAGCACAACCGAAAATTCAGTTTTAAAATACCGGTTGCTACTACAGAGTATGTTTTCAGGGTGTATTTATAGATGTATGTGTATTTGTATTTTGCTTTATGTTGCTGCTGATGTCGAAAACACCAGCATCTTAACGAACAATAGAAATGTTGTAAAATAAAATTCAATAAAACTAACAAAAATGACAACTTGCTCTTGATCGCGCATTGTTTGCCAAAGTTATACTATACATCTGCATTAATGAATGTATAGCACTATGGGAAAAAATCTCAGTAAACCCTAAAAGGGAAAGCACCCAGTGTTGCCAGGTTTGGCTATATATCGTAATTTTGACGATTTTTAGTACAAGCGAATAAACAAAATTTTTGAAATTTTGTTAAACGTTCGAACTAAAAAAATCAATAATATTTTTATGTTTTATTGCATTAAATAATAGTAATATTGAATAATTCGCTTTTCTAAGGAACATATTGTGACTCCAATCTGAATTTTGTTATATGTTTCAGAGGGTATATTGATTAGTGTGCAAACAATAAATTAAGAAAAAAATTCGAGATATTCGCGAATCAAATACATTTTTAATTTTTTTAGTATTTCCAAAGGCGTTTATAACGAAGATTTACTAATCTAACTTTTTTACTAAAATTTTTAAAAATTAATTTTGTAGTTCTGTAGTTCTAGAAATCATGCCAGAAAATGTTATTAAGCATTTTAATGACACCTTTGAAGTGTTTCGAGAACTAGTGCTTAAGAACTTCTAGAAAGCTTCAAATAATCTTAAATTTGTTTCAAAAAACTTTAAAAAAAATACTTTGTTTTTTTTACACAATTTTTGAATCTTGTATAAAAAAATCTTAGGAATAAGTATATCTAGTGGCGCCACAAATGTCGATGTGTCGTCAATGTAAATAAAACCACATCATTTAGGAGGGGTCGAAAAATTGTCAACTATTTTAAGAGCAAAAAAGAAGCTGAAAATGATGGTCAACAATAATATAAATAGGATTGCTTTTAGTTTCCTACAAAATTTAGCTAACTGCACAATAAATATTTATTATAAAAATCGAGCTATTTTCCTTCGCAAATCATTAAATATTTAACAAAACATACATTTTGCACATAAATATTAATATATTTTGCAAAAGTTGACGTGTAGGATCAAATACTTATTTTTTTATTTTTTTTTGGAAATCTGCCTGATTTCAATTAAAACTGGATTCCTGTTGTATATTTTGTACCATATTTAACTTTCTTTAATTCCATTACAGCAATTATTTTTATTTCAGCACAATTTTGTCATATACAAAATGTTTCACCCTCTAAGTATAAGTTGTAGAACGCATGATAGAACTGATGTAAGAATAGGTTTTAGAACCGTTCCATAGAACCAGTTCCCAGCGTTACAATTTCAAACCAAAATCACAGATACAAGAATATGTTCTAGAACCGGTCTATAGAACTAGTACCTGTTCTTCAAACGCTCCTAGCTCTAAGGGTGACAATTTCAAATAAATATCATGGGTTACAACGCCTAACTGGAGCCAGTACCGATTCTAAAGAACAAATTGTGTAAATAATACAAGTTTTGCTGGGATTTCAAAAATTGTCAAATAGTTTTAAGTTTTTAAACCTTTGTGGGTAACTATAAAATCATACATGGGATTTTACGTTAGCATTGGAATTTCATTAGCATTAGTTAGTAAGTAGTTCCGATTCCACTCGTTCCTCTTTCATTCAATATCGTTTAATTGTGGAACAATGTTGTATTCCATTCTCGGAGTGATTAAATTGGTATTTCCACGTACCCATTTGGGTAAACAAAAATTACACACCCTGTGGGATTTTTATAAAAAAGTAATCTATCGGAATCTCTCCCAGACCTAGCATATTTGTATTCTGTCAGTTGTAATTTGGTTCCTTTTTTTGATTCATTACTAATCAATAAAATCAAATCAATGAATTTCATTATCATTAATTAAAAAAATGCTAATGAAAATAATTTCATAATATTTGATGTCAATGAAATTGTAATTAAATCATCAATTTATTAGTCCATTCAATTAATTAGTCTCATGTATGTACAAAATATGATAAAGATATTTTACCTCTGTTGATATAAACCACATAGCGTCAGTTGAAGTTTTTTCTCACTACACTCAAAAAAATGTTCATTAAATTTTTTCCTACACGATTTATAAATTGAATTTAACAAAAATAAAAAAGAAAAATAAATATGTAATTCTGATTGATTATCAATGCATATATGTAGTTCAAAGTAGACTAATGGATTTAATAACATCAAATACATTAAATGAATAGCATCGAATGAATTATAATAATGAAAGTTATACAATATAATTCGTTTTAAATTTTTTTAAAAAGATCTCAATAATAACTATTTTTACACAGAAATTTTCTGATCACTACTAAAATTTGTTGAACGATTTTTTTAGGAATTAAAAATCAAAAACATTTGTATTTATAATTTTTGATACAACATTTGAGCGATTTCTATTATTTGTTTTATATAGATTGAGAAAAATATCTTCATGATATCAATGAATTTTTGTATAAAGAGCAATTCACAAGCTATCCATCTATGTCCACACATATCTACGATTTCCCCATATTGGTGTGAAACAAATTTTCAAATTACATATGTATTTTCTTTTGAAAATGACATTTTGTATCATTAATACTGGGAATAGTAGATATGGGTGGATAGGGTGGACATCGTTTGAATCAAACTTAAAGGCAATAATGTTTTCATAAATTATTTTGAAAAATATGTTTTTGTTTGTTAAAAGTTTTATTAAGTCAATGATGAAGTTTCATCGAAAAACTAGTTATGAATTAATTATATTAATTTTATGAAATATTTCGTTCATTTTGTGAAGAAAAGCTACAATAATTACGTGAACATTTTCATTATGTTTCGTCCAGTGAAATTCTCTCTGTGTGGATGTTACGAATACCGAAAATAACACCGGTCGACAAAATAATATTTTTTCTTGGGTTTCTGTTTAAATGTCGAAATTCTGATTCTAGACATCGAAAAACGCCAAAATACCTATTCCAAGCTTTTAATGTTTGCTTTTGCTGTTTTACGTTTATATGAAAATTTTCGAGATTTTACGTTCAGCAGTAGGAATCACTTAGTTCAAAAAGCAAACTTTGATATTTGTAACATAAAAGAAACCAAAATTTGTCATTTAAAAGTCAGACCCAAAAATCGTGTCGACCGGTGTAATTTATTCAATTTGAGCCCCAGTTAAGTTAACCTTTTTAAAAATATTCCATCAAATTAATTTCTCTTTTCTTAAAGAAAATAGTATTGCACGTTTAAAATATTCCATCAAATTATTTTTTCCCTTTCTTAAAGCAAAGATCATTTCTTCATTAACCAAAAAAATCGATCGAGTTATTCGGCCAAATAGAAAAATGGACTAATTCATGCAGAGACCTAATAATTGTGAAAGCACCGCAATAAAACCTGCAAAGTCCCCTAAATTTTACAAAAAATTTTGTTTAGAAAAATATCAAAATTGTATACAACATTTTTTGTATCCACGCAGGCAATTTGTAAGTAAAATTAATATTTTTGGGCATTTATTATCATTTGTGTTATATTTTGAATAAAAATGCATATCTTTTTGTTAAAAGTGATTTTTCCCTACAATTGGCATCACTAGGTATAGACAGCAACAATGTTGTGTATCTAATACTTTTAACTTTGCTGCTAAACAATTCATTTTGCTCAGCCAATTGGTTCAATGTATGCTATTGAACAGCTTTGCATATACTTTTTGTTTAATTAATAGCAACAATGTTGATGTACGACACTTACTATTAAACACTTTAGCATCTCAAGAAACTGGCTTAATAAACATTTAATATTTTAAGACAGAATGTTCTGCGGTCTTCTATTGAACGTTTGTGGTTGTATTTGTTAATTTTGTACTACAGGATTATGTTAACAATTTTGATGTGAAACAACTCTGTATAGATTAAAACAATGAATAAATGGTGAATGATATGTGCTGAAATTTTTTTGAACTTTAGGAAAAAATTATACTATAGACCTATTATGCAAATAGTTTAGGGTGTTCAGAGAACACCTCCGCACCCTTAACGGAACGTCACTGACGTGGATACAGTTGTATTCACCATTTTTTGGATTAAATTGTATGTGATTGGTATTGGACCCTATTTAAGAGGATATGCAACCATTTATTTTTTTTATTAGGGTGATTTACCATTTTGGCAAAATATTAATTGTCAGTTTGATTAAACAAAGAAGTTTGGGCCGAACTTCAAAAAGGATAGCCAAAAAGTAATATTATGTTTATTTATATTATTTTATGGGCTTTACGGATAGTATAGGTAAATTTCGAGTTAAAAAAAAAAAATTTAAAGTTATAACACTACTGTACACCGATGCAGTTATTATATAAACGATTTTTTTTTTTGTTTAATGGATTGTTGTTTAACAAAGATTGAGAACAAAAAAAAAAAAAACAGTATTATTTTTGGATGATGTGCACTTTCGGTTTCCAATTTAACTACACTTCAACTTTTGAAACTATTTAAAACTTATAAAAAATTGTATTTATATCCGAGCTGTAATCACGAACGAATATACACGCCAAGAGTTGCCAGATAGAAAATTGTCGAAAATTACTACTTTATTAATTACACTCTCATGGAATTTCGACAAAGTTGGTATATTTTTTGGAAAGCGTCTCTCTACTCTACCACTTCTTCCACTGTTTTGAATGGAAAGATTTATCTGAACCTTTTGAGACAGTTCCTGGTGTAAAGCAAGGCTGTTTACTTTAACCGCTTTTATTTTCTCTTTATTATTATGATCTTCATGATCAACTCAAAGGTGGTATATATATTGAGGAACTAAATGTAAGGACTGCTCTTATATTGCGGATGATATTGTGATATTGGCTGAAGAAAATAGAAGTTCTGCAAACCATGATTGACAGACTATCCAGTTACTGTGATTTATGTGAATTTGGAAGTCAACCTAGCTAAGTCAAGAACATGGTGTTTAGCAATGGTGGCAAATTGTCAAGACAAGAAAAATGGTTGTTCAAAGGTGAAGAAATAGATATAGTGAACGAGTACAATTATCTTGGCATGGTTTTGACCCCTAAAATGGTATTTACGAAACACGTTCAGAAAAGAACCGGTTCTGCAAAAGTAATATAAACGCTACATGGAATTCATTTTTAAATCAAAATAATATAACAACAAAGACAAAATGTCACTTATTTGGTGTAGTAAGTCGAGCCATTCAATCCTATGGTGCTCAAGTTTGGGGATATACTCATTTTGAGGAAGTGGATAAATTACAGGGGTATTTCCTCAAAAGAGTTCTTAAACTTCCAAACTCAACTCCAAACTATGCATTAATGGTTGAGTCGGGTCTGGAAGATTCTCGTTTATATACATTGAATATGAACTTACGCTATATAAGTCGCACTCTCTTCAAGTTCTCAGAGCTACGTCTTCCTCATAAATTAAGTTTAAAATACTACAAAAACAAATTTTTTGGGCAAAAGGTTACAATGATTTGGGAAGAAACAGGAACGTTCAGTGGCAGTCTGGCATTACTTTCGAAGAGTGGAATGAAAAACAATTATACATATTAATAACATTAAAAAAAACAATATCATGAGGAGCGCTTGTCAAGAGCTACACAAACTCAATCATTTTATAAAAACGTAAATTCTACAAGGGTGCAAAGCTACTTCATGAATATAAATAGTCAACACAATGTTATGTGGATTTTAAAGCTCGCTGTGATTTAATCCTTGTAAATGGCACAAGGTTTCTGGAAGATGCAGACTAGAATGTTCTTTATGTAATACCACCGAAGTAGACAACATACATGTGCCGATGCCCCATTTTAAAAAAACTTCAGGTTGCAATATTTTAATAACGTAAGAAGAAGTTTTAGTAAAAATCTTAGACGGAGAACTATTTAATTATGAAATACTTGTAAATTATATTATTAACGCATTAGCATATAGAAAAATGTTGATAGATGAATTCAGTTAATAATTCAATTGGATAAAACATATTTAGAAATTTATATTTTTAAGCCACTTTTTCCGGCTAACGACAATGTCAAAGCGGTTTGTAAATTGATTTTTCTTTAATTTTTAAGAGAAATCTTTGTATTAAATTTTTGAAAATAAAGAATTACTACTACTACTACTATAAACGATTTACAATTTCTGTAACATTGTGTTGCAAGTATATGGTATGTGTAAATATTGCCAACAAAATATTGTCAACCGCAGGACATTGGAATTGAAAATTGATTATGCCCTTTGACTGACCATTGCTTATTCTTCAATGGGAATGAATGCACAAAAACATTAGCAAATATTGTTACATACAACATATTTATATATTCCTCTTGTTATAAATATACCAAATATTTGTATGCAAGGATTGAACGACAACATTCACATAAATCGATAACATTCAAAGCTAACATTAGGGTGGATCAATTACGGATTCTCAACAGATTTTTAGAATGTAGTATTTCGCTAATATGTTTTTTAATTACAGTCTACTCGATATTCAGGTTTTATTTTTCTACAAAAATCAAAAATATTCAAAGAAAACAATATTTTTGGAATTTACATTATTGGTGATTTTACTGAAATAAACCCCCAAAGTGTATTCACAGTGTGAAAGTGAGCGTTGACACTACATATAATCTTATCCAAGAAGATTTTTAAAAATGTTAAATGTTTTGCTATTACTTTCTAAGTGTTAATATTACTAATTTTAATTAAAACTTCGTTAAGTAAAGTGTATCTTCCGTATAAAAAAAATCTGTTAAAATTTCTTAAAAAAAGCAAAATTATTCCAACCTACTTTTCAAAACTAATATATAGATAAAAGTATAAGCACATAAATAAACATATTATGATGACAACAAAAGTGGCAGCTCAATAATGCTCAAATGGATTTCGATAAAAATCTCTTAATAACACTACCCAGGCCATTAATATTAACTCTATATTCAAAACATTGTAGTGTATCTCTCTATTTGCGGGTGGTATATTTTATATTATTATTGTGGTTGTGATTGTGATGGTGTTGACAACAAGCATACATAACGGTGTCCCAAATTTTCCAAATTCAAAATTAATTTAAGTCCATTAGCAGCTGACTCTCGAAATCTTTATGTCATATTTTCCCATAATACACACTAAAACATTTTGTCGGCAGGGTCAAACGTAAAAATTATAAATTAATGAATAAATAAACTAGAGCGGCATTTTTTCAACTTTGATTATTTATTAATTATTGTTGCGATTATGGAACTAGGTTTAAAAATAATGTGTTGTAAATTTGAGAAAAATCGCGTAGAAATAATTACTTTTGCATTCGACTTTCATTAATATCGGATAACTTAACCCATGGCGACTTGCGAACAGCGTTTCTGATATATGAAAAAACATTAAAATTATTTTGAAAAATAAGGGAATGTACCCTATTGTGGCCTATTCCCTAATGATGACCTTTCGTTTTTTGTCGTCTTGTTGCAATAATATATCAGAACTGTTAACTATAATCGGGTTTAATTTCCGCTATCACACCTTGGAGAATCCTCAAATAATAGATTTTTTGTTAATGAAAATCTCACACAGTATAACTTTAAAATTCTACGTACAGCAATCAAACTATAAAAGGAAAATCGTCTCCACAGTGCCTTTAGTATGCGGGGTTTAGTATATATTAAAAAGACTGCGGAAAGCAACATCATAAGAGTTGATGATATAGAATATCTGGATGAGTTTTATCGAGAGCCAGAATCCGCCCATTATGCTAATGAACGTTTTGATCAAACTTCTTATTAAATCTTACTTTCAAACTATTTTGCCCTATTTTTGACACTTTGTACCATTTTAAATACATTCATATTTCCGAATATACAAATTCTATATGTTTTTCAAATCAATAGTTCAACTAAAAATTTATATGTTAATAATAACTTTTTTATCAAAATATATATTTCGTGCGTTACTAGTTCATTGTTTTTAAACTTTATCAATGAACAATACTCATAGAATTAGTTCCAGAGATAATGTTGCAAATATGTTTAAATTAATTTTGATTACGTATTTTTTTTTTTTTGTTGTAACCCGGGGAAATTTATAAAAATATGTGCACACTAGGGTTACAACTTTATTTTTGCTAAATTTTTACATATCAGCACATATGGGGCTGGATATCTCCTAATTGATACGAGGTATATAAAAACGGATTAAAGATTTAGAAAGAGGGCACATTAATCATATATAATCAATTCCTAACTCAATTTTTGCCAGAAATGGTATATAGGTCTCACCAATATTCATACGACGATATGATAAATAACTTTTTATTTATTGTGTTCGTTATTTTACGAATTTTGATGTCTAGATCGAAAAACAACTCTTTAATCTGTTCTATCACAATCCGCGAAACGCGTCATATTGAAACGTTTGTGTCCTTTAAGTTGGATACGTATCGTTGTCTAATTGCATTCAAATTTTTTTTATTTTTTTTTTTTGAAAACCACGATATAAGGCTAATGTAGCTATATCAAAGCTTTCAGCCTAGTGCACACAGAAACTTTCGAATTCTAATAACCCGATTAAAAAAAAAAATTAATATGATGCTTTTTATAATCATACGAAATTTAATATGGGTCTTAATACAGTTTTATCAGAGAAATGGGCACTTATAATTATATAAGTTTGCATTAGTTTAGTTTTAATTTAATAATATCAGATTAAATTACGTCCGAATAATGGCGCGATACAAATGAATTCGATTTTATATAGCGTTATAATTTATATCTGAACTGATACTAATATATACAAAAAAAAAAATTAAAATCCGAAATATTTGCAGAAATAATAACCGTCAAATTCGGGGTTGCTTCAACGTTATTACTCCTTTTAGACTTTAGCCACTTGTAAAAAGGTACACTTTATAATTTGTAACAAATTCATTTCCATTTGGACCTTTTATTTTATTCAAAAAATTCTCTTGAAATTACCTAAAAAAATAAGTTATTTCAGAAAAATACTTTGAAAATAAAGATTTCATGGAGAATTTAGTGACTTACACTATTGAATAAAAAACACGGAAAAACGTTGAACTTAATTTACCTTTTACATTGAAAATAATCAAGAACTAATTAAAAATTCCTAATGTTACAAATGAAATGCTCTTTTGTGTATAAAAGATCAATTCGAAAGACAAAAATTCGGGTATATTTTGTGTATAAAATTATACGCAAAATAAGATAAGCAATTAATTGTACTATTGTATTTATGTAATACATATTTATATCCAAAATATGATTGACAAATTTTTCTAGAGTGACTCTACATGGAGTAATATACAGTTTTATCCAAAGTTAAATTGTGTTTTTTTAAATAGGATATAATATCTAACTATACATTATTTTGTAATCTATACACTTACAATATTTTTTCCGTAAAGACTACTGAATATACATATTAAATTAATTGAAAATCAGTTAAAAAAAAAACTAATTACTTTTCGTTTAAAACAATTGTATTTTTTAGTTTACTTTCAACTGTTTGAAAAATTAATTGACAAAATCCATAAAAACAATAGATTGTTTTCGTTTATTTCAATTCTCAATACAATATAACAACTTTTTGAGATTAATAAGGGGTTGCCTTGGGCTGTTTTTGGTCAATAAGTTTTTTATATAGATTTAAATAAAACACATTATTTTATCTATTTTTCAACTCGACGTTTTCGTTGGTTTTATTCCAACTTCTTCAGGAGTCTTTTATTTATTTACGTAAAATTCTGGCAAACAAAATACAAAAAAGTTTAATTAATTAAATTTTAATTATTATAAATTTTTTAATTAATTATTAATCAATTTGTAATCATTAATAAATTTAGCCCTAATATTAATATCACAGTTTAAACTTACAGCTTATTTTACATTGTCAAGATTATTGAAGATTAAAATTAAAAAACTGGACTGTCACGACACAAATTTAATAATTAAAATAAAAAATAATCACGGCACAAACAAAAATATCACAGACTACACTAAAATTTAAATTATTGCAATTGAGTATTGTAACTTGGTGTTGTCTTTATCCTCTTTCGTGTTAATCGTTTTACTAATTCGTTGTTGTATACGAAGGCTTTCTAGTGTGTAGCGTTTATTCTCTTTTTTCTCCTTGTCTAGAATTTTAACTTCTGTAAAATTTGCTACATGCCCACTCTCCTTTATATGCTGCGCTAAAGCTGTGCTTTCCTTTCCTTTGTTTATGTCGGCTATATGTTCTGCTACGCGTGTGCCTAACATTCGTTTTGTTGTTCCTACGTATACTTTTTCACACCTCTCCCTCTCATTGCCATCACATTTAATTTCATATACTACATTATCGATTTTCATCTTGTCTATCTTAGTTTTATTGCACGTAAATAAAGTCCTTAATGTAACATTTGATTTGTGTGTTATTTTTATTTTTTCATCGTTGATCAAGCTCTCTAATGTTTTGCTTTCAGTAAGTTTTGGTATGTATGGTACACTGTAAAAAATCATATCGTTGTTTTTCTTTATATTATCTTTGTTCGTATTTTTATTTTGCTAATTTTATTAAGTGATTTGTTTATTAATTTATTAGTTAGGAAGGATGGATAACTATTTTGTTCAAAACTTTTTCTTAATATTCCGATATTGTTTGTGCGAAATCGTTCATCGCTTATTTTTATAACTTTTTCAATTAAGTTTGTTGCCGTATTCAATTTCATTTGTATTGGTTGCGTCGAGTGGTAATTTATGATCCTTCCTGATGCTGTCGTCTTTGTGTACCAATTTGTTATGAGTTTTCCGTCATCCTTGATTATTTTCATGTCTAAATATGGTATTTGCATGTTATTTTCCTCTTCTACAGTGAATTGTAGTTTATTGTGGTATTTATTTAATGCTTCTAGTATAACTTTCTTGTCATCCTTATGTATAACTGCGAACAGATCGTCTACGTATTTCGATATAAATTTTAACTTTATATTCTTCGTTTTTAATTCTTCAATTACGTCGTCCAAGAGTGTATCTAATACAATGTCGGCAATTGTTGGTGAAAGGGGGTTGCCATAGGCATACCATACGTTGATGGTAATATTTATTGTCAAACGTGAAGTAGTTATTTTCGTTGAGACAAAATTGTAATATTTTCAAAAATTGTGGTTTAGATATTCTTGTATGTTCCTTTATATTTTCCCATTTGTCAAGTATGTTTCTTATTGCTAAATGAATCGGTATATTCGTAAACAGTGACACCACGTCAAACGATACTAAAACATCATTTTCATTTATTATTACCCCGTCAAGTTTTTCTTTTAACTGCAATGAGTTTTTTATATTGTAAATTGGAGATATTAAATTTCTCAATATCTGGCCTACGTATTTTGCTAAGTTATAGCAAGGAACTTTGAGTGAAGAAGATATTGGTCGAAGTGGTATATTTTCCTTGTGGATTTTGGGTAGTCCATAAAGTTCCGGCGCCGCCGCAGCGTGAGTTGTCATCGCTAACTTCTCGAATTTTGTAATACACCCGGTGTTTTGTAATTGTGTAACTATATTATTGTTAGTTCTTTGTAATTTGGCTGTTGGATCCTCTCTAATAGTTTTATATGTTATTTTGTCTTCTAAAAGCTTATTCATCTTCATTTTATATTCATTTTTAAACATCACTACTGTTTTGTTGCCTTTGTCAGCTGTTGTTATCATAATTTTGTTCTCATTTTCCTTAAGTATTTTCCTCGTTTCTACGTATATGCAAGTCATAATCTTTCCTTTTCATTATTTCTCAAGTTTCTCTTATAATACGATATTCTATTTGCCATTTTAGACCTAATTATTTCCTTATCAGTCTCATCTTTAACGTTTTGTACCCATTGTTCGATGTCCGCAATAAGTGGTACTGGGGCAAAGTTCTTTTTATTGACCGGCATCGCGAATTTGTTTCCTAGTGATAAGAGCCATTTGCTCTCCATTTCAAACTCTACATTTGTGTAATTAATGAACCAGTCTTCATTAAACACAAAGGTAAACTTTTCAAACTTATCTTTCTTCATTTTTCTTAATTTGTGTAGATGGTTCTGTTTTATTTTCGATTTTATATTATAATATTTCTTCCATTGATCGTTTTTAAATTTTGTAAATTCCGTTTCTTTCAGTGTATTATTAATTTGTCTCTCTATATTTTTATCTCCTTTTTAATCGATGTTGTTGTTATGTGAGTCTCTCTAATTTCTACATTTAGAAGTTTTGTGTGTAAGTTTGCTTCTATTTTTTTCTGTTTTGTTTTCTGCTGTCTTTGTTTTAAATAGAAATTTCAATTTTCGTGTTGAATTTTTTAAATGTATGGGTATAATACCAAACTGTCTACATTTTTGTAAAAATATTGATCGTTCTGTTGATTTAGCTAGCTTTTCTACTTCCCTGCTATATCTTTTCATTAAACTGCTTGTCTCCATGTTATACTCGGTCCGTATGTATTGGAAAAAATTATTCATTTTAATATTTGTGTCAGAAATTTTACTATTTTATTCTTCGATGTTCTTTTATTTCGGCGGGCCCTCCGATATTTTCAATTATGTTTTGTTTTTGACCAATTTATTTGAATTTTGAGATTAATAAGGGGTTGCCTTGGGCTGTTTTTGGTCAATAAGTTTTTTTATATAGATTTAAATAAAACACATTATTTTTATCTATTTTTCAACTCGACGTTTCGTTGGTTTTATTCCAACTTCTTCAGGAGTCTTTTATTTATTTCGTAAAATTCTGGCAACAAATACAAAAAAGTTTAATTAATTAAATTTTAATTATTATAAATTTTTTAATTAATTATTAATCAATTTGTAATCATTAATAAATTTAGCCCTAATATTAATATCACAGTTTAAACTTACAGTTATTTTACATTGTCAAGATTATTGAAGATTAAAATTAAAAACTGGACTGTCACGACACAAATTTAATAATTAAAATAAAAAATAATCACGGCACAAACAAAAATATCACAGTTTAAACTTTAATGTTGCAATCACAGAACTAAACTAAAATTTAAATTATTGCAATTGAGTATTGTAACTTGGTGTTGTCTTTATCCTCTTTCGTGTTAATCGTTTTACTAATTCGTTGTTGTATACGAAGGCTTTCTAGTGTGTAGCGTTTATTCTCTTTTTTCTCCTTGTCTAGAATTTTAACTTCTGTAAAATTTGCTACATGCCCACTCTCCTTTATATGCTGCGCTAAAGCTGTGCTTTCCTTTCCTTTGTTTATGTCGGCTATATGTTCTGCTACGCGTGTGCCTAACATTCGTTTTGTTGTTCCTACGTATACTTTTTCACACCTCTCCCTCTCATTG
The DNA here is from genome assembly GCA_021234595.1 of Delia radicum. Classification (NCBI taxonomy): domain Eukaryota; kingdom Metazoa; phylum Arthropoda; class Insecta; order Diptera; family Anthomyiidae; genus Delia; species Delia radicum. The sequence continues at coordinate 73,209,636 of CM037855.1, read as the reverse complement.
CCATCACATTTAATTTCATATACTACATTATCGATTTTCATCTTGTCTATCTTAGTTTTATTGCACGTAAATAAAGTCCTTAATGTAACATTTGATTTGTGTGTTATTTTTATTTTTTCATCGTTGATCAAGCTCTCTAATGTTTTGCTTTCAGTAAGTTTTGGTATGTATGGTACACTGTAAAAAATCATATCGTTGTTTTTCTTTATATTATCTTTGTTCGTATTTTTATTTTTGCTAATTTTATTAAGTGATTTGTTTATTAATTTATTAGTTAGGAAGGATGGATAACTATTTTGTTCAAAACTTTTTCTTAATATTCCGATATTGTTTGTGCGAAATCGTTCATCGCTTATTTTTATAACTTTTTCAATTAAGTTTGTTGCCGTATTCAATTTCATTTGTATTGGTTGCGTCGAGTGGTAATTTATGATCCTTCCTGATGCTGTCGTCTTTGTGTACCAATTTGTTATGAGTTTTCCGTCATCCTTGATTATTTTCATGTCTAAATATGGTATTTGCATGTTATTTTCCTCTTCTACAGTGAATTGTAGTTTATTGTGGTATTTATTTAATGCTTCTAGTATAACTTTCTTGTCATCCTTATGTATAACTGCGAACAGATCGTCTACGTATTTCGATATAAATTTTAACTTTATATTCTTCGTTTTTAATTCTTCAATTACGTCGTCCAAGAGTGTATCTAATACAATGTCGGCAATTGTTGGTGAAAGGGGGTTGCCCATAGGCATACCATACGTTTGATGGTAATATTTATTGTCAAACGTGAAGTAGTTATTTTCGTTGAGACAAAATTGTAATATTTTCAAAAATTGTGGTTTAGATATTCTTGTATGTTCCTTTATATTTTCCCATTTGTCAAGTATGTTTCTTATTGCTAAATGAATCGGTATATTCGTAAACAGTGACACCACGTCAAACGATACTAAAACATCATTTTCATTTATTATTACCCCGTCAAGTTTTTCTTTTAACTGCAATGAGTTTTTTATATTGTAAATTGGAGATATTAAATTTCTCAATATCTGGCCTACGTATTTTGCTAAGTTATAGCAAGGAACTTTGAGTGAAGAAGATATTGGTCGAAGTGGTATATTTTCCTTGTGGATTTTGGGTAGTCCATAAAGTTCCGGCGCCGCCGCAGCGTGAGTTGTCATCGCTAACTTCTCGAATTTTGTAATACACCCGGTGTTTTGTAATTGTGTAACTATATTATTGTTAGTTCTTTGTAATTTGGCTGTTGGATCCTCTCTAATAGTTTTATATGTTATTTTGTCTTCTAAAAGCTTATTCATCTTCATTTTATATTCATTTTTAAACATCACTACTGTTTTGTTGCCTTTGTCAGCTGTTGTTATCATAATTTTGTTCTCATTTTCCTTAAGTATTTTCCTCGTTTCTTACGTATATGCAAGTCATAAATCTTTCCTTTTCATTATTTCTCAAGTTTCTCTTATAATACGATATTCTATTTGCCATTTTAGACCTAATTATTTCCTTATCAGTCTCATCTTTAACGTTTTGTACCCATTGTTCGATGTCCGCAATAAGTGGTACTGGGGCAAAGTTCTTTTTATTGACCGGCATCGCGAATTTGTTTCCTAGTGATAAGAGCCATTTGCTCTCCATTTCAAACTCTACATTTGTGTAATTAATGAACCAGTCTTCATTAAACACAAAGTTAAACTTTTCAAACTTATCTTTCTTCATTTTTCTTAATTTGTGTAGATGGTTCTGTTTTATTTTCGATTTTATATTATAATATTTCTTCCATTGATCGTTTTTAAATTTTGTAAATTCCGTTTCTTTCAGTGTATTATTAATTTGTCTCTCTATATTTTTTATCTCCTTTTTAATCGATGTTGTTGTTATGTGAGTCTCTCTAATTTCTACATTTAGAAGTTTTGTGTGTAAGTTTGCTTCTATTTTTTCTGTTTTGTTTTCTGCTGTCTTTGTTTTAAATAGAAATTTCAATTTTCGTGTTGAATTTTTTAAATGTATGGGTATAATACCAAACTGTCTACATTTTTGTAAAAATATTGATCGTTCTGTTGATTTAGCTAGCTTTTCTACTTCCCTGCTATATCTTTTCATTAAACTGCTTGTCTCCATGTTATACTCGGTCCGTATGTATTGGAAAAAATTATTCATTTTAATATTTGTGTCAGAAATTTTACTATTTTATTCTTCGATGTTCTTTTATTTCGGCGGGCCCTCCGATATTTTCAATTATGTTTTGTTTTTGACCAATTTATTTGAATTTTGAGATTAATAAGGGGTTGCCTTGGGCTGTTTTTGGTCAATAAGTTTTTTTATATAGATTTAAATAAAACACATTATTTTTATCTATTTTTCAACTCGACGTTTCGTTGGTTTTATTCCAACTTCTTCAGGAGTCTTTTATTTATTTACGTAAAATTCTGGCAACAAATTACAAAAAAGTTTAATTAATTAAATTTTAATTATTATAAATTTTTTAATTAATTATTAATCAATTTGTAATCATTAATAAATTTAGCCCTAATATTAATATCACAGTTTAAACTTACAGCTATTTTACATTGTCAAGATTATTGAAGATTAAAATTAAAAAACTGGACTGTCACGACACAAATTTAATAATTAAAATAAAAAATAATCACGGCACAAACAAAAATATCACAGTTTAAACTTTAATGTTGCAATCACAGAACTAAACTAAAATTTAAATTATTGCAATTGAGTATTGTAACTTGGTGTTGTCTTTATCCTCTTTCGTGTTAATCGTTTTACTAATTCGTTGTTGTATACGAAGGCTTTCTAGTGTGTAGCGTTTATTCTCTTTTTTTCTCCTTGTCTAGAATTTTAACTTCTGTAAAATTTGCTACATGCCCACTCTCCTTTATATGCTGCGCTAAAGCTGTGCTTTCCTTTCCTTTGTTTATGTCGGCTATGTGTTCTGCTACGCGTGTGCCTAACATTCGTTTTGTTGTTCCTACGTATACTTTTTCACACCTCTCCCTCTCATTGCCATCACATTTAATTTCATATACTACATTATCGATTTTCATCTTGTCTATCTTAGTTTTATTGCACGTAAATAAAGTCCTTAATGTAACATTTGATTTGTGTGTTATTTTTATTTTTTCATCTTTGATCAAGCTCTCTAATGTTTTGCTTTCAGTAAGTTTTGGTATGTATGGTACACTGTAAAAAATCATATCGTTGTTTTTCTTTATATTATCTTTGTTCGTATTTTTATTTTTGCTAATTTTATTAAGTGATTTGTTTATTAATTTATTAGTTAGGAAGGATGGATAACTATTTTGTTCAAAACTTTTTCTTAATATTCCGATATTGTTTGTGCGAAATCGTTCATCGCTTATTTTTATAACTTTTTCAATTAAGTTTGTTGCCGTATTCAATTTCATTTGTATTGGTTGCGTCGAGTGGTAATTTATGATCCTTCCTGATGCTGTCGTCTTTGTGTACCAATTTGTTATGAGTTTTCCGTCATCCTTGATTATTTTCATGTCTAAATATGGTATTTGCATGTTATTTTCCTCTTCTACAGTGAATTGTAGTTTATTGTGGTATTTATTTAATGCTTCTAGTATAACTTTCTTGTCATCCTTATGTATAACTGCGAACAGATCGTCTACGTATTTCGATATAAATTTTAACTTTATATTCTTCGTTTTAATTCTTTTTGTTTTTAATAGAATATTTTAACTGAATATTTTAACTACTACGAAAAGTCCGAAATAAACAAAAAGTTTATTTCGTTTATTGAATAACAGACAGAAAGTTAAATAACATATTTCTTTGGTAATTTAACTGTATCCATTGAAACAACTTTACCGATTAAACTTTTAAATAACTGTTGATTTTTTATGGAAAAGTTTTTGTGAGTGTATAATTATGTCCGGTTAAATAGACTGGCAGACAAAATCTTTTAAGTGTATATAAAATAATGTATTATTTTATGCAAACGTTTTAACCGGGGAAATTAAAGTGGCGCTGAAATTCAACACATCTTTGTATGAATATATGTTTGAAGATTAAGAAATTTAGACTTATTTAAAAACAGCGTTAGAAATTAAAAATTTAAATAAAAACCCTTTAAAATTTCTAAAAAAAAACCATATCGTTATAACACAAAAACTAGTTTAGCTGCTTAATTTTAAAATGTCGCATTTCAAGGATCGCCAATCGAAATTTGTTTACATTTAGTCAAAGAAAAATGTGAAAATTTTAGTCAAATTGAACCACGTTAACACATGATGCATATCGATCAAAGTTGACGCTTAAATTTATTTCGAAAAACTAAAACGTGCTGAGCACGAGTCATTTTAATGGATTTTGAGATTTCGTAATATATATCGTAAAAAAAATACTGAAAACTATGGTAATATAAAAATAATAAAAAATAAAATTATTTCACTGTATGTAAACAATCAACTTTTGAAATGACACACTACGGCACACGTAAACTTAAGTTTGGGTAGTAGTGGTATCTCCGTAGTGGTATCACCGTTTTAAAAGACTATGTCAAAATACACAGAAAAAATTATTGACATAAAAATTTCAATAAAACTTTTGTTCGATTTCAAACTCACTTTTTATTAAATTTTTAATAATATGTATTTGCTAACTGCTTAATTAAAACCCTTTTGGCATTAACAAAATTTCCAGGTTTTAAAAGGTATTATAAATAACAACTTAGAAACAAATGCAAAAGCCGATTAAAGTAAAAAAAATTGGATTTTTTTTAGTTTTGGCAATTTTTTTTAAATTTTAGCAATTTTGGTTTAATTTGAGAGGATTTTCGAATTACGGCTTTTTTAGTTTTTGCAAATTTTTAAAATTTCTGCAAATTTTGAGGATTGTAATTAAAAAACATTTTAAATTTTGGCGATTTTTTTACAATTTTGGTGATTTTATTAAAATATTGTAATTTTGGCGATTTTTTTAATCTAAGCTATTTTTAATGTTTTAATAGTATCTACTAAAAATGTGTGTGAAATAAAAAACAATATTCAATTACTATAATTGAAAATAATATCAATTAAATAGTTACAAATTATTTTAATTGCTACTAAAATTTGCTCAATAGGACCGAATTCAATTTAACTTCAAAATCAATTAACAAATATTTTAATTAAAACTCAATTTTAGTATTTTCTGTGTAAACATATTTAATTTTTAGTTTGCAATGTCTCAAGCAATTTTTTGATTATATTTTAAGGCAAATACATCGAAATCTGTTATAAAATGACTTTATTTATTGCTTTTTTTTGTCGAAAATAAACTCTAACAATGATAGCCGCCCATGTGCAGGCGATGTTTTTTAATGAAATTTGAAGATTCGTACAGTATAATACTGAACTAACAGGCATTTTCTATTTGATCCAAGACAAAAATAAATATTTTTATATTAAATTTATCATTAACATTGATACTTCCTAACAAATTGTATTAAGATTTTAAGTTTGTCAAATCATTTCGGGGGCTCTAGACCCCCCCCCCCCCCCCTAGCTACGTGCCTGGTCTGCGTCATGTTTCTCCAAGCATGGATCTCATTTTCATGACTTACAATTTCCAACTGGTAATACCAGTTGAGAGAATTACATTTCGAGATTTCAAAAATATTAATTTTAGATTTCTCGAGAAAGAATTTTTTTAAAAACGATTGGAATATTTTGTATTCTTTGTATTCCGTAGATGACCTCTCTTTTCTTGAGCAAAACCTAAATTATCTTTTTGATCTAACTGTACCAATAAGGACAAAAATTATTAGTAATAAACAGAAACCATGGTTTTCATCTGAAATTAAAGATTATATCAATCAAAGAGATTTTGTGTATGCACTTTGGAAAAGATTTAAAACTACAACATTACCTAAGGATTATCTGACTGCTAAAAGAGAAACAAATAAAATCCGTTTTTTATGCTGAAAAGTTTTCTTCCGCCATTTGCTCCAAAGGAACATGGCAAACTATACGTGAACCATGTTTAATTGATGCCGATACAATCAATAAAAAGTTTTTAAATGTTCCATTGGTTCAAGCAGATCAAAATTATCAATAATCATTCTAGTAACGATCAGTATGTTGAAACTGGAATCCAAAAATCCAAGTCACTACCTGTAACAAGAGGGGTACCTCAGGGGTCCATTGTTGGGCCACTATTATTCTCACTGTACTTTAATGACCTCCTAGACATTTTAACAAATTGTTATGAAAGAATGTACGCGGATGACGTTCAACTTTATACCACTTGTACTAATGCCTTAATCGACCAGTGAATTATCTCTATTAATCAGCTACTCCATCGTATTTATACGTGGGCAACCGCAAATGTCTAGGAATAAATCCAAAAAAATCGAAATGCTTTGTAATTCAAAAGCGACTTGCCAAACTAAGTATTATACCTAATATATTTATAAATAATGAACAAATTAAAATAGTAAAATCTGCTAAGAATCTCGGAATATTTTTTAATGACACTCTTACGTGGTCAAACCACATTGACTATGCTTGTGGTTGCACTTTCTCTATGACTAGATCTCTTTGGCGGACCCAGCATTGTACACCTATGAGAATAAGAATGCTACTTGCCAAAACTTATCTGATGCCTGTTTTACTATATGGTTGTGAGCTATTTGCTAAATGTGATGCAACTAGTAAATGGAAATCGAACGTTGCATTTAACAACATAATCCGATACGTGTATGGACTTAATAGGCGTTCTAGTGTATCTTTCTTTTCATCTCAGCTATATGACCTTTCTTTAGATAATTATAATCTACTAAACATTAGAGTTTTAGTTTTTTTTGCATAAAATAATATACACCCACAAACCTGATCATCTGTACAGCAAACTTTGTATTTCAGATATAAGCAGGGGAAAAGGACTTAGATCATTTAGATACAAAAGTTTAATTTCTGAGTGGCATTTCTACATATTCGCAGTATCTCTCTGGAATTCTATACCCCATAGCTCTCAACTTTTAAATAACGCACGAAAATTTATAGAAAATGTTTTTAAATTGTTTTCGGCAGAAGAAAATCAAACATAATTATTTGATATTATAATACATATGTGTAAATTAATTAAATTAATTTTTGTTTTGTTCTTTTTGTTTAATTTTAATTGTTTTTTTTTTCTATATAAAAATTGTAATTATTTATTAATTAATTAATGTCCTTATAATTTTTCATATCCTCAGTTCCATACTGCAAAATAAGACTTTTAGTCTTGTGTATGTAGCAAAAAGTTTCGTCTTGAATGTATACGTTTTTCTTGGTTTAATTATTTCGTTTCAAAAACGCAGTACAAAGTATAGTTTTTCGTAAACATTTAAGGTGAATAGCAAACAATTTTAAAAGAATTTTCTAATTCGTATTTTTGTAAACGGTAAGACTTTTATTCACAATTTTATTAAAACTAATTGATTCCATAAACAAATATAACAAATAAAACAAAAATCTGAAATATTAAATTTTCATAATGTTCCCTAAAGTGGACAGTTTATATATTTTTTTTATAAGTTTTAGTCGTTTTAACTGTTCTTGCCTGTTTTGGACAAAATGTGAAAAATTAAATTTTCACAATGTTCCCTAAAGTGGACCTTTGATATATTGTTTTATCTTTTTTTACAAGTTTTAGTCGTTTTTTAAATGGTTTTTAACTGTTCTTGTCTGTTTGGACACTTTTTAAACATGTTTCACAACAAAAAAAAAAACAATATACCCGATGAAAAAATATCCTATATCACATTATATGTTCGTATGTGTGGCAATATGTTACGATATATGTTCATATCTTATACGCGAATAAAAGCGTTCATATCATATTATATTGTTTAATATAATATTAAAAAAAAAAACATATAGCTTTATATACCTAAATGCATAAGTATGCGATGGCGCATATGGATATGGTTTTTCGAAAATTTATGATATGGTCCCATATATACAAAATGTTTGTATATATCGATTGATATAACCGTAGATGTGACCTATATTACCACATATGGTATATATTAATAAGAACGACTTACATATAATTTTATATGGCTTAATACAGTAAAGTTTTAATTTTAATTGTATTGAATTAATTTATAACTTCTTTAATTACAAATGAAAATTTTCAATGTCATTTGCTAATTTTCTGCATTTCAAATAAAATTTATTTGTAATTTTCTTGAATTTAGCACGTTTGTAGCCTGGAAATTATAATAATTGTATGTTTAACGTAGATTTGCCATATTTTGTAATTTGGAAGGAACCATATGATATTTATATTTCAAATAGTTTATGGACCATATTATATCCTATTATATTAAATAAGATATAATCTTTAGTATAACGTATGATTTAATTAAATTGGGATGAGGACAAAATTCGAACAGAACTATAATTAAATCGATTCTAATCGTAAATATATTAATCTGATATTATACAATTAGATGTAATTTGATGCAATTTAATCCGGCCATTTTTCGGATGAAGTTTTATATAGCTATGTATGGGGTCATATTAAATTAGATAATATTATATAAAGATCCATATCAGTTTTTTAAATCGACTACTTAGTTTATGAAATTTTTTTAATATGGCGTAATATATCTTCATATATCGTTGTAACGTATGTTATATATTATCTTATACTGTATATTTGATCATATGAAATATGAAAAACTACGTTTTTTTTTGTTTCGTAACATATAGACTAAAGAAATTCCAAGGTACTCAACATCTGTTAAATTTTATATGCCAACTGGTTTTAAGAGAAACTGTTTTTATAGGTTTTTTTTAATGCATATTTTTTGGTGTATACACTCACAATAAGACGAAAATAATGTCAAAACAACAAAAACTTTAGTAAAATAAACAAATATTGATTTATTTTACGAAAGTTTTTGTTATTTTGACATTTATTGGTATTTTGTTTGCATTATCAGTGTATAAATAAAATTTTCTTTAAAATTGCTCAAGAGCATGAAATTTAATTAATTAAAAGTACCATGGTTAGCACATTATCTTTGGAACTCTTAAAATCAGTTCAGGTTTTTAGAAGAGAGCGTTTGGAACGGCTTGTTTAAACAAATAAAATACCCAAGCCTTATAACATGCGTAATGGATTCTAAATTTTCAATTTTAAAAATTTGATAGTTGCACAGTTATACTATAGGCAACAAACTTTCTACCACAGATCCTGCTTTGTGGTTAACAAATAAGTTGCTGTGAACAATCTGAAAGTGCTGAAGTGCTAAATAAGGAGATTTATTAGTCATGAAAAAAATATTGTATTGATCCATAATACCAATCGTATGGTTATTATTTTTAAGAAAAAAAAAACTTTAAAATAATATTATACTCATTTTTAAAATCGTACTACAAGTTCCATAATTAAGACTGTTTGAAAACTATGTATTTTTATGAATTTAAAAAAAATGCCAACTTTCAGCAACTATTAAATTGGAACGACAATGAATTTAACCAAAAGAAAAAAAAAAAAAAAAACTGCTGTATTGTCATACTAATTCGATTAGTACAGTATAGAAACGGTAATGACAAAGTTATTACCTTTCAGCTTACATGTAATGACATCAATTGGAATTTAGAAAATATAACTTGAAAGTCAGAAATTCCATTAGAAATTCAGAAAACATCAATTGATGAATTTAGGAATTTCCATTTGGAATTTAGAAAACATCAATTGAAATTCTGACTTTCAATGTTCCCATTGTTTTAATACAAAAAAATAATGCATTGCCTATAAGTACTTATTTTTATAATTATTTTCAATACAAAGTAATGATCTCAACATTTTTTGAAATCTATTTTTGGACTCTTTATATTTTTAACTCTAGTAAGTACATATATAAGTACTTATTTTAGATTTTTTGTAAGCTGGAAAGTTATGACATGTTGTGCAAACAAGTCATTTATGTTTTTATTTATCTCGTATTACATGTCGAGATAGCTCAAATGCTAGAGCGGTTGACGAACAACCTAGAGTTCCAGGTTCGAATTCCGTGTGTACAGATTTTAATAAAATTAAATAAAAAAAATATTTTTTTATTAAATTCAGTTTCTTGAAAATTTATGTTTAGAAACCTTATTTTTCTCCATACTAATAAGCATAGAGACAACCACATAATTAGGATTTTTCGTATGAAAATTGTAAGCGATTGCAATTACCAAATATGTACTTATATAACCACTTATATGGTAATACCTTTCTACACTGGGTAACCTTATTTTAAAATAACTTTTTATTAAAAACTGACAAAAATAATTTTTAGATATCCGAAAGTAAAATTTCCCTCTTGACATGTTTAAAGTCGATGAGTAGCTTGAAAAAATAATATATGGGACACCCTAATATTTACAGTTTTGTGGTTATTATACAAAAACATATCCAAAAGAATTTTGAGGTATATTTTTTATATATTCATAATTTTAACATAAACCATTAAAATGTTAAACAACAAATAATGTTTAATTTTCTTTGTTTATACCCTATGGGGAATGGGACCAGTTCTGCGTGTGCCACAGGATCGGTCCCTTTGTGCCAGAGACCGGTCCTCTGCTAAACCCTACCCTATGTAAACAACTGGCAACTTTAACATTGGCTTGTCATAGGAGGGGGTCATTTGACCTGCTTTAAACCACATAGTGGCATGCCACAGGACTAACCAAAGATGGGCATACCACAAGACTGTCGCAAAAGGCCCATGTCGTATAAAATAAACGAAAACTAAACAGCTTCCAATGGGTAAAATTCTGGCCAACTGGCTTTTTCGTGTTAATAAGCATTCTGGTTAAGTGGTATGTCCTCCCTTTACCAGTCACAGGATTGGTAATTTTAGGACAATTGACACTGCTTAACCCACTTCAGTATTAAATTATACCAGTCCTGTGATAAGTCCTTCTTTAACCAGTCACGTTTAGGTCAATTGACTCCTCATTCCACATAGGATAGTTACTCAATGTACAAGAGGAATCCTAAAAGGGTCTTAAATCTTTCGGAAATCATAGCTATATGAGGAAGTTTCTCTTTGCAGATGAAGTCACTTTCTGAACTCGGATTTTAATTGATCAATCATTTATAATAAATTACATTTCCAGTTAATTTAAACTACAAACTATTTTGAATGCATTCTTTTGCTGGGTCAAATTAAAAAATTACCAGTTGTTGTTTCAAAAGTGCAAAATCATTTCAAAATCACATTTGCTTTTCATAAAATCGCATTTGTTAAAAAGTAGCATTTGAACTTAAAAAAAAATTCCAAACTAATTCAAAAAGAAATGTAATTCAGAAAATATCAACTATAATTCAACAAACTCGAGATTCGAAACGTAGCCTTAGTCACATTAAAAAAACTTAAAAAATTCACATTTTTATTGATTTTTTTTTCTACTAAATAATACTAAGTAAATATAATAATAATATAATAATAAAATAATACTAAGTAAATATAATAATAATATAATAATATATATCGCACACGTAGTTCAAAAGTGACTCAACTCAAAATTTTTCATTTTTCATAAATCGAAAAAAAAAATATTTGCAACTTTATACCAATTGAAACATAAGGAAAGATATAACTGTTTTTTAGCAACAGTTAACAACAACAAAATACATTGATATTTTTTATAGATAGTTTAAGCATATAAACCCGAAAAATTAAAATTTTGAGTTGAGTCACTTTCGAACTAGGTGTGCGATATATATAATATATATAATATATAATATAATATATATAATAATATAATATAATAATAATATAATAATACTAAGTAAATATTTTTGTTGATTTTAGCATATTATTTTGTTACTTTCAATTAACTAAATTTTAGCTCAAATGCAACTAAATAGTTGTAAATTCAACAGATTTATTTGTTTAAGAATATAAATCTACACAAAATTATATTTCATTTGAATATAAATCTACACAAAATTATATTTCTTATCGGTATTGCAAGGAATTGAAAATTTTAATTGTTTAGTTTAAGCCTGGTAAATATTATTTATGCTAAAAAAAATTAAAATTGTATCACTATGCGTAAACTAAACATTCTATAGAACTCAGTTTTGTATTAAAGTTGCGACTCCATTGATATCATATTTAGACTCAGCGTAACTAAAAGTAATTGCAAATATGTAGTTTTTCAAAGACAGGTTCTGATAAAAGTTACAATTTCTCCAGTAGAGCAATGTTAATAAGTAATATATTTTTATATGTAGAGAACTCTTTTTTACTTTGGCATTTGAAGCATGTGGAAAATGTATTAAACTGTTAAGTTCTCTTTTATATATTTCGGGATATTTGCAATTGTTTGCCAATAATAACACAAAATTTGGTTCACTGGAATGCCTTATTTATGCACTGTAAAAATTTTAATACATACACTTTTTAAGGATAAAATTAAAAAAGTAAGGGAATCCAAATTGTGACCTGTTCCATAAAGTGGACCTTTTGTTTTTTTACTATTGTTGCATGCCAACTGTTATTAAATTCCATTTTCGCCATTACTATTTTAAAAAAGTTTCGTTTTAATTAGTTTTATTGCGTTGTTTCAAAAAAACGCAATAAAGTGTAATTTATATCATAACATTAAAAGTGAAGTTTTAAAGAATTTTCCACATCGGATTTTTGTAGAAGGTACGAATTTTATTCACAATTTTATTAAAATAGTTGATTCCATTAAAAACCATAATAACTTTAACTTTTTGTCTATTTTTGACAGCTTTTCAATATGTTTCATAAAAAATATCGTTTGTTTACCGCAATTAAAAAACAAGTTTAGAGTGTTTTTTTTGACTTAGCTGAACTTTGGGGTATATGTTTCCTAATGTGGACCTTTTAAGTTGTTTTGAAAATTGTTATATAAATTTTTAAATTAGTTCCCACAAGAAAATGGTATTTAGACGAAAAATGCCAAGAAGTTGCCCTACAAGCTGATGTGTTTGGAATACTTCACTTAGTTTTTTCTATATAGCCCAAATACCAGGTGTAGGGCGTTATTGGGAACATTCCCTTACAATTTTCGACTTCTTTGCAATACCAGTAAGATATCCTGATACAAACACTGTCATGATTATGCTCAAATTAAGTTTAATTGTGTTTAGATTGGTATTTAAAAAAAAAAACTTCATTTTCGAAAAATTAAGCAGAATATTCGAAAAATGGGGTGAATTATGTATATATAAAAACGCCAATATTTCAAGAACTGCAAATGAGAAAAAATAAATTTGCCAGATTTGGTTGCTGAGTACATCTCATTGAGTGCATCTCTGTTTAATATTGTATAAAAATGTCACTAAATTTTTAAGATTTTAGAACTACTCGAGTAACTCGAATAATTTCACTGACATTATTTCATTAAATTTACGTTAAAAACATATAATATAACACAAACTAAATATAAAATCAGGAGTTGCGAAATGTATTTAATAAAAACTAAAAATATACGTTATGTAATTTATTTAAAATTAACAAGTCGAAGCATTAAAGTCCGATGTGCCGAATTTGGTATAAAAAAGATTAAATTCGGCTGTGCCAAATTTTTGGATACCCTCCATCTCTCAAAATATGACTGATTGATTAATGTATTTGGGATGTTTCAGAAGAAAAAAATGTTTAATTAAGTTTACTAAAATGAATCTGAAAATCTACGTGCTTATAACAGTGGGTATTCAAAGGTGAAATGGTTATTCTGATTACTAGTTCGGCCAGAAAATGCATTTGGCATGTATTTCGGTATTTTAAAGCATTATGGACAAATTGGAGGATGGAAAAATGTTTATTGGACTGATTAGATGCTATTTTGAGTGTCAAATTTGAAGAAAAGTCTGTAGTTATGCAATGAATTCACTGTTCGGCCTCAGAAAGTTCGGCCAAATCGAAAATAGTTCGGCAGCCGAACTTTTAGCTTTATAGCTAAACTTCGGCTTTTCTCTTAAATTTTATACACAAAATCGAATAAATCGGCTCAACAAACATGTTTCCAACACCAAAATTTGTCATCATTGCCTCTAGATATGAAAAAACTGACAAAATATAGTTTTTTGGCCGAACTATTCGGTGTGACACTACTGATTACCTAAAGAAGAACGTGTCGTGAAAAATAGATATATTTTTAAAGTACCCTTATGATGTTAAAAAAACTGTTGTAAAATTAGCCTGTTGTTTTGTATAAAAGAATCGTCTATTTGCCTATATAACAATGAAAGTAATAAGGATTATTAAAATATATTTTTGGATCGTTACAAGAGATGCAATGAAACAAAACAGTTTCGAATAATCAGAATTTTAGATAAATTTAAGGGAACAAAAATACGCTTGCGGAGACATACATAATGAAATAATTATGAAATGCCAGTTTACATTACAACACATGTGTTTATACTATACATCACATAAGTAAAACGGAAAGTGTGATGAAACTAAGTTTGTCAGAAATTATAAAAGAAAATCTTTCGAGTGTTTAGGGTGTTTTCGAGACACAAAAAATTAAAGAAACTGGTATTTCAAATTATTGTTTTTCAGCTCAGTTGCTTGTGCAATTCTCGTTTACGACTCCTAGAATAAGAACCCTAAGAAATTTTCCCAAAATTCGATTGGTTCTTACACATCAATACTTTAATTTAGATTATTTTGTATGTATCAAATAAAAATTAGGGCTTTTAAGGAAAACAAATGCATATAATCAAAAGATTTTAAGATGAAGTATGCACCTTATATGTCTTAAATAAAAAAGTTCTGAAAGTGAATGTCCTTTAAATTTAATGGGGTTTTTAATAAATGTAATTAGAGTGTAGAGTTTCCTTGCAAATTTAGTAAAGGTTGAGAATGAGAATAAGTAAAAATAGTGTACGAAAAAAGTTATGAATTTACATTGTTGGATTCGGGGATTTTGTTCCTGGATATTTTTTTGATCTGATAACGATTAATATGTCTGGCAACTCCGGTTAATGCACTCAAATAAATAAAATATTTTAACTAAACTATTTGTTCTACCTTTTTTCTAATTGGTGATTTTTTGATTTGTTGGGGTTAACAAAAGAAGGTATATGGCAAGCCTGGTATATGGAAAACAAAAGCATACTTTATAAATTAGCTTAACAATTTTTCGAGGGCGTCTCGGATTTGCACTCATAACCAGTGTTGCCAGGTTTTCAAAGCATAAAAACGACAAATTTTCTAGAAAAAATCGTCAAAATCGTCATCATATTTTGAAAAATCGTCAAAATAAAATATATTTGTTAGAAGAGGGATAAAGTTTTAATAAAAAATAAAATACAATAATTTTATTCACATTTCAAATGTGAACGTGTTATCGTTGTAATATAACACGATTTTTGACACTTCTCTTTGGTTTAAACTTCGAAAATCATTATATTTTACAACGATATTCATATTTATAAAATGTTGAAACAGTGTGCCCCAGTAGGCTAGTTGGTAGCGTGCTGGCTTATCAGTGCGGGGGGTCGTGGGTTCGATTCCCACCAAAGGTACCGATCTGTTTTCGCTATAACGCGCCGAAGGCCATAGTAGCTAGTGCTCGGTTAGGGTAATAGTATATAACTTGTAATTATATGATTATTAATTAATAAAATAACAAAAATATAATGTTGAAAGATCAAATAAATACATCTTTAAATCAAACAAATTTTACCACTTGAACTGTTAATCACTTATATCTGCATAATTCTGTGAACAACATTTCAGTGGCACAACTTTTTAAAAATTAAATTCTTTTACAAAATTTGGAAATTCTTTAACAATAAGTCTGTTCGATAACTTTTCCTGTAAAGTTCAGTAAAAACTACTCAGTAACAAAATTACAAATAGTAAGACAAATTTACAAAAAAATAAACGAACAGAAAATTTATAGGAATTATTAAATTAGATAAAATAGCTTGTTTTAAATATTAAAAAAAAAATCAACTGGTCATTATGGAAAAGGAAAAAGTTAATTGAAATTATCGGCCAAAAATAATTTTAATGTTTTTAACTTCTTCCATAGTTAGTTATTTAATAATTTTCACTTTCAATCCATAAACAATTAAAATTTAATTTAATTTTTGTTTTTGTTTTTGTTTACTAAATATACAAGCATATTTTTTTATTTTTTAGTCATATGTTTTTTTCATCTTACAAATTCTTTCTGGCAAAAATGTATCCAGTAAAAACTTGTAAGTTCTTTGGCATCAAACTGTCACTTTACTCTCTCTTTTTACCAGTTTTTACTGCGTATTTGTCTAAACGAACACTTTCCAGTAAAAACTTGTAAAAATTTTTGTGTTATCGAACAAACTTAATGTTATATTTTTTAATTATTAAATTTTGGCACTTTATTTATGTTATAAGCCCTGGTTTTTAAGCACCGGATTTATTTTTGGATTTATTTTGTTTCATTTAAAGTTGTATATATATCATCTTTCAACATGAAATATATCGGGCTAGATCTGTTTGTTTCGCAAAAAAAAGTCCATGCCTTGTGTTTTAACATGAAAATTGTTTTATTTTTATTTAAATCTAACTCCAATAAAATTTTATAAAAATTTAAAAAAATGTTCTAAACATATAAACACAGAAACTAAATTAAGCGAAACCCGTAATGAATTTATAAAAAAATAAATGCGGTTTGGATTAAGTTTTATTCAATTCTAGGATTTGCATTTTTGCAAAATTGTATTTCACATCGCATTAGCATATAAAAGCTAGCTATCGATCAAAAAACAATGTTTTTGCTTTCAATTTTTAACGAAATAATATAAATTTAATAATCGAGCCGGCGATTTTATGAGAATGATAAATAAGAAGATCTTGCTGACATATTAAATTATTGTCAAAAAATCGTCATTTTTGAAGCAAAAGTCGTCAAATAGTCATTTAGTTATTTTGGGTATTAAATATCATCAAAATGAAGACAAATCGTCAAACCTGGCAACTCTGCATGCAATTGCTACTAATTCATACGTACATACATACTGTATACAAAACAAAACAAAAAAACAACAACAATATTTTGTGGGTTTTTTTTTGTTTTTAAGTGTTGATCATGACCATGGCTGGTAACCGATTATATGTGGTTATTGGTCGTAGTAACGCTATTTTCTTTTATTTCGGTAACGGTATTTTAGGGGAAACTATACTTCAGTTATTTCGGTAACGGGATTTTAGCGTTAACGGTATTTTAGCGTTAACGGTATTTTATTTATTTCGCTAACGGTATTTTAGCGGTAACGATATTTTAGATATTTCGGTAACTTTATTTTAGGGAAAAAGATTTTTCAATTATTTTGGTAACGGCATTTTAAGGATAACGTTATTTTAGTTATTCAGGTAATGTTAATGCACACCACAATTTTTAACCGCATTATGCCCGAGTTTAAATGACTGTCTAGTTTATGATCATACTTTGGGAAAATATGTCTATTTACAGAAGTTTTTTTGTTCAGATCTTGTTAGATTATTTCGGTAACGGTATTTTAAGGTAATGGTATTTTACGGATAACGGTATTTCAAGAATATCGGTAACGGTATTTAAGCGATAACGATAGTCAGTTGAAAGGTGTTAGAATCGGGGACGGTATTTCAGCGATATTGACAGCCATCACTGCTTGCGTATATTCTTGTGTATAAGCATTGAATGTACGTATGTATGTATGATGAAATAAATAGTATAATTTAAAATTTGCTTCAAAATTTTTAGAGGTCTTCCCACATTCTTACTCATAACTTTTGAACGCGTTAACCGATTTTGATCATTTTCACTAGAAAACTGCTCATGATATCAACAAACAATTTGACTAAAAATTAGCAGTACCTCTTCTGTATTGTCGGAGTATTTTGTGTTTCCACAGACAGACGGACGGACAGACGGACAGACGGACAGACGGACAGACGGACAGACGGACATGGCTATATCGACTTCTCTATTCATGCTGATCAAGAATATATATAGTTTATGGGGTCCCAGAATTTTTTTAAAAGAGTTACAAACATTTGACAAAGTGAATATACCCTCCTGCACTATGGGATGGAGGGTATAAAAAGATCTTCTGAAATCATAGTTTTGATTTTAGTATTGAAACATTGGTTTTTTTTTCATTTAAATGCCAAATGCTCTGGCTTTAGGAAAAAAACCAATGACAATTCTTTTCCCCATGTATGTCTGAAATAATATACAATTGAGGTGTTTGTTTTACTTAATTGTCTTTCGTTTAGTTAAATTTCGACCTTAAGAAAACTTTAGGTATATAGCTTCTAGCATTTTTTGCAAATATCAAAAATAATATGGCATATCAGTCTATGCCTTGGAAGAATATAAAGAAAAATTATGATCAGCTAATTTAATGCAGACTTTATCTGCTGATAGGTCCTTGTTTCATTTCGCGTCACCGAAAACTTTCAGATGACCAATGTAGACGGGGTAAATGATTTACCCAAATTATAATTTTTAAAGAAAAAAGATCAACGCTTTTATCTTATTGTTTTATTTACTTGATGAGAATTAAAAACTAAATTGAAATAATTCAAATAATTCAAATCAAAAATTAAACATTTATACTAATAAACCTTGTTCGTGTACATTCTAGAATCTGTAGTCATAATACACTGTGTTGTTAGTGTTTATTAAATAAACAATTACACTTTCTGACAATGGCAGTCAGTTTTGTCGTACTCTGCAATTTTCAAACATTTTACTTTTAAATTTTAAAAAATTAAATTTTTTCGATCTTATATCATAAGACTAAGACTAAGTTCAAGATCACTTGTTTTTTGTTGAACAAAAAACTTTGCAATGTTTATCATCCGCTAATTTAATGAAGACTTTATCTACTGACTGTCCTTATTATGTTTCATTTCGCTTCACCGAAAACCTTCAGCGGACCAATGTAGAAGGTATAGAAGATTAACCCAAATTATAACTTTTAAAGAAAAAAGATCAACGCTTTTCCCGTATTGTTTTATTTTCTAGATAAATTTAAAAAAATTAAAACCAAAAGCTTAATTGTTCGGTCTTTTACCATAAATTAGTAAATGAAGTCTGCATTAAATTAGCGGGTGAAGACATTTTTAATTAATGGATAACAATTGCACGCTTTTTTGTTTAACAAAAAACAAATGATATTTAACTTGAATTTATGATATAAGATCAAAAAATAAACATTTGATTTTTTAAATTTTAAGAGTAAAATGTTTAAAAATTGCAGAGTACTACAAAACTGACTTATTTCCCTAATGCTAAGCGATGGTTAACCGATTGAATAACCTAGTGTTTACCCTATTAGATCAAATTATATTGTTTTGTTTATTTGAAGAAATCTTTCTAATTATGAAAAAATATATTAAAACCAATTGAATGCCTCGCTCGAAGAAGGGCGATATTTTTTAAAACGCTTTTTTTGCATAATGTGGTTTATCAAGCATTAATTCGTATACCTCTGCAAATAATATTATTAAATTTTGTCTTTTTCTGTCTCAAAATTAACCTTAAAAGACGAGTTTTGTTGAATAAATATTTTTATTTTCAGAAATGTTATAAAATATAAAGTTTCGACTTGTGTATTTTCAGTGAAACTAATGTTAACTTACCAAAATTTAAAAATTTCTGCTATTTAATAGATATTTTAAATTGCCTAAATATGAACACTGAAAAAGGGTATATAGAAATAAAACATTATTTAACTATTATTTTTAATATATTTTAATTATGACCATGACAAACTAAAGAATTAAATATAACATGGTTAATCACTTGCTACTTAGGTTGCAATAGACTTAAGAAGTGTCCCATAGTATCACGAAAATTTTACAGAAATTCCTAAGTGGGGTAAACAGTAAAAAATTAATGAATGCATGTTTTATTTTTTGTATACAATCTAACGTTTAGTAATTTACATATAGTGGGTCGAAAACAGACAAAAAGAACAAACAATCTTCTTAGAAAATACAAATAAAATTGTAACAAATACACTCAGGAAGCAGTCTCAGTTGCAGCTACCGAATTTGTTGCCAATCGAATTGTGCCGGTTACGACATATTATTACTTAACATTTTTGGTCGTGAACGCTAAATATTCAATTGTTCCATTTAATAATATGTTCCACATATATATTACGTTCCACAAAATTGTATTAAAGTTAAAAAAAACATATTTGTTTTTCAAGTATTGAACCATGGTACTCAGAATTATAGTCCTCTGTCCTATTCATTGCCCCCAATTACTTTTAATTTTTTTTTTGGTTTATTTGGTTTTTAAACATTTAAACATTATATATTAATTAAAAAAAGTTTTTGTGTTTGTCATTTCCGGGATTTGAATTCGGAAACTTGGAGTAAGAGACTGTCACTCTACTCACTACACACAAATACTTAAAAATATTGAGTGTTAAATTTGAATTTAAATATTTTGCTGTTTAAATAGTCCAAAGTTCGTTTGCCAATGCCAATCTTTAGTTGCGTATATTATCAATGCAATCCACAATTCGGTTTTTCGTTTTGACCGTTTCCCACATGTTGCCTCTATTGAGGTTTTTAGGTTTTATACAATTGCTCGAGAGCGAGTCATTCAATTATATTCCGGGATTTTCCTAAAAGGAATATTGTCCTAAATCGGTTGTGTATATAAAACAGACGTAGCACAAAAAAAGCTTACAAACCATCAGAAACATTATAGTATCATAAAAATTTTAACCCTTTTATATAGCATTCGTATTCATTCTCTTGCGCCATAATCCTTAATAATCCACCCACACAATATTTTTATTATTAAAAAAGTCATCTTAAAACCAAAAAAAATAGTTGAAATTTTAAAATGTATGTATTTGCATCTCATTAGCAAATGCGGATGATAATGGTGTTAAAGTTGTTATTTACTACACTGAGAAAAAAATACAAGTTTAATGGACTCCGATAATGAAACACATATAGAAATATAATTATACAGGAAGATGCAGTTTATGCTCGGTGTATTTTTTTAACTTGTTTCCTTTAGATGTCTTTGTTTAGGTGAATACTAGGAAAATACCATATTGTGCAATACCGAAATAAAACTTTATCCAGCAGTTACAAAAAAATTACAAATTTAATGAATACGTAGAGGGATAATATCTGTGGAAAATGACAAAGAAACAAACAAAATTAATTTAACTTAAGTTTTACGTATTAAAATGTAAATGAAAAAAAAAATACACTCATAAAACACGTTAGTTCAAAAGTCTGTTAAACGGGTTCTAAATCAGTTGAGATAAATTTTTCTGTTGTTATCGCTTAAATCAGTTATTTAACTACCCGACAAAAAAAGTTACATCTCAAATACAAAATCAGATATCATATTTATTATTATCGATTTTTATTCTTGTACAAGTTTACCTCAAAATTGGGGTATCCAGTAATATCCGATTACATCCCTCAAAAATTTATCTACAATTTGTGGAATCCAAAAATATCTAATTTAAGCTCACAATGGATCCCAAAATATCACATATGATGAATTAAGATCTACGAGGGTCTAATAAGATCCAGAACGATATGCAATATTTGGTGGATAGAATGGGATTAAATTGGATTTACTTGTATCCCATGACATTTATTAATTTTAATAAAATATGAAAATATTTAAAGAAAACTAATGGGGACATTGCGCATACCTAAGTACATATTGGGTTATATATTACAATATATAATTATGTCTTATACGCATGGAAAGTATTAATGATGTTGAACCATATATAATTATATATCAAACTAAATTGATAATCTTAACTGCATATATAATTATATCTTCAATTGCATTATTCATAGGCACCATAAATATATATATATAACACACACAAACATTTTTTATATGACATCATATAATATTTTATCTTGAATTATATAGCTTATATGTCACCATATATGATAACATATTGCGTTATATATAAAACTGTATTGTTATATATGATAATAGATCTATAATATCATATTACGTATAGCATATATGATTAATATCTGATTTTATAAAGGTCAATATATAATAGTATATCGTTATATATGTTTCACATAAGAAACATATAATAATATTCAGATATGCATGACACTATATATAATCATATATTAAATATATTTTAAGATGAAAAAACAAAGGACCATTTATAATTTTTTTTTATTCAGGTGGCTAAAGTTTTAAGTTATCCCATTTTACCTAAAATAGGCAATATCTCGGAAACTAAGCAAGGTTTCTCTACCTTGGAGCATTACTCCGTACGTAAGGAGTACTTTTTATTAACTATTAATATTCCTGGTAATAATTATGAACCTGCTTCTTGTCAGATCTGGAAAGATCTATTAAGCTGTAATTTTGTGTTAATTCGGATTTAAAAATATGTTGATTTAGCTAAATTCTTAGTTAATTTAAGTACAACAGACAACTCAAAGTCAGCTAAAATTTGGGTGAATGCAATAACCCCCACTGAAATAACCCCCACCGCCGAAATGAAATAAGCCCCTCCAAATTTATAAAAAATTTAAAGTGGGGCTTATCTCATTTTTGGTGGGCAAAGTTTCATTCTAATACGTGGGTATTATTTCATTTTATTAACCACCACATTTGGTGGGGGTTAATTCATTTTCATTGGTGGGGATTAATTCATTTCGGTGGGGTTTAATTCATTTTAATTCTAATATCAATTCTTGGTTTTTGAATTAATTCCTACTTTTACAGTACTAGTTTTATTTTGTAAAGGTGATATTAGAAAGTACGAAAAAAGAATACGTTATTTCAATTAAAAAACACATTTCTTCTTATTAAAAATCCATTCGTGCCCATATCACCAGGTTCCTTAGTTGGTAAAAAACTAATAATTTGCCCTTTTACAGAATGTTGGCATAAAGGTGTATCCATATTTTAGAAGGACACGATGGGGTCCAATAACACCAACTGAAATAAAACAAAAATGGAAATGAAGTCAAATTCACAGGTTGACTTTATTTCCAACAAAAAAGGAAATAAATCCAAGTTGGCTATATTTCCTTTTAAAGAATATCGTGTTTCCAATTTAAATCAATATTCCATTTATTTAATCTCAACGTGAAAAAAAAAAATTTAAAAAAAAATGTTTATTGTTTTGTGTCGCGGGCAGGAAAACTTTATTGAGCGAAGCCACCTTCCGCGTCCTACTGGAGGAAAAAACCCCTAAGAGCGGCCAAGGGCCGCCACACAGAAAAACTTAAGCTTGCGAAGCCATATTTCATTATTTGCCTCGTATTGGCAAAATGTGCCAACTTTGACCCCTTATATCTTCTTTATTTAAATAATTTATTTATCTAAATAATCTAAAGTGGGGCTTATCTCATTTTCGGTGGGCAAAGTTTCATTTTAAAACGTGGATATTATTTCATTTTAATGCCCACCAAATTTGGTGGGGGCTAATTCATTTTCATTGATGGGGAATAATTCATTTTGGTGGGGATTAATTCATTTTGGTGGACACAAATTCGGTGGGGCTTATTTCATTTTCGGTGGGCACAAATTCAGTGCGTCTTATTTCATTTCGACGGTGGGGGTTATTTCAGTGGGGGTTATTTCATGCAACCTAAAATTTAGGTCACCTAAATTCAACAGACTGTGACTCTCAACTTCATTGAAAATTCTGCTGGCGCAAATTCAACTACTATGAATTTTCAGCTGAATTTTTAACTATTTGTATCAACTCTTATTTATGAGTGTAATTTAATTCTGGTGTTTCAACTCATTCACTAATATACAGGTGAACAAATTTGGCCCTTTAAAATATGTCATAAATATCTTTTCGGTACTCTATGTCTAAATGTGTACCCATCTCTGAACTAATACTTTTCCACAGGGTGACCAAATAAGAATCACTATTGTAGAGACACTCGCAATGGTAATGCAAAACAGCATATCAAAACATAATTACAAAATAAAGCAAAGAATTTATGAAGATTTTAATTTTACATTACTGGTTTTTCAAAATTGTCAAAAGTAAGGGAACGCTCGCTATAATGGACTGTTGCCCCTCTTTTTTTTCGTGTTGTTGAATGAATATGTTAAAACTGTCATCGAATTTAGTTTCCGCTATCGTCGTTTTAAAAAAACTTTCGACATGAATGCACATGGTTTTCTTGGTTATATTGTGTCATTTCAAAAATCGCAATATAGAGTATAATTTTTCTTAAAAATAAAAAGAAGATAACAAACAAGATTTAAAGAATTTTCCAAGTCGGATTTTTGTAAACAGTAAGAGTTTTATTCACAATTTTAATAAAACTAATTGATTCCATAAACAAATATAATATAATAATATATAAAAGAAAAATGTGGAATATTAGATATTAAATTTTCGTAATGTTCCCAAAAGAGGACCATTGATATATTTAATTTTTTTTTTGTATTCTTTAAATGTTTTACATTTCAATTTAAAAAGTCAGCATTACGTATGGTAGTCCCTTAAGCAGCTTGAAACGATACCTAAAACGTTTTAATAAATAAAATTAAAATAAATTTTTATTTAAATACAAATTTTTCTTTTTTTTTTTTTGCTCTTACTTAATTTTCTAACAATTCGATATGCTTTTGGAGAGTTTTTTAATTTAATTTAATTAATTTATTGAACATTTTGAAAATCTTTAGATAATTTAATTAAATTAGTCACCGCAAGAAAATGATCTATAGCCGAAAAATGTCCAAGGTGTTGGTCTAGTAGCTGATATTTTTGGATTTTGTATATTCCACTTATTTTGTTTTTATATAGCCCAAAAATATCAGGTGAAGGACCACATTAGGGAACATTCTCTTATATAATGTTTATTCGCGGTTCACAATAATGAATTTCTTTTATACGTTTCATTTGCATTATACTTACATCGCACATAATGACTCTTTAATCTAAAATAATAAAAATTGTGTAATTCCAAGTAAAAAAATATGGAACACTATAAAAAGAAAACACTTAATGCGCATTACAAACTGTAAATACGTGTAAACTTTGGTTTAAAGTTTAAAAAAATATAAATAGAACTTTCACTAATAGAGATAGAGAAATATGTAACCATAAGACAAAATTACACAAAAAAAATATATCTTCATATCATTTCTTCACAATTGTCATTTATTGGTTAAATGCTTTTATATCGATTTTTTTTTAAGCATATTCCACAAAACAAATTTGAAACTTTACGCTAGAAAAATGTTTGTAGTTTCCTACTTTTTAAACAGATTTTCTCAGGTCTAGTGAAAATTATTTTTTTGCCGACTTTTAGCTTTTATTTTATGCTTTAGCTGGTAGGAGTGCAACATTTTAAGGTCATAGGTGTAAAGTTTTTATTGTTATCGTTACGCAACTTTGAAAATTTTGAAAAAATTTGTTAAAAAACTAATTTTTTACATTCGCTGTTTTAAAAATTTAAATACAAAAATTATATGGACTTTTCAAAGTTGTGCCAAAATTAAAAAAATTGTTTTGCTTTCTTATACAGCAAACAATGATACTGACAGATTTTAAAAATCTAGAAATAATTAGTGTCCGACCGAACAAAAAATGCGTTTGGTTGGTATTCGTTATTTTAAAGCATTATGGACAAATTTAGCGAATGGAAAAATGTTTATTGGGCTGATTAGATATGATTTTGAGTATAAAATTTAAAGAAAAGTCCTTAGTAAAGCAATTAATTCACTGTTCGGGCCTCCGAAAGTTTGGCCAAATCGAAAATAGTTGAGCGGCCGAACTTTAACTTTATTTTTAAGAAAAAAAAAATCTTCCTATTAACTAATGTGTTGGTTTCTTAGGATAGGGGATAGAGGAGAGATGAAAGGTGGGTAAAGAAGAAGTTGTTGCTCGCCACCTTGGAGAGTTGACGAACTTATTGAGGCTTTTTGGTTTATAGCATTGATTCATTATTTAACTTCGGTGGGGTTAAGAAAAGATTGATAGAAAAAGATATTTATTTATTGTTTTAATTGATGTTGTCGTCACCGGGGATCTAACCCGCGAACATCTGTGCAACAGTCCAACGCGCTTACCATTACACCACAACGCCGTCTCTTGTAGTAATGATATTGAGATATGAATCTTAATAAACATTTAACTTAACTAGCTAAACTTCGGCTTTTTCCTTTAATTTTATACACAAAATCGAATTAAATCGGCTCACAATACCACAATTTATCCTCATTGCCTCTATATACCAAAAAACTGACAAAATATAGTTTTTTAGCCGAACTGTTCGGTCGGAAACAAGAAATAATAGTGGCAACGTATAAATTTGACCCACCCCCTCATAAATTTGTTTCAAAATTCACTGTATGATAAAAATTTACTCTTTAATCTAAAAAGTTTTGCTGGGGTATATCAACACTGTTCCTCGAAATTCTTCACAATTAACATTGCACAAATACCATGGTTTGCTTCGCTTCCATTAACCTCGTTTCAAAGTTGCGGCATTTAAAAATTGTCTGTGCCTTCGAAGTTTCATCACAAATGCTTTAATTTGCATATCCAATAAAAATATTTTTGTCGAAATCCGATTTTTTTACACGAACAATGTGAATCAGAGCTTAAGCAATGGATATTTTTCAAAATAATGATCCGCACGAAGAACGCTGTTTAAAAGTGTCAATAAATGTTGCCGCCACTATTAATTGTTACAAGAAAATTTATTTGGAAAAACACTTTCATAAAAAAAATCAATGAAAACTGAAAAGATGGTAATCGATTCAAAAATATAATCATCGATTCAGACTTTTAATTTTATACAATGCATTCGTTATTTTAAATTTCTATTTTTATTTTAATTGTACACTTAGGAAATTATGTTGGTAAAGACGACAGCAATTGTAGTCAAAAACAAATGAAATTTCATTTAACAAAAGGACGACTTACATTTCATTAAATTCAACTAACATTGTCATTTGTTTTTTAATGTTCAAAATATGACTAACAATTGTAGTAAAAATGAACCACATGGTAGTAAAAAATAAACCAAAAAAATTTTTTTTATTTTTTAAATAACAAAAAACAACTGTAAAAAATGAATGTAAAATCATAAAAAAGTCATTTGATGTGAGTTGTTTTTTTAAATGAACTACAAGGTTAGTTGAAAATTTTATTTGTTCTACAAATGACTTACATTTACATTAAAAATAATGAAACTGTATTACAACCCAAACAACTACATATTTTTAAAGCAGAAATTCTCTGAGTGTATGTTTTTCTTATAAATTTTTATTTTAATAAAATTTTTTCCAAAAATAATAAAAATGTCATATATTTTATTGGAAACGGATTTTTTTTATTGAAAAAAAGGTGGCAAAAACAATTGACAACGGCTTAGTGGTCCGTAACCGCCAAAATATGGTTAACCGTGGCTTCGAGGAAAAAAGTGGCGATGGCAGCTGTTAAATCGGCTGAAGGTAAAATGTCATAAGACTTTTGTAGGTTACAACAGCTATAATATCAGCATTTTTTCCAACAGAAGACAAATCACCCGCAGAGAAAAAAGCCAGCCAAATTTATTTTTAATGGCATACGTTTTCTTTTCTACCAATTATTTTATATTTAATGTGGAAAAAAATGAAACAAATAATTTTTTGTAAAACTTACTAATATATGTGCCTCATTTTAAGGCTTTTTAGAAAAATGCAGGATGCACGACCTGAAAATAAAGATTGTGAGGACTATTGACATATTCGGCCTTAGCGATAAAATCCTGTGAGCTTACCAATTTTTAAAAAGCTTCCAAAAACACTATTTTCCGTAAATTAAAAATAAGTTACCACTGACTTTGTAAAAAATTTTGTCAAATAAAAAATGTTTTAAATATTGTACGATACTGCATTAAAAAATTATTAAAAACCAGATTCTCGACTAGAGATAATAAAAAATTAAAATATTTTTTTTATGTGTTTTTAATGCCATTTGTATAAATATTTCAAAAAGTGTTAACATCAGCTTATATTTTCAATATAATATAACCGTGGCTCAACTCGTTAAGAGGTGAGATTACGATGCATAGCTTGATGCTAAGGCAGTGAGTTCAAATCGCAGTACGACACCAAAAAATAAAAAGTTTTCATATAGAGCAAATTAAACAATATAAAATACGTTGCTCAATTGACACATAAATTAACCACTGACGAGTCCCAGGAGGGGGACGAAACTGCGGCAGTCTGGTGTATCCCTTGTGTCCGTAAAATTTTTCAATAAAAATGTTTTCTTCTTCTTCTTTCTGTAAAGAGACTAACTAATGTTTAATAATGTTCAAGAATGTTTGAGGATTCTCTAAGTAATTAGAAACTTCTCATTTTTTGTATTAATGTTTTTTAAGACATAACTGGAGACTTCGACGAATAAAATCTTGTATCATTCATCCCAAACATTTGAAAAACAAATCAAAATTTTGAAAAAATATGAAATTTTTTTAAATATTAAATATCAGGTTTTAATATAATCTCAAAAATATAGAAATGTCTGCATTCAATTCTGTAGTTTATGTATACAAACTGTAAGTAAAAATAAGTACCAACCCCAGTAAAAAATGTTCGTGTTTTTCGAAGCAGATAAAACAAATGCGCTGATGTAAGTGCTTACTATTACATTGAGAATCAGCAAAATAAACGAATAATTTTCGTATAAAAATAAATACACAATAATTTGTAGCTTACTGTTTTCCCTAACAAGGATGCAGGTTGTAAGCAGCTTACCCTAATCCCTTATAAGTATGCAGGATACGTATAAATGGTCTGTAAAAAATTTCCCGATTGTGTTTTGGAGTATGAAATAAAAAACAATTAGTCATTTAACTTTTTCCGAAGAGCTAGCACGTGGAGCGGGTAAAAAAAATATATTAATTATATAATATGTCAAAAATGTTACTGGGACAGTGCAAATAAGGGATAATTCATAACCAAAATTATTACAGGCTTTCAAAGATATTTCGACGATGACGGATGAAAAATTTAATTTCTAGGACCTAGACCCAATTGGGGGGAAAATATTTGCAATATTATTTTGTATAATAACGCTAATAACGTCCTTTGACGAAAACTTCAAAGCTATTAAATATTGTTGGTCCATTTTGTGTTCAAAAGCGGCATGAGCAATAGAAATAAAGTTTTTTACAGATCTTATACAAAAATAAAAATAAAAAATATAACAACCCTGATTATTTTGACAATAAAGTACATTACAATATTGGTGTTTCTGATTTATGTTTTGTATAATAACAAATATATATAAATAATAATATAAATAATAATATAATATATATACATAAATAACAAACATATTTTTTTCTGTCTTATTTTTTTGTTTATATCAGGGATGAGAAATGAGAATTTCGTTTCGGTACCAATAAAATTTTCAAATAGCACTTTTTCGACTCTCAGAGTACTAAAATTATTTTTATTTTATTTTTCTTAAAATTCATACAAAATGCATTAAAATAACATTAAATGTTATTGAACATAAATTTATGTTTATATGAATTTATAAAAAAATAAAGTTTTACTTTAAAAAAAGTATATTTTTTAAATTAATGTACAGGAACAAAGAACTCCAAATGAAATCCAAATTAAATTAATCAATACAGCTAAAAAAGAATTTTATAAATTGGTTGATAATAACTTGTTAGATTTTAAAATTGTAACAACAATAATTTGTTGCATTTAATAAATCTTTTGTTTGTATTAGATTTGATACTGTTGGAACATGAAGTCTGTTTCTGCCTTTGGTTTTAATCAGATTTTGGTATGGAAAAATTCTCTCAACGTTTGCAGAAGAATGTGGTATGGATAAAATACCTGCAGCAATTCTTAAAATATCGGGAAACAAATATTTGTTTAACTCATTTTTAATTTTAGATACTTTCGACCAGAAACTACATATATTTTCCTTACTAGAAAGTTTAGTTCTTGCCAATCTGCCAACGCTCTCTATTGGATATTAATGGCGTCAAAATTATTTTCTTCGTTTGGAAAATTTTTTATCCAAAATTTCACGATACTATTGGTTCTTCCGCAAACAACGTTTTCAGGTGAAAGCTTACTGTACTAAATTAAAATTCATTATCAAAATTTACTCTGGTGTTCAAATCCTCACAAAATTTAATATAACATTTTTTGGAATTTTCTTTTATATGATTTACAGTGCCACTTCCACAAAAAACGTCGTTTAGCGGAATATGGTGGATATTTAATTTTAACGGTGTGCAATTATCTAACAAATCTTTATTTATGAAGTTGCGAGCAATATATTAATAAAATTTATATATTAATAAAAATTAAAAAAATAAAAGGAATTAAAAACTTTAAATCGTCCAATAGTATCAAATGAGTCGCGGGAGTACTTTGGAACATCGAATAGTATCAAAAAAAAGTACTATAGTATCAACTTTGCCATCCCTGGTTTACATTTGTTGTCTTTTGCAACTAACTTCACTATGAAATGCTCTGTCAAAATCGGATTTTCCCAATTGCAAAGAGTTGCCGCCGCGTTATTTCGGGATGCTACATACAAATTGTATGGGCATGAGAATTTTGACAGCTAGAAAACGCTTGCCGCTCTTGTTTAGGTATGGCTGTTAGGATAATTTATTTTTTTGTTGGCTACAAAACAAAAATAGTGTTGACAATAAAACAAAATATGTAACAATTTAGTGCTTAAAAATATTTTATATTGTTAAACACAAAAAACGTCGTAACATTAAATGCTATAATCGCATTAATATTCAAGAGGGTTTAGATAAATTTATTTTTACGTCATAATAATGTATTATAAATAAGTAATTGTATTTTTAAGTCAACTTTTTATACGTGTCTACAACCATGCATGTTGTTCTATTTTAATAAAGCAAAAAAAAAAGATGTAATTGTCACTACTGAAATAAAAATTCTATTGTATTAAAAAACAGCTGTTTACTATGTTGCTGTCGTTTCCAAAATAAATAAGTAGCTGACCACACGGCGACGATTGCAGTGAACGGCATTTGTAGTCGTGTAGCTCTGTAGCCTGCTGTGGTCTATGTGTTTATAGCATAACATTTTAAATTTTCATATACATA
>CM037855.1:73136083-73178443 GCA_021234595.1 Delia radicum | reverse complement strand
AATTTTTTGTAAAACTTACTAATATATGTGCCTCATTTTAAGGCTTTTTAAAAAATGCAGGATGCACGACCTGAAAATAAAGATTGTGAGGACTATTGCCATATTCGGCCTTAGCGATAAAATCCTGTGAGCTTACCAATTTTAAAAAGCTTCCAAAAACACTATTTTCCGTAAATTAAAAATAAGTTACCACTGACTTTGTAAAAAATTTTGTCAAATAAAAAATGTTTTAAATATTGTACGATACTGCATTAAAAAATTATTAAAAACCAGATTCTCGACTAGAGATAATAAAAAATTAAAATATTTTTTTTATGTGTTTTTAATGCCATTTGTATAAATATTTCAAAAAATCTCTAATTTTTCATCCGTTTTTCATTTTGAATGCATATTTGGAAAGTGTTAACATCAGCTTATATTTTCAATATAATATAACCGTGGCTCAACTCGTTAAGAGGTGAGATTACGATGCATAGCTTGATGCTAAGGCAGTGAGTTCAATCGCAGTACGACACCAAAAAAATAAAAGGTTTTTCATATAGAGCAAATTAACAATATAAAATACTTTGCTCAATTGACACATAAATTAACCACTGACGAGTCCCAGGAGGGGGACGAAACTGCGGCAGTCTGGTGTATCACTTGTGTCCGTAAAATTTTTCAATAAAAATGTTTTCTTCTTCTTCTTTCTGTAAAGAGACTAACTAATGTTTAATAATGTTCAAGAATGTTTTGAGGATTCTCTAAGTAATTAGAAACTTCTCATGTTTTGTATTAATGTTTTTAAGACGTAACTGGAGACTTCGACGAATAAAATCTTGTATCATTCATCCCAAACATTTGAAAAACAAATCAAAATTTTGAAAAAATATGAAATTTTTTTAAATATTAAATATCAGGTTTTAATATAATCTCAAAAATATAGAAATGTCTGCATTCAAATCTGTAGTTTATGTATACAAACTGTAAGTAAAAAATAAGTACCACCCCAGTAAAAATGTTCGTGTTTTTCGAAGCAGATAAAACAAATGTGCTGATGTAAGTGCTTACTATTACATTGAGAAGCAGCAAAATAAACGAATAATTTTCGTATAAAAATAAATACACAATAATTTGTAGCTTACTGTTTTCCCTAACAAGGATGCAGGTTGTAAGCAGCTTACCCTAATCCCTTATAAGTATGCAGGATACGTATAAATGGTCTGTAAAAAATTTCCCGATTGTGTTTGGTGTTTTGGAGTATGAAATAAAATACAATTAGTCATTTAACTTTTTCCGAAGAGCTAGCACGTGGAGCGGGTAAAAAAAATATATTAATTATATAATATGTCAAAAATGTTACTGGGACAGTGCAAATAAGGGATAATTCATAACCAAAATTATTACAGGCTTTCAAAGACATTTCGACGATGACGGATGAAAAATTTAATTTCTAGGACCTAGACCCAATTGGGGGGGAAAATATTTGCAATATTATTTTGTATAATAACGCTAATAACGTCCTTTGACGAAAACTTCAAAGCTATTAAATATTGCTGGTCCATTTTGTGTTCAAAAGCGGCATGAGCAATAGAAATAAAGTTTTTTACAGATCTTATTTTGTAAACTCAATCCATCAGAAAATGCGCGGCGAGCTAGAAAAAAGTAATGCTATAAATACATAGACGACTCCAGCTACACGACTACAGCCTGTCAAAAATAAAATACACACGTTTATACGAAAACGATTATTTTGGCACCAAGACAGCTACACGGCTACCCGACTACTTTTGCCGCTGTAGTCAACTTACAGCCATACCTAAACAAGAGCGGCAAGCGGAACGTTTTTTACCGCCTAGCGTTAACGCTGAAATGTTCATCCCTAAACAAGAGCGGCAACGCTATGTCAATCGATAAAATAAATAATATCAAAATAAAAAATATAACAACCCTGATTATTTTGACAATAAAGTACATTACAATATTGGTGTTTCTGATTTATGTTTTGTATAATAACAAATATATATAAATAATAATATAAATAATAATATAATATATACATAAATAACAAATATATTTTTTTCTGTCTTATTTTTTTGTTTATATCAGGGATGAGAAATGAGAATTTCGTTTCGGTACCAATAAAATTTTCAAATAGCACTTTTTCGACTCTCAGAGTACTAAAATTATTTTTTATTTTATTTTTCTTAAATTCATACAAAATGCATTAAAATAACATTAAATGTTATTGAACATAAATTTATGTTTATATGAATTTATAAAAAATAAAGTTTTACTTTAAAAAAAGTATATTTTTTAAATTAATGTACAGGAACAAAGAACTCCAAATGAAATCCAAATTAAATTAATCAATACAGCTAAAAAAGAATTTTATAGATTGGTTGATAATAACTTGTTAGATTTTAAAATTGTAACAACAAGAATATGTTGCATTTAATAAATCTTTTGTTTGTATTAGATTTGATACTGTTGGAACATGAAGTCTGTTTCTGCCTTTGGTTTTAATCAGATTTTGGTATGGAAAAATTCTCTCAACGTTTGCAGAAGAATGTGGTATGGATAAAATACCTGCAGCAATTCTTAAAATATCGGGAAACAAATATTTGTTTAACTCATTTTTAATTTTAGATACTTTCGACCAGAAACTACATATATTTTCCTTACTAGAAAGTTTTAGTTCTTGCCAATCTGCCAACGCTCTGTATTGGATATTAATGGCGTTAAAATTATTTTCTTCGTTTGGAAAATTTTTTATCCAAAATTTTACGATACTATTGGTTCTTCCGCAAACAACGTTTTCAGGTGAAAGTTTACTGAACTAAATTAAAATTTCATTATCAAAATTTACTCTGGTGTTCAAATCCTAACAAAATTTAATATAACATTTGTTGGAATTTTCTTTTATATGATTTACAGTGCCACTTCCACAAAAAACGTCGTTTAGCGGAATATGGTGGATATTTAATTTTAACGGTGTGCAATTATCTAACACATCTTTATTTATGAAGTTGCGAGCAATATATTAATAAAATTTATATATTAATAAAAATTAAAAAAATAAAAGGAATTAAAAACTTTAAATCGTCCAATAGTATCAAATGAGTCGCGGGAGTACTTTGGAACATCGAATAGTATCAAAAAAAAGTACTATAGTATCAACTTTGCCATCCCTGGTTTACATTTGTTGTCTTTTGCAACTAACTTCACTATGAAATGCTCTGTCAAAATCGGATTTTCCAATTGCAAAGAGTTGCCGCCGCGTTATTTCGGGATGCTACATACAAATTGTATGGGCATGAGAATTTTTGACAGCTAGAAACGCTTGCCGCTCTTGTTTAGGTATGGCTGTTAGGATAATTTATTTTTTTGTTGGCTACAAAACAAAAATAGTGTTGACAATAAAACAAAATATGTAACAATTTAGTGCTTAAAAATATTTTATATTGTTAAACACAAAAAACGTCGTAACATTAAATGCTATAATCGCATTAATATTCAAGAGGGTTTAGATAAATTTATTTTTACGTCATAATAATGTATTATAAATAAGTAATTGTATTTTTAAGTCAACTTTGTATACGTGTCTACAACCATGCATGTTGTTCTATTTTAATAAAGCAAAAAAAAAAAGATGTAATTGTCACTACTGAAATAAAAATTCTATTGTATTAAAAAACAGCTGTTTACTATGTTGCTGTCGTTTCCAAAATAAATAAGTAGCTGACCACACGGCGACGATTGCAGTGAACGGCATTTGTA
This sequence comes from Delia radicum, assembly GCA_021234595.1. Lineage (NCBI taxonomy): Eukaryota > Metazoa > Arthropoda > Insecta > Diptera > Anthomyiidae > Delia > Delia radicum. The sequence continues at coordinate 73,174,684 of CM037855.1, read as the reverse complement.
GTCGTGTAGCTCTGTAGCCTGCTGTGGTCTATGTGTTTATAGCATAACATTTTAAATTTTCATATACATATATTATGGGTACCCTACTATACATGTAAGCATGTTTTTTGTTGATATTTGCTAAAAGAATTTTAATAGTTAGTATGTTACAATCTTGAAAATCGAGTCACATATATAGCATTGGTAAGCTTGAAAAGTTTTCGTATACAATATGGCACCGATCCAGATGGATCGTATTAATCACATAATTTCTTATTTTTTAGTGCAGTTTCAAGTAAAAAGCTAAAGAAAAATTTTGTGTGGAAACTCGTGGAAGAGTAAAAAAAATTAGGTAGTTGTGTAAAAGTTAGCTTTAAATGATTCGTTATAAAAAAGTTCTTATAACTTTTGTTCGTTATAAGCGAAGTCCACTGTATTTATTATAGTTGTTATTAATATACCTTAATTTCAGAATTTCTTTTTGTGTAATATATTTACATACGCAGCAAAATATAACCTTGAGTTGATAAGCGCTAACTTTATTGGTGTACATACGAGGGAGGTCCCAAAACTAACCGCCTAACAAATGAAACACAACAAATTTGGAAAACATTTTCTTTATTTTTCAATACAACGATAACCAATAGATTTGATTCCATGTTTATAGTAAGAACAGTCTAGCTCCTTAAAATAGCCATCAGCCTCAGACTCCACCTATTCATTGGTGGCAAAATTATTTACTACCGAGCAATTTTTTCAAGTTTGGAAATAGAAAATAATCCGAGGGAGTTAAATTTGGCGAATAAGGTGCGTGATGAAGCAATTCGAACCTTAATTCCTTGATTTAGGCCATCGCAGTTGTGGATGTGTGAACTGGTGCATTGTTTTGATGAAACAACACTTTATTTTTTCCTGAATTTCATCATAAGTTAGCATAATACTCGCCGTTGATTGTTTTTCCTTTTCGAAGATAATCAATAAAAATTATCCCAAAAACGATACGCCATGAACTTGCCTGCAGATGGAACTGTATTCACCTTCTTTGGGCACGATTTTCCCATTTCAGTCCACTACTTTGACAGTTCCTTTGTCTCAAGTGTAAAATGGTGGACCAATGCCTCATCCATGGCTACAAATCGATGCAAATCTGCTTTATTGCGGTGAAACATCGCCGAACACTCTATTGAAACATCTTCTTTCTATTATGAGTACCCACCTTGCGCACAGCTTGCTCATCTCCAAATTTTCGCTTAATATGCGATGTATAGCACTTTGTGAAATGCCTATCATTTCAGCTGACGATTATCCAATACATTTTGTGATTTTCTTAAACGTTTCTGGCACGGGCACCCCAATTGGTCGACAACTACGGTGTTCGTATTGACAGCTCGTACGGCCTCGTTTAAGCTCTAACACCCAATATTTTATAGTCATAAATAGAGTTGTGTCGTTCATGAACGAACTAGTTCAATTGAACGACTCACTCAATTGAACGATATGACTCGTTCACCAATATTCGATCTTGTCGTTCAATCGTTCATTTCGTTCTTTTTATTCACAGAACAATTGCATCTCTATTCAATTAAAACTGCTTGTAAGAGCAATTATCTTTTTTATGAAATAGTAGTAATATTGTTTCAAATTAGGAAAAGCAATTATAGTCATACAAATAAAATGTTTTTTACAGAAAATAAATGAATTTTTGTTAAAAAAGTTGCAATTTTATAACACTTTTTGTCTATGAGCAGTAAAATTTGTGAAAAAACTCGTAAAACATGAATAGTGCGTAATAATTGTCAAACGAACGACACAGTTCACAACACGCAGATCAGTCACAAGTCAAAGGAAAAAAGAACGATTGAACGATTTGAACGAACTAGTTCACTGACTCGAATTGAACGATACTGACCGAGTCACCAAAATGAACGATTAATCCCAACTCTAGTCATAAACGAAGGATGAGTCATAAACGAAAAAGCAGACGCTCCCAGAGTAAAATCTAGCTCGTTTTAATAGTGGCTGGATTGAGACATATACAATTAAAGTATTGAATTATATAACGGTGACCAATTTATTTCCATGTTTACAAATTCACTGAGATCGTTTATTTTTGATGAATTAAAAAAAAAATACTAAACAACGTGGCGCCTTCATACTTAAAACATATGTTTTATAAGGAGGCCACTTTTCACCAAAGTATTTCTCGCACAATTAAGCAACAAAATATTAATAAATCAAGTTCATTGATTTAATAAAAAATGTCATTAAATTTATACAAAAATATTAATGTTGTAAATTTTTTCATAAAACTTTATTAAATTAACGAAATTGTTTGGAAATCTTTAGAATAACATTTCTAGTTATAATATGCAAAAAAAATATTAGTATGTATATTATTGCTGCTTCTTTGGAGAAGTGAAGAAGAGCTTTAGTTTTTATTAATTACACATTATTTTAACGCTTCTCGAAGTACAGCTGAACCGTTTCGAGTAAAGCACTATTTTTTGCTGGGTATAGACGTTGCCCAGAATATTAGCAATTTGTTTAATGACCTCTATGCTTTGTTATAACTATTACAAATGGTTGTTTATTAACAACTCTAGAGTATAAAATAGTCTACAATATGCTCTCTTCTAACTTCAGCACACAGAGAAAAATTGTATAATTTTCTAACTGAAATTCAGTTACTAGATATCAATATTTTGTTGTAGCTATCAATATTTTTGTATTATTTGTTTATTTATTGAAACTTTCTTTTTCAGAAAATGACAATAAGTATTCAAATCTGAAAACTAAAATACATTTTATTATGGTCATATTTCCAGTGCAATAGTAACACATCGTGCGTGAGTCAATTTAAATAAAATTTGCGTGTTACTCCAATCTGAAAACAGATTCTTTATCTACATGGTCTAAAAATCATTTTCCAATAAAAACGAAAAAGTTATATGTGGCGCTTTTTCGCATTTACGAGGTTGCAGCAACCGAATCAATTTGGTTCCATAAATTCTGTTGGGACAACCGAATTTGTTATATGAGTGTAGTTTTAAGTTTCATTAGGATTGATTTTGTTTCACTGTGATATGACCAAGTGAGAGTCTATCGAGGTGAACTCCAATGTATTTAATGTGAGACTGTTCAGGCACATGAATGCCGTTAATTGTGAGGTAAGGATAGGTGCCTCATTTAAGAGTAAATGTTACATGAGCAAATTTCGATGGAATTACCTTTATGTTCCATTTGTTGAGCCATTTTTTCACATCATATATGTGTTTGTAAGTTATATGAAACGATTTGTGTATTTCTGTGAACGCTCACGAATGCTGTGTAATCTGCAAATATTGAAGTTTGGATAAGGGAGTTTGTTGGCATATTTGCAGTGTATAGAATATACATAAGAGGTCCAAGTATACTGTTTGTGGTGAATTATTTGTGCATAACCACAAAAGTTAGATAACTTCCGAGTAATCTGTGAAAATTTTGATATAACAATGAAAACAGTTTATATAAAAAAAGTTTGTGCCATACTTTGTCAAAGGCTTGGGAAATATCGATATACAATGAAGAGCAGCACAGTTTTTCTTCAAAAGCCATTCTGATATACCAAGAAAAAGGATTGGCTGGAATCCGGTCGAAACCATCAAAATATATTTGATATAACGTTGTTTTATTTGGAACTACCGATAATTGATTACATTTATCCAATTATTGGTATTTCCAATAATCTTTTCAAATAAAATTCGGTTAGAAATTGTGTACAGTAGAAGCAACCAATTATTTTGTGATATATTAAGAGAAATTTTTTAAAAAATTGACGATAATAAAAAGTGGTTACTGCAAATACGGCATTCGCAGTCAAATATGCTACTAAATTAAAGGTTCAGTAGTACCAACCGAATTATGGACTCTATTGTTTATAGAAGCAACTAATGATTGGTATTGGTAAACGAATTGGAGACAATGTTTGTTTTAATAGCAAAATATTTAAATTCAAATTTAGCACTCAATATTTATAAATGTTTGGAGTGTAGTGGTTAGAGAGTTTGCCTTGTACTCCGAACTTCCGAGTTCAAATTTCGGAAAAGAGAAACACAAAAAGTTTTTTTTTTATTAAAACAAAATATTCAAATGTTTAAATAACAACAAAAATTAAAAGCGATTGTGGTGCATTCAGTAGAACAGAGGACTATTAATTTGAACGTCGAGGTTCAATACCAGAAAAATTAAAAAAGTTTTTTAATTTCAATAAAATTTTGTGGAACCTAGTAGTATTTTTTTGGAATGTAATATTGGGTTGGGCAAATAAATATTAGCTTCCACGACTAAAAACATAATTTAGCAACTATCGCTGTCGTAACCGCCAGAATTCGATTGACAACAAATTCGGTGGCCACAACTGGGACTGTTTTCTGGGTTTAGGAGTAATTGTACGATGTTCTATGAGCCTTTTAAAATCCAAACGCATGAGTGTGAATAATTTGATGTTCATTTAGGTATCGAAAAGAAGCCTCATTGGCTTGTAGGTGGAGACTCGACTGACGTCCTTACCAGGCTTGGGAATCCTTATAATCTCCTATATTTTCCAATACAAGGGAAAAGTGATGTCAGGCTTCTTCATATATATGAAATGTTTCATAAATATGTTATAGAAGTTTCATAACATTTTATGAAATGCTTATGGTATTAAAAATTTCATAAAATTTCATTTTTATAAAAGGTTTCCATAAATATTATGAAATGTTTATATTACGTAATATGTATTATGACAAATTTGCAGTGTTTTTTATTTTTTTTTTTACACTTACAACAAAGGTTGGCCATCGTTTCTGTTTCAAATTAACGTTATGAATTGATCATGCACACAGAGAAAAATTTAGCTATTTGCCAACTGAAATTCGGTTAATACAACTCGAATTTGGATATTATGTATTTCAGTAGGTTGGTACAACTGAACATTAGTTTTCACAACTACGTTCGGTTAATTGAACTAAATTTTAGTTGCAACACCCAAAATATTTAGAAATCTAATATCGTTATACTAACTGAATTTATAAGTTATTACCATTAAAATACAATTTTCAATTCGGTTGTCACTTTATTTCTCTGTGAGTGCCAAAACTAGAACCGATATGAACATTTTAAAACTGTGATACTATAAGGGGTAAATTCCCCCATATTTGAGTTAGCTATTTTCAAATTCAGAATATATATCCAATTCCGTTATAAAACCGTTTAAATACACTTCGAATCCGAAAAAATATCAGACTACAAATGTTTAAATTTCAGAGTAATTACACTATGTGGTATTTTTGTTTTAAAACGTTCATATCTGGTATATCATACAGGAAAAATTTTATTGCTACCTAGAAAACAAGCACAATAACCAATGCCGAAAATTTATTTTCAATACAATATTTTTGAAGTGCCGGGCAAATGGACAAATTTTTTTCACTTAATTTTTAACTTTGATTGGGTGTTTGGTCTTCTATAGACAATATACACTGTGGAGCAAAAGTGAGCTGATGTATTAAAATTAAAACTCTAGCTGTATTTATTCTCCAAATTTTTTTGTAAAAACAAATCTAATTAGGAATAAAGGTATGATAATGTGTCCCCTATATATAATCATAGAGGTTTTGGCCCCGAATATCATCTACAATCTCAAATTGTATATTGTAATATATAATTGTATAACTAAAAACTGCACCTTTATTACAGAAATATAACCTTTCTTTTATTATTTAAAAACTACAGAGGACAACTTAGAACATTTTCAGTAAACAAAGTAATTAAATTTTTCATTTAAACTGATCACGATAAAAGTTAGACTTATATCCTTAGTATGCGTTTTTAAACCCAAATGTTTCAAAATTTCTTAAAATAAGAGTGCAATGTGTAATAAAGAATATTGATTTATAATTTTTAATACAATGCTGGGGTGTTTTATGTCATAAATAAAATAAATAAAAGCCACCAATATGCAATTTTTAAGTCATTGGCATTTTACTTCTTTTCTGTGTGTACCCACAAAGAATTAAGGGTGAATTAGCCAAGCGTAAACGTAAACGTATCTCGGTGTACGAAATTTAATAAGTAAAATAAGAATAGAAGATATTTTGTGTTAATTGTTGTTTCATTCATATTCATTAAACATATAGAATACGTAAAAACACAAAGAAAACCTAATCAAAATAGAATTTTGTTGTCCGTTTACGTTTTCTATATGTTTAATGCATATGAATGAAACAACAAGATACGCAAAATGTCTTCTATTCTTATTTGACTTATTAAATTTCGTACACCGAGATACGTTTACGTTTACGCTTGGCTAATTCACCCTTTAGTATTACTTTTATAATATAAAAACTATGTACTGTAATACTACGTTTCCACTTACGTTTTTTGAGCAAAACATGTGTTTTGGTAAAAAAAAAAATTGTATAGAAAAACATGTTTTGTTTCAGAACACGTCCAAAACACTTTTAGTGAAAACGTAGCCGAATTTGAAATATCTAAGGCTTTAAAAACTCCATTACACAATTAATAAACTTTTTACGCAAATTTTTAGAAATACTTATTAAAACCGAGGGACTTGTTATATCCAAATGTACCACTCTGATAATTTGATAATAAATTTTTGTGGAATTTTTACAGGATTTCATCCAGAACAGTATTTACTGGGTTACATATTTTGAAACTATTTTTTGTTATATGATTCTCTCACTATATTAATTCCTTTTTACAAGTTACAAGTTAAATTCATAGTTTACTATTCTTTAAACAACTCAACAATTTTGCTTAGGGTTCTTGCTTTTTTTTTTTTTGGTTGATGAGATTGCTTTTTATTCTTTTGCTGGTATTACCTTAGAGATTTTGTAATTGTTTGCCGTTGGTTTTAATGAGCTTTTGCCTCATGAATAATTAAGTTTTAGCTTTGTTTAGATGAAAAGTTTTTGTTTTGAATTTTGTTCCACATCTTATTGTAAAAAACAAAAAAAACTTGATTTAAAAATAGTTAAAACAATATAGTTAGCGCTGAGTTTCAAATGGGACATAGATAGATTAATTACTGGTCTCATGGAAAGCAATAATAATGGTTTAGTAAGTTTAAGAGGCTTTTTCAGTTTAAATCTAACTTACAGCTATTCCTAATAATTCGTTTATAATTACAAGTACACATAGAGAATTACCAAGGGTACCAAAAATAATATTTTAGCAAAGCACATATTTAAAAAAGTAGGGCGAGTAAATAAATTATGGCAAATTTTCGATTACTGTTAATATACTTTTTTAATCTTTCTAATTAAACATTAATTTTTTGATAGCAAAAAGTTTAATTTGAAAGCTAAAAGAATAACAAGGTGGAGCCGATAAAAGGAACAGGAAAAATGTTGGTGTTAGCAAAATTTTTGTCGACTGCGACAACATTTTTGACTTTCAAAGAAACTACTCGGTGGTGAATCAACGGATTTAAATTGAATTTCGATATGTTGTATAGGCTAAAAAAGATTAGACGGGTAGTTTTTTTTGTAGGTGCGCAAACTGACGTTTTAGGGTTAAAAACTAATGTCAAAAAATAACCAGATTGAAATTTTTTTGTTATATATTTTTTATAAAAGTTAATAAACTAAATTTTGTATCAAATGAAAGGTATTTTGAGAACGCAACGCAACACGTCCGTTAGGGTGTCCTGTTAAATAAAATTAATTAAGTAATATTAATTAAATGTTAAATATTGAGTACGGAATAAATAAAAAATCTTTAAATTTTCTTTCAATTTTATGTCTTTTATGATTATTTTTCTCTTAGTATTTTTTGACAAACAAAGTAAAGACCTTAACAGTAAAAAAAAAATAAAAATTGAACATAATGAAATACTAATGGTCATAGTGGCAAGAGAAATAATATTTGTTAACAAATATATTTTCCTCAGTCGTTAATATAATTTGGGGCTCCGCAATTCGCTGGAAATTTTTTCAAATTTCCCGGAAAAGTAAACATTTTTTATATACCCAGGTGAAAATGTTCATATATTGTCATATATGGCCACATATATGAGTTCATATATGAATCATATGAATATGTTCGGATCCGAAATTTGAGGGTATGTGGACATATGGGGTCATATATTATGCCATATATGAATGTTCATATATGGTCATATATTTTTACTTTTCCTACATGCTCATATAAAAAATGCAATTTTTTAAGTTTTTATCAAAATATTGTCTTTTTAATAAAAGAAAAGGTTTCTACATATTATATTTCTAAGAACATGTTACTGAATTATACATTTCATATTCAAAATGCATTAATAAAGATAAATAGTTTAAAGTGAAATTTTTTGTGAAAATACTATTTGGAAATGAATTTAATGAACATTAATAAGAGTATGGATAATGGAAAACCAACTTGTTCAAAAAAAAAAAAAAATTCGATGATTTAGAAAATGATGATGACGGCGATAACAATAGTTATTAAGCAACCGACAAAAGAAGTCCTTTGGTGCGAATACTTATGAATTTTATAAAATAAACTTTAATTGAAATGCTTGTGTTTGCTACATACAAATTATCGTTGCCAACTAATTAGGAGCATTTCAACTAATAAAGTTTTTTCACAAAAGGGATTTTGGTGCAAAAAGCGGGATTTATTGACTTGAAATACGGATTCTAAAAAAATCGTAATTTCTTTGTTTGAATCGCTTCAAAAATTGATAGTTTCTCTGAATTATTACAAAAAAATCAGTTTTGGCACAACAAATTAATACATTTTAGACTTCGATTCTAATTTTGAAATCCTATCACTGGCGCTGCAACTTTATTGCTATGAAAAACCTTCAACATTTATAATATGTTGAACGATTTTAAATCAGTTTTTTATAAAAATTAAAATAAATAAATTGAAAAGCTGGAAAAGCTGGTCAGGTTAGGTACTACCAATTTAGAATGAAGCCGATTTAGAATTAAGCATAAAATGCGACTAATATTCTTTATGTTAAAGTGAGATATCTCATAAACTCATTCTCTTCTATCGTCTTTATAAATTATACAAACTTTAAAATCTATTGTCTTTATATTTTTTTGTCGGGAATTCGTACAGCACAGGGGTTAAAAATAAAAACAATTTCGTCCTCATATATGGTCATATCTGATAAAAAATTAAAACATATTGCGCATATATAGAATAATATATGAATCCATATATGGAACTATATGGCATATATGAACCAACATATGCAATATATTATCATATATGGTGTCATACATACCCATATATGAACTTTTCCCTTGAATGTATTTACCAATATATGCTTCCATACATTACATATATGTTCATATATGCCCATGTATGGAACCATATATCCTCATACATGAAACCATATATGAAAATATATATGATCATATATGAACTTTTTCACCTGGGTAGGTACTTATTTTATTTAAAAAAAATTATTTTTTTATATATTTTTAACGATTTTGAATTAAAAATTTGTTAAGTACGAGTACCCAATCAAAATGCATTCATATTTTCTTAGTTTTTTGTTATTTAAGTAAACAAAATGTTAATAATGTAAAAAATTTTAATTTTAATGTCAATAAAAAATGCGTGTACAAGAATAAAAGATCCATATTTATTACCGGACAATAAGTCCCATATTCATTTAAGACTACTTAATAGGTATTGAGTAACGATTTTTGGTCCATTTTGTTTCATCTCTCTTAGTTTCCGAGATATAGTTAGCCTATTTTAAGATTATAAAAAAAAATTATTGAAAAGAACGCCGTCTACAAGTGAGACTAATAGCGGAGAAACAAAAACATTTTTTTTTTAACAATTTTGGTTTAAATTAACTGGTAAATTTGTAAATTTCAGAATCGCGAATTACTTAATATTAGCTTGGAAAATTAGTTCAAGTACAGCCGAAATGGAGCTATACTGCGACTCAATGTAACTGCACACAGAAAAATAAAAACCCATTTCAATCACGAAAACAGCCGATTCGATATTTGCAGAAATTCCGCCAACAACGAAAAGTGGCTCATTCAATTAAAAACTGATAGCCTTTTATTGCACTATTTTCAATTAAATTTTAATATACATTTGACTATGATTTTTATTATATTTTAATACACATTTGATATTGTATACGTTTATATTTCCTATGTATATAATTTTGGTTAAAAATCAATTGATTGGACTAAAAAGTTATCAATATCGTTTACATACCTTCTCAAAATGCATTGAACGGGTGTTGTTGTCATACCAAATACATTTTTTATAGCTTGAGTTTTATAAGATTGCTTTTAATGCTTATAATTCTTACTTAGTTCACAGATTTATGTGAACAAATTGCTCACTGAAATTTGTATTTTTCTTTCTTTTTTGCGTAAATTAGCCCTTTTGTTAAAAGCAGAGTTTTTTAAAATATTTTTTTAATTTATTTTTAAAATTTTTTTGTTTAAAAATATTTCTTTATTTTATTAAACAATTTTTAACTTTAAAATTATATTATCAATTTAATGATAATGTTACAGAATAAATAATAAATAAATATTCAGGTTTAAGCTACTGATACTAAATTAGTTAACTACTCGTAGTTAACTTAATTAACTAAGAAACAAAATGAGAGTTTATAAAAATATTTTTCGAATAAATTTAAAATCTATTACTTATACATAAACATTTATAAAAAACTACTACATAAATAAATATGACAAAAACAAAAACAATATGTTGGTGTTATCTTGATTTTTTTTTATCAATTGCTTTTAAGCGATAATATAAAAAAAAAATGTCGAGTAAGTTGCGAATTTGAGCAATTATTTAATTGATTCGATTATTTTTAATTGACAGGTTTTAAAATTTTCACCAAATCATTTAATTGCAAAAAATGGGAATTATTATTTTCTGTGTGGTGAGTGTATTTGTGCCAATCGAACCACCAGAAAAACTTAGGCGAGCTACCGAAATGCAACATCACAAAACTGAATTCTGATAGAATATCCGAAAGGTCACTAGCTTAAAGGTGCTGCACACGAATCCCGAGCAGAGAATGTTGGTTAGATGGTATCTTTTTAAGGAATAATCCAGGTATTGAATTTTATACGAATGGTTCGATAGTGGATAGAGCAAGGTGGTATATAAGAACAAGTAAAATAAATCGATTTTCCAAAAACAAGAACTTTTAGGCAGATAAATTCTATATTACATCCAACAGCTATGTCCACCACACTACGCACGAATATATCATGAACAGCAATTAAAACTCAACCACCATTTTTTCGTACCCCATCTCGTCTATAAATCTGAAATTTACTGCACATTAACTCAGAATCAAATGCATTGCCGTGAGGCCAGGTCTCAGTAAATACTATGATATCAATATCAAAACTATTATTGAACAGATTAGAAAGTTCAGTGCTAAGTCCACGGATATTCTGGTAAGCTATACAAACTCGATCAGATGACTTCAAACTTAGTTTTTTAAAGTATTACTATTAAATTGATTTCGAACATGAGTAGGAGGAGCCAAAATAGTCGGAGCGAAAGTACCACGACCGCGAGTATCACGAGGGGCTAAGGGAAACTTCCACCCCAGTTACTGCGGCTTTATCGCCTACCTTTTTATGCTTTTGAGAGGAATTTTCATTAACATATCATAACATATCATAACATAACATTCCTCAAATTTTCTAAATTTCTCATTAAGAGAAACAAACTCCTTATGCAGTTCAGAAAATTCATCACGATTACCAGTAAAAAATGTATTGAACTCAAGGTCAATATTTCTACACTTTATACAGCACCAATGAAGACTGAAGACTCATTTCATAATCCACACCCTCCTTTTTGATGGAACATTTAGGAGCCAAACAAGCCATAATTTGCGTTTAATTTTAATTCATATTGCTACAAAATTGTTTTGTTTCGTTCTTCTTTAAATTAATTTTTTAGTTTTTCTTTATATATTATATATAATTTAATTAATTTTTTATGAAAGCAAATTTTTAAAACATTTAGAGAAAATCCTTATAAAGTTGCTTGAAAAAAAAACATATATCAAAGCTTTAGAGATATCTATATTGATAAATTCCTACTAAAAATAACTTAATTTAAAAACAAATTTATACATGCATGCATTGTTTTGTTTATAAAGGGTGTTTTTTATAGAGGTATATAACTTTGAAATGAAATAAAACAAGGATGAATTTTTTAAATTGACATGATATGTACTTTTTTCGATAGATAATCTTCTGGCATTATAATTTAAATATGACGTCTGGCATATGACGGCTGGTTTGGACGTAGTCTAATCTGGAGGTAAAATTGTCGATGACTTTTTACAACATTTGTGACGATATATTGGCAATAACGCAGCTAATGTTGTTCTGCAAGTTTTCAATCGTTTCGGGCTTATCGGCGTAGACTAGCGACTTCACATATCCCCACAGAAAATAGTCCAGCGGCGTTAAGTCGCACGACCTTGGAGGCCAATTCACTGATCCGAAACATGAAACTATGCGGTTGCCAAACGTTTCCTTCAATAAATAAATTATGGTACGAGTTGTAACCACAGCTCCTCATGGTTGTTCAATTGATGAACGAAAATGTCAATAATCTGACCAGCATCTTTTTTGAAGAAGAACGGACCAATTATTCTACCAGCTATACAGCAGCAATGACTTCTTCTGCACGCACTGTACGGCTTCTTTGTAGATGCATATTATCATTTAGTAAAAACGTGGTGCGAAAACGTTCCTCTGAACGTTGCTCTGATGGCCGTGAAATGGATGTTCTGCGCGGTACGTATTTCGAACAGAACCATGATTTTCAGAATAAATTTGCACAATTTGGAAGCGTTGTTCAGGCGTCAGTCTATTCATGTTGAAATGCCAAACCATACTAGACATAAATCACTTGACAACTGACAAATTGACCGCCAGTTAAAAAAGTGTTGCCAACTTAATGTTCTATACCTGTATAAAAATCACCCTTTATGTTTAGCCTTGTGATATCTTAAAATCAATAACAAAAATTGTTTTATTAGTTTGCACAACAAAGTTCATTTAATTCAACTGAATTTTTGTTGCAACACCCAAAATATTCAGAAATCTAAAGTTAACATCTGCGTCAATAAATGGAGTATCATGAAAAAACTCGAATAGTATTATTAACAAAAATAAAAATGTAAAAAAAAAAATTGGATTCTGCATCAATACATTGATGAGCCTTTTATGGGATTGTTTTTCTTGATTTTGGACGCAATAGTATAATTTTAAATGTTTGGTCCTATGAATGAGTCTTTTTAAAGGAAACTTTGTTATTTAATAAGAAACTTACATAATTTAATTATTTAGCGGGAATTCCCTTGATAGAGGGAAATTCAAATATTAATATCGCTTTTCCGGAAAATGAGAACTTAAGGGAAAAGAAGACCCCTAATATTAATGCCTAGTAAATTTAATCGACGTTGTATCTGACCTTTTCCGATATTCGTAAATGTTAGTCTTGTATGCGACTTTTTCCGAAAATATTTTTTCATCTATATCATAAACATATAAAACGATTGCCGTGCTAGAAATTGCCCAAGGTACAAATAAAATAGTACTGAGACAACACTGTGTTTCTTAATATGCCCACGGTACAATATAGTACAACACCGTTTTTCTCAATATGCCAGTCCACTAAAAAAGTGCCTAGTTTATGTAAATTTACGAAGTTGTTTAAATTTAAAATTTCTTTAAAATTAGCTTATTTAATAGTGGATTAACGGTGTAACGAGTAATCGATTTAACAAACTCTTAGTTAACGAAACCAAAGTTTTTATTCTGAAATCATCAAATCGGGACAAAAAAGAATTAATTTATTCCCTGTTTATCGAACAAGGTACATTTGAATAGTGGAGGCGAATAAGGGTATAAACCAATTGTTTTGGGAATCGCGTTTTTTTTTTAATTACTTTAAAAGTAAAATTTTTGCTAGTATTTTAATTTTCTTCAGTAGTTTTTTTTTTTAATAACTTGTATTGAACTTTTTCTTTTTAGCACAATTTTGAAATTATAATAGTAAAACAAACATTTTATTGACAAAGTTAAAAGATAACATTCTGATAAAAGCCCAAATTTAAATTTTTTGATTTAATTTTTTTTTAAATATTACCTTTCCAAGGTGAAATTGTACTCTAAAAACGATGGAGTGTGCGCCCCGGTAGGCTAGTTGGTAGCGTGCTGGCTTATCAGTGCGGGGGTCGTGGGTTCGATTCCCACCAGAGGCACTGGTCTGTTTTCGCTACAACGCGCCGAAGGCCATAGTAGCTAGTGCTCGGTTAGGGTAATAGTATATAATTTGTAATTATATAATTATTAATTAATAAAAAAAAAAAAACGATGGCGATAGCGATAAATGTTTTTCTTGAGGTTTTCAACGAGTTTTTGTAGAAAAATCGATCTTTTTAAGGATTTTTAGTAGGTATGTTAAACAAAATTCGCCGATTTGAAATTTTTTAAATATATCCTATCCACGGTAAAATTGTACGCTTAAAACGATGGCGAAATAATCTTTTCGAAAAAAATGGTTTTTTTTTTGGGTTTTTAAACGAGTTTTTTTTTTTGTCGAAAAAACGTTTTTTTCGATTTTTTTTTCTCTGTTTTGTTATTTTTAAGGCTCCAAACCTATTTTATGTATTTTCTCCCGTATCAAATAGCTCATTTTTAACGATATTCGCACGTTAAAGGCGATGGCGATATCAGTTTTTCGAAACAAAAAAAATAATTTTCAACGGGTTTTGGTCAAAAAATTTATTTCTTTCGATTTTTCATAAGCGAAACGCAATTTCAATTCATTTGGTAAATAAAAAGCACTTTCAATATTGTTTCTTACCTAAGTCGTCGTCATGATAAGCGTCACTCAAAATTATTTCCATCATTTAACAGTTGGCAGCGTAAATTTTAAAGCAATTAAAGTTTGTGTTTGAATTTTTATTTCAGTTATTTTTGATGAAATTGAATTATCTATTAATGAAAATTTTAATTATTTATTAATGAACATGACAGTCTGCTATTATTTGCCAATAGAAAATAAAGATGTGTGAAAAATATGGAAATTTATTTCAAAATTCAGATATTTCCTTGCAAATCTTGCTTGGATTTCATTCTTCTCATTTTACTTCTGCTAGCTAACGTAGTTGCCATGATTCCTCGAGGTTTTTATCAATTGCTTCAACCACTTATGCGTACATTGCCACATACCACACAATATAACATATGAGCGCGTAAGAATAATAATACGACTTTCTTTCTTGATGCGCTTCTATGTGTACGATTCTCTCTGTCGTATTTGTATTCTCACGCGCTCATATGTTATATTGTATTGTATGTGGCAATGTATATTTGTATGTATTGTATGTCACATTGGAAAGGTAATATTTAAAAACAATTAGATCAGCCGATTTTTTTTTATTACCTACTAAAAAAACCTTAAAAATAAAAGTTGAGAAAAAGTAAAAAAAATGAAATTTGGGCGTCTCGAAAATGATTTATTTGATATGTCGTAGTGGAACTTTTTTCCTCATGCCAAAAGCTATCTAAAAATCTATGGCCCAATATCCACTAATTTTTGTCCTTACAAATCGGCCCACCCTAGGTGTATACATTTTTCATATATTTTGCTAATTTTCAAGTTTACATTTTTGCAACTTACACTTATTTTTTTTTTTAAAATTTTGCCTCATGATAAATGTATTTTAGATCAATAGATATTCTAAACAAAATATTTAAATATATCTGGTTTTGACCATTTCCTAAGTTTTTCTAATCTCTTGAGCAATTTACTTTATGGTTTGTATACCCTTAATCGCTTCCCCTCTTCATTTCTATTCGTGGTGATATATAGGACGGTATTTTTTCTGACTTGAAGTCAGTGCAAAATACAAAAAATCTAAATTTTTTCAAATAAAAATTTTTAAAATTCTATTGCCAAATTTTATTGCCTGCAAAAAACACCTAAGATCATTAAAAATTATAAATTATTAATATGACTTTTCAGATAAAATTTTTGTTTTACTCGCCAGTCAAGCGATAAATACTTTTGCGAATTATTTTATATAATTAGTAGTTTTGATTAAAAAT
Source organism: Delia radicum (assembly GCA_021234595.1). Lineage (NCBI taxonomy): Eukaryota > Metazoa > Arthropoda > Insecta > Diptera > Anthomyiidae > Delia > Delia radicum. Next base: position 73,158,575 of record CM037855.1, on the reverse strand, counting down.
TAAATTTTTTATAATCACTCAACCCAATTTTTTATAGAGGGCAAATGAAACGTGAAAAATTTAAAACATTTTTATGTGAATTTTGTTTATAAAACCGTTATTTTGATTGCAGAAGTCCAAAATTATGTTTGCACCTCCCTTAAGGTGTTATGATACTTGCTATTTTTTGTATTGGATTTTTTTTAGGATTGACTGAAAGAAACAACAAATGCGAGAAAGAACAAGAAATACTTTTTTGTTATTTCAAAATAAAATGCAAACAAAACAAACAATATTGCCCACGTTTTGTTCCCACAAAAACCGTCAAAAAAAAGCTAAAAATCGCAAAAAAAGTTAAAACCCGCTACTTTCGATCAAAAACTAAAAAAGTTGGCAGCAGTGCTAACATTAATCTGGAAAAAAATTTTATTTTTTTTTAATCTGGAAAATAATTTTTATATTTTTTTTGACAGTCTAAGATTATTTATCGATAACACACGTATATTTGTTTGACATATCAAGATTTTTTATGGTATAATCATACTCTTTACACTTAGTCAGTTTTCCTATGCAAATATATTTGCACTGTTCTCCAATATAGAAAAAATACAAAAAATAGCAAGTATCATAACACCTTTAACGATATATTAGTAGATCAAATATCGGCTTTAATGACGTGGAAACGCCAGTTCGAAAGATGAGATAAATCTATATTAATAAATGAAAATTTGGATAATTTCCATGTTTTTTTAATAACAATTTATTTTCACTGTTTTCACTTTAAATAAAAATCGCAGCTTTTATATGAACTGAGAACATATAATTATTTGTTATTTTTTTACTTTTGATAAAAAAAAAATTTTTTAAGTCCTGGCGAAATACTGAAATATCTTTTTTAAAGAACTGGCAAACTAATGAATTCCATTGATGTGCCAACTTTGGAAATTACCTACGTCCAAGCGTATAATTGTGTTATCATTTCGACACCGTACCAGTACAATAAAAGTTAAAAATTCGACACTTTGCCAGTACCTGTACTACCGTCTCCAGCACTGCTCCAGTACTGGGCCTTTCGAATTTTTCTACCTGGGTGGATACCCTAAGATGCTACACAGGCAATATGGGTACCAAAATATTTTTTTCAGGTACTTCAACTGTACGTGCAATTAAATCCAAATTTCAGTTATATTTCCACAAAAGAAATTAATAATTTCTATACCTTATTTTAACCCCTAAACGTTTGTCTCTTTTTTTTTGTCTATTAGAGTTTCATTTCATTTCAGTTCTTTTCCTCCTTATTTGTCTACCTTTTTTTACTGATGAAAAATTTGTCAAAGCATTTTAACAGCAATGTGTAATTAATATGTCAACATTTCTTGTAAATTTTAATGCAAATAATATAAAGTAAATTACATTAATTTTTATATATTTTATTTATTTAAGTATATTTTATATATTAAAAACACAACCAACCACAGAAAAGCAATAATAATAACATTTATATAAGTAATACAAAATGAAATTAATTTATGACCCACTCGAGTGCAATTTATTTAAATTGATAAAGTTTTTTTTTTTTAACGAAATTATAACACAACAGAGTAGAAAAGCATTAAAAAAATGAAACCCTACAAAATTAAAATACACATAGATATTTTCATATACCCTAACATAAACTCATATATAAGTTTGGTACACTCAAAAAAATTTTGTTTGTAATTGATCGTAAATTGATAGTAAATGTTGCATTTAAAATTTTAAATCAATTTTTTTTTAAAGTACAAACATATTATTGTGAGTGTATATATTATATATGAATGTTGGTAAAGGGAACTGGAAATGAAAATAAATTTTTATGCATAAGATTTGAAATACACACATATAAAAGACACGTACATTTCACCATTATTATTATCTTGACACAATAGTGACTAGAAAATAAAAAAAACTACAGCAACATTCATAGAATGCAAGTATGTTTTTGTACATCACATGCCATTTAACCCTTAAATGTTTTTATTTTTTGCGAATACATATTTAACCATACAACATTAAGCATAGACATTAATAACCAAGTGTATAAACGAATTTACCTTCTTCTTTTTTAATATTATGTATGTGCCTTCCCAGGCAGATAAAATACAATCGGCACAGTGTTGGCAAAGCATCAGCGATGGTCCTTTACGCGTTGGCAGAACGCGGGATTAACAATATTGACAGTATTGCACTGTTACAATATTGTTAACAGTGCCCAACCACTGGTTTGAGCAAACTTGCCACCGTTGGCAGTTTAAAAAAATCTGTTGCTTTTTAAATAGTTTAAATTAAATTAATTTTTTTTTCTTTTTCGTATTTTTTTTTTTTTTTTTTTTATTTTAGTTAATGTACTTATAATTAATATAATTACATTACTTCCATTGGAGCTTCGTATACATCATATTTAAATGTGTGAAAAAAAATTAAATAAAAAATTCTTATAATAATTGGTTGTAATATTGATTAAAACAATTTGGCATCGAATTTTTCGCGTGGTACTGGCAAAAAACACATGCTTTGCAAACAAAATAGTGTTCTCTTAGTACAATATTAGTTGCACCTTTGGTAATTTTTAACACATTGGGTTTTACAAAAGTAGCATTGGTTTGCCAGTACTATTCTTTTTTTGGTACGTTTGCCAATTTCTACCTCTATTGTTATTACTTTAAAGCATAAAATAATATGTTATTTATAATGTCAGGCGTGTATCCAAGGAGGGTGATATATCCTCTTTATTAAAGTCAATTCTTATGAAATGATTCATAGAATTAATGTAAGTATCCATTTAAAAAAAAAATCATCACAATTCACGAAAAATTTTATATAATTGAATTAATAAACTGCATTATAAAATAAATGGAACACTTGAGAAATACATTTTAAAAAATAAAGCTTAAAATGTTTACGGTAAAACGTTCTAATGACTGAGTTTCTCGATGTTGAAAAGATATTGTTCTCAGTAACGTCGCAAACAACAGTCCTTAACTATTCATTCAATTCGTTCAAAATGGGGCATATTAATTGGGACTTGTTTTTATGTTTTTAATAAATACTAAAAAACAATATAAAATAAATTTTAAATTCTTACAAATTTGCTTAAAAATCTTACAAACAAATTTCAGATATATTTCAAAAATTATCCCCCCAAATGCATGAGCTGGATCCGCCACTGGTAATCGGTTTTAACAGCCTCAGCCACATGTGATGAGGATATATTATCAGTTTGTCATTCCGTTTGTAACGCATCCAGATATAGGTCTAGGATCCTATAAATTATATATATTCTCGATCCTAATTCAATTGTAACCCTACTTAGCGATTGAAATGGTGAACACGGCTTAAAAACTAAATAGAAGGTGCTAATTTTTCACTGGAATAATGCACTTATAAAAAAAAGAGTAAATAAAATTACTAAAAATTAGTTAGAAATGACGTTGCAGAAAAAACGGCTAAACTCAGCAAATTTTTTTGCTAAATATTAGAAAGATAAGAAAAGCTAAAATAAATCTATTGAATCTAACTACTACAACTTACATTTCAGCTAAAATTTAGCTAATTAAAACTAGCAAACAAATACAAACAAATCAGCAAAAAAATTCTAAATATTAGTAGACAAAAAAAAGCATAAAAACTTTTTGCAATTTTAAAGTTTTGTTTTAGATTTCTTTTAATGCGAATAAAAATTTGGTCTTCTGAAATCAGCAATCTACAATTTTGTAACAAAAATTTCTGTTGATTTTAGCAATATCAGTATATGTTATTCAAATATAACCAAAATTAACAGTTTTATTTTTGCGGTTCTTATTTATTTAATATTAAATATTTAGCAAAAAATTCAGCTTAGCAGGCTTTTCTGCAACGAAAATGTTAAATAATTTTTAGTAGCTTTTTCAGCAATTTTACAGATACATTTCTATGAGTGTATTTTTTTATTATGAGTGTATACCAATATTGGTCCAAACGTGTTAAGCGTAACCCCATAGTTGTTTGATATTTTGGATTTTGGTATGCTGAAACGTTAAGCCTACCCAGGTTGAAATTGCCAGCCGTACAAAAAAATTGTACTGTCATACCACTTCTATTTTTGTAAAACACACCGCGTTAAAAATTACTAAAGGTACAACTAATATTGTACGAGAAAAAAATATTTTCTCTGCACAGCGTGTGCTTTGCCAGTAGCATAAATCCCTGGCCAATTAGAAGAATTTGAATTGTATTTTATTATACTTCAAATAAATATTTAAATATGATGCAAATGACTTCGACGGAACTGTATTGTTGCTTTTTAAATGTGTTTTATTATACATATTTTTCAAAATCAATTAAATTTAAGGTATTTTAAAAGCACAAATTGTTTGAACTACCAACGTTATGCCAACATTGGCAAGTTCTCTAAAACAACGGCTGGCCATTGTTATCAATTGGGTAACAGGACAATATTGCCAAAATTGTTAATCCCACGTTCTGCCAACGCATAATCGACCGTCGCCGAGACTTTGCCAACACTGTACCGATTGTATTTTTCTGCTTGGGTAGGTGCTTATTGAAATGCTAGTTAAGTCCATTTAAGGGTTAATTTCTATACCATGAATGTAATGTGTCCTTATACAAATGGAAGCAGTGGTTATACTTGGGTGTGTTTATAAAGAAGTGTTAGTGGAATTTGGAATTGCATAAGTGTACTTACATATTTATGAGTGATATTCAACATAACCAGAACAACGATTGTTTTAAAGACAGTTTAAAGAGCATATACCCAGCAAAATCTTTCATCAGCACGTAAGTGGTTATATAATTAAAATAAATATCTTACTAGTGGTGTCATCACTAATTACTTTTTTTGACGAAGTCTTTTTTGTAAATACACATATTTTGCTGTAGCCTAATATTTTGGTAGTTGCTTATAACAATACTAATTATTTTGGTAACCACTAATTTTTTTTTTTTGTAATGCAGATGGTAAGCGAGTGTACAAATTTTGTGCGTTTTTTTATGAATCAAATATGTAAAACTACTTACTAAAACGAACTCGTCAAACAAAAATAATGAAATATATGCAATTGGCCATAATACTACTGCTTATTATTTAGATACTGGTAATGAGAGCCCGTTACTGCGATTTTGCTGGGTATTAATTTAAGTGTATTTTTTCTATAAGCTACCCAGAAAAACTTTGGTAATGGGTGCGATAAAGTAATGGATTACCTTGTAATGTATACTATTTACCTGTATTACTATTTACCAACAAAAAGTAATGAGTTACCAATAATATGTTACACAATGCATTACTTCGCAATGAATACTCTTTACCTTCAGCATTATTCAGAAACATAGAGTAATGAGTTACCAATAGTTGGTTATATAATGTATTACATTGCAATGTATACTCCTTACATTCAACAATATGTAAGGAGTTACCAATAATTGAAGGGAGTTACCAATAACTGAACACCTTGTAATGACACATCATTACCTTTTTCATTATTTCAAAACATAAAATAATGACTTTCATAATCCATAATCCTTTAAATATAAATGTAAAGCAATATTAAACCTTTTTTTTTAAATCTATATTTAGACACATTATTTTGTGGTTTTTGAAAAACATGATCGTAAGGTATATTTTTAACATCACAAACGAGAACTCGAAGCACAATCATTCATTAAAATTTTAAGCAACCTGTTACTATATGTGACTACAGCTCAGTTGGTAGACCAGGATTCTCAACCCGGTGACCATATAAGTAACCAGTCCCTTTACCACCTACTGGGTTCACAAAAAAAAAATAATTCATACAATACATGGAATAAATATTTTCGTAAACTGTAGGAATCAAACATTAATTTGTTTGCCAAAACTTTTTCATACAGTGTACGAATATATTCATTCATAGTATGAAACTTTTATAGCATTTAGGAAACAATTTTATTATATGTGAACTTTTCCTACAGTAAATTATCTAAATAAAGCACGTTAATGTGAAAACAAAACAAAAGGCGAAAACCAATATTTTGTAAAATTGGTAAAATTAAAAATTTTTTAAGCATCATGTTGCATTACCGATGTTTATTCGTCATTGAAACTAAGGAAATGCTAATCAGACGTTTCTTATTATGTTACATGAGGATTTATAATTGTAGGCTTGCCAATATATTCCTTAGTTAACCTTTTCCTCATACATTCTACATATCACTTGCAACACTTTTTTTTTACAAATTCCCAGTGCAAAAGCTCCCAATGAAATAAATTCTAAAAAACTGAAATAAGTCCCGTCTCAAAAAAGTGAAATAAATTCTAAAAAAATGAAATAATTTCCAAAACAAAAATGAAACAAATCCTAGGTTTTGGTTCTTATTTCATCATGAAATAATTTCCAAAGAATACAAATGAAATAACTCCCAAAAACAGTCCATGCAACACAAATGAAGTAAGGGCGTACCGTTATATTCCCCAAAATCGTATTGTCCAAAAACCAAAATGACATATTGCCCAAATGTCCGCATATCCCCCAAAATTGTGAATGTTAATATGTTATAACTACCAAATCAATGACAGAAAATTTAAAACTTTTTTTGGGTGCTATGGCATCTTATTGAAAAAATTTTGAAAAAACTTTTTGTTTTGGGCGCTATGACGTTAAAAAAAAGAAGTTATTGCTTAAAATCATAATTAATTTTTTTTTTTTAATGTCATAAGACATGAAAAAAACCCCTAAGGGCCACCAGAAGAACTGTTTTTCAAATCAGATGTCGAATCCGTTGAAATCCTATATTTTTTATTTGACCTGTCATAACTTTTTATGTCCCAAATACCAACCCACTCTAAGATTTATTGTTCTTTAATGATTATTTTTTAAAAGTCTATTTTATTAAAAATTTTACGTATATATTAGTGTCTAAACGTTAAATAAACAGAAGGCCAGTGCTCTACTCTTTTATTTACGATAAAAAACAATCAATTAGCTGTTTGAATGACAAAGCTATGACTGGTCAACTTATATTACTTATTGTCTTAAAAATAAGATTTCAACGGATTCGACATTGGATTTGTAAAAACAAGTTTTTCTGTGTGGGTTTTTTTCCACCTTAGGGTTTTTTTTCCTCCGTAGAACGCGGCAGGCGGCTACGCGAAATAAAGTTTTTTCTGCGTGTGACACAAAAAAATAAAATTGAAGCAATTTTTTTTTTTAAGTTTCCTTAAAACTCTTTTGTTTGATTTCATGAATCAGTCTTGACATTAAGGTCTTATGACATTTAAAAAAAAAAATTATGATTTTGGGCAAAAACTTCTTTTTTTACCGTCATAGGCCCAAATTTATTTTGGCCAAACAAAAACCCATAGCGCCCAACAAAAAATGTTATTTCGTCCAAATCAATGTTGTATTGCCCAAAAACAAGAAAATTTTTACAACAACAATTTACATATAATTTTTTTGGGCGCTATGTCGTTTTTTTCTTGGTATTACTTTGGGGAATGTTACGACTTCAAAATTTGTTAAAGAACAGATTAAGTTAGGCGAATTAAAGAAGATCATCACAATATTTAGAAAGATCCCGCTATAGGAACCGTTTGGAATATTAATAATATTAAAAAATAATGAATTTTTGAAAAATAAATAACTCATACTAAAAATGAAATAACTCCCACAGCAAATGAAATAACACCGAACAAGAAAATAAAATGAAATAAGTCCCATACTAAGTTCTGTTGGGACTTATTTCATTTCGGAATTACTGCATTATGAAATAACACCTAATAACAAAAATTAAATAACTCCTAAAAAAATTAAATAACTCCAAAGGAACTGGATATTATTTCATTTGAAATTATTCCCAAATTTGTATGAAAACTTTTTGGGAGTTATTTAATTTTTTTTTGGGACTTTTTTCACCTGGGAGTTATTGCACAGAGCCCTACATAGTATGAATTGAAATGAATGAAATCAATTGAGAAACAAATTTGGTTCTGTGTAATGAGTCCACCCATTACTTTTTAGCTCATCGTCTGTAAAATTCATCAGTGAAGTAAGGTGTATTATAATTCATGGCACTCTATGGCCAAACATTACTTTACCTAATGTGTGGTTTTGCTGGGTAAGAGCGCATCAGCTTGACTTTAATTTAGCATAATAGTTTTTTTAAACTTTTCCCTATACTGCATCTATACCCAGCAAAAACTTTCATTATTAAATAAGTGGTTAAATAATGGAAATTCATAACTTTGTACAACTTAATATTTGGCGTCTAAACACATTATTTTTGTTTGGCGAGGTCGTATTTTTAAGTAGTCACGCTTACCCGCTCGTTAAACAAATTAAAAATAAGTAGTTATTAGATTCTAAATAATAAGTGGATACACACTTGGTTACGAAAAGTTGAAAAATAATTAGTTACAAAAGTCACCACAAAAAGTTAACAAATTATTTAGAGAGAAAAAAATAATTCATACATGAAATCAATTTTTTCATAAATCAAACATTGAATTATTTCCCAAAACTTTTTCATACAGTGTATGAATGTGTTCATTCATATTATGAAAACTTTTCTAATATTTATAAAACAAATTTATTAACTTTATGAACTTCCCTACAATTAATTAACTAAATCTACTCCTTATTAATGAAAAAATACCGCATATTTCGAAAATCTATGAATATTATGGTGTTTTATTTTCTGATAAAAAAATGTCGCATTTTAAAATGTTAATTTTTTTAATTTTGAAATAACCCCGAAAAATGCGTTTTTTTATGCCCAGAATAGAACACAAATATGCCACACCGTTTTTTGAACAGCTGTTTTAGGTAAACAAATGAAAAAAAGAAGAAGAAAAAAAAGATAATAAAAATTTTAAAAATTGAGAATTATAATTTTTAGCAATAAATGTTAATGAAAATGATGAAAGTCTGACGAAGTTCTTATAAAAGAGTTCAACGTAAGTACATTTGTATATAAAATATAACAAAAAACAAAACTATAATGTTCATTATGTATCAATTTTTTTAGTATGGTCTGAAGGAGACACCAATCTGTTGTTGGACAATTATCAATAATAATATGAAATTTCACCAATACAGATGAAATTTCATCATCAGATGAGGAAGATGAATCCATTAAATCCTCAAAAAAACTTTGTAGCACAAAAAAAAAAAAATGCCGTAGATGCCTCCATTTTAACAATTTTTTTTAACAAATGTTATAAAAGGACAAACAATATTTTTTTTTGTTTTTTAAAACAAACGCGTAAAATTACACCTGTTTTTTAGGGCAATATCTCACTCTGTGATTTTTTTCAGGGCAAAAAAATGCAAATTTTTTGCACTTTGAACAAAGCTACCTTTTTTTGGAAATGAATATAATATCCCTCGTTAAGGGCAAAAATGTAATTCAGCTATTCAGTCATTTGCAACGCTAAATCAACAGATTTTGAACTTTAAAAATAAACGCACACCTGGTTCCAAAAGTGACTTAACTCAAAATTTTTCAGAAATCGCAAAAAAAATTGCAACTTTATACCAATTGAAATATAAAGAAAGACATAACTGTTGTTACCAAGAGTTAACAACAACAAAATACATTGATATTTTTTTTATAGATAAACAAGTATATTGTGCATAGTTTAAGCATATAAACCCGAAAAATTAAAATTTTGAGTTGAGTCACTTTTGAACTGAATGTGCGATAAGTTCAAATATGCATGAGATGTACATTAAATGTTTCACTATAATCTTAGTAAACTTTCGTTTAAATTTATCCGTTTTGTTTCGTCGGTTTTGAACATTTTCTTAAAAAAAAATATTTGATTATTTTTTCTAATTTCAATCTGACTATTTTTAAATATTTTTTAAATCCAAAAATAAAAAAATGAATTCATAAAGTATTTTAATTATATCTTACTTAGAATGAATCGAAATCAATGAAACCAATTTATACAATTTATGAACGAAATGCTAAAAAAAAAAGAAAATATACGAATTCAAAGATTAAAGACAATATATAATTTCAATCTTTTAATACAAAGTTATTTTAATTCACCACAAAATATTATCACTTTTTGATTAAAACTATTTATCATGTATATTAACAAATTTGTTGAAATGTCGAACAATGTTATTGTTTCACAATGTTATTGTATTGAGATCCAATAAGATCCAATAAATGTGCAATACTCTAAATTTTCATAATAAAAAATTTAAACGTTTATCATTAACATATATATATACATAAAGTTCTTATAAAAGTATACGTAAAGTATTTATAAAATTTAACTTCGTAAAAAATCTTATTTAACCAATTATGGGATCTACCAGATTTTGATATTAGTGTATTTTGATGGAAAGAAAGTTAAAGTTTTTTTTGGCTAAAGTGGTATCTTAAATTACACATTGTCAAGCGTGGTATTATAAACGTATTTATAAAATTTTGATATTATCATTATTTTTCAAACATTTTTTTTTTTGTCACAAAAGAAGCAACAGTGCACTAAAATTAGTCAACAAAAATTTAGCTAATTTTTTGTAACGCCATTATCATGAAGCAAGTTTTAGCACCAATTCTGCACAACAAATGTAATTTTTTTTAACAACCCAGGAAAAAATTACACATTCCAAAAAGAAGGTGATGCCCCACACTTGCTTACATATCTCATTGCCAAATTTAGTAACTGCAATAACAAACTCATTCCAACGATAGAGTCAAAAAAGCAAGTAGTATTGTAATCAATTCTTTAAATTTAAACCAGAAAGCATGAACTCAATAACAAAGTAAGTAGTTCCTAATTTTGAAAAAAGAAGTTGTACAATTTTAAAGAATTTATCTCATATTGATTGTGTGTGAGTCATATTTTTGTTTTTCAATTTTGAATTGTTCTTTTTTTGAAAAATTTATATTTTCGTGGTTTATAGCTCCAAAATTATGACAAACCCATATTATCATAACAATTCGATGATTCACTTTTTAGGATTTTATTTTCGTATGAGTTTTGATCGTTATATTTGAGTGACCTTGGAGAATCACGTGTAAGTAAAAGTTGAATTTACTTTTGGAACTACCTCTTTTTTTAAATTTAAGTACTTCTTATTTTTTCTAGGGAACTATTTATTTTTTTTTTTTGTGTAAGTACTTCGTAGTTTTACAATCTAACTATTTCTTTATTAAAAAATGTATGTAGTTCTTAAAAATATAAAGTAAATGGTTCTTCGGTAAAAAAAAAATAATCAATTCTAAAGAATCAATTATTTTAGTCTCACGCCCTGTTAAAAGAATCGAGTAGGTAATCTAGTATGGAATGCGTTCTGCCCAAAATGCTTGATTACAAACCCGCTTACCTTTTTGAAAATTTTTTGCTGGGAATATACATTAAAATCGCCAACTTTAAACTTTGTTAGGAAATATAAATCCACACTTAAAATTTTGTCTACGCATTTTTCCATTAATACAATGAAATACATTCAATAACAAAATACATTCAATACAAAAACAAAATACGTGCAGTCACTCATTCGTGTAGCGGCGATTGTCTTCTAGAAACAGGGCATAATACTTATAATTTTTTCTACATTAAAACCTAAATGACTCTACAGAAAATTTAAAAACATTTTTCCAGTAATAAGTAATAAATGAAATTTACTACATTGCTAGGTCTGTCAAAAAAACAGAGTAGTATTTGGAAGATGACAAAGCCAATTGTGACCATTTTTTGTTGTTGTTTTTGTTTTTTCTTTGATATTTTAAATTTTGAATCTCGCTCCTAGACGAGGACAAGAAATTCTCATTGAGTTTGTGATTTAACATAACAAATATCTCTAGAAATTCTAATAACAAAGTCCCCTGAAGATTTCCTTAGGCAGGAATGAAATCCGGATAGGGACACGCCTACATCAGATTGCTTTTCACAATGTGTTAAATAAGTTTGGGGACTTTAGCACATTTAATTACTATAAATGCAATTAATGTTTATCCCGATGAAAATAAATTTAAATAACAAATATGCAGGTGCTTGTGCAAATTTAAATGTAACTGACACTAATAGAAAACATATGATTTTCTATTGTTGATTTACTTGAATAAACGTCACTACATTGCTAGGTCTGTCAAAAAAAACAGAGTAGTATTTGGAAGATGACAAAGCCAATTGTGACAATTTTTTGTTGTTGTTGTTGTTTTTGTTTTTTCTTTGATATTTTAAATTTTGAATCTCGCTCCTAGACGAGGACAAGAAATTCTCATTGAGTTTGTGATTTAACATAACAAATATCTCTAGAAATTCTAATAACAAAGTCCCCTGAAGATTTCCTTAGGCAGGAATGAAATCCGGATAGGGACACGCCTACATCAGATTGCTTTTCACAATTTGTTAAATAAGTTTGGGGACTTTAGCACATTTAATTACTATAAATGCAATTAATGTTTATCCCGATGAAAATAAATTTAAATAAAAAAAAAAAAAAAAAAAAAATTTGAAACATTTTTTTCAAAATGCACCACAACCATTAACTCCAATCACTGGTGGGGAACTTATGATCCTCTTCAAATTTTGTTTACTTATTTTCCCATATTAAGCTCTTTAATATGCATCGATTGAGTGGAATTCCTAATGTCTTTTTTTATTCGGGATACCCTATTTTATACACAGAAAAACTTACGTGTATATATAAGTACGAAATTGATGGAATCAATGCTTAAGAATATGTTATCCAATGTAGCTATATAAAAACAAAAATAAGTGGGATATTCAAAATCCATCAGCTTATCGGCCAACTCCTTTAAAAAATGTATATAACTTTAAAGGCCTCATAATTTTGGATGGTAGAGAGATATTACAACGCAGGAAAAAGCATGTGATAACTTAAGGTCTTGACTATACAAATAAATAAAAAAATAAAAACTATTATTACAAAGTTGCCATATAATTAACTAAAGAATATAATTTTTTACATTTTTTTAAAGCACTTTTTGAAAAATTATTAATTTATAGGAAGAAGAGCGGTAGTGTAAAGGTAACAATTTTTTAAACTAGAAAAACTTGTTGTTTATTATATATATATACTTTTCTTGTAAAATTAAATCGGATCAAGAAATTTACGAACTTGTAAAAACTTTAATATGCAGAAAATTACTCCATTTTCTTTTTTAATGTGAAAAATTAGATGTTTTGTTTTAACGAAAAAACATTTTAAAAATTGGTTTCTCAGTTTTGCCATATTATATATATATTTGAATCCGACAGATCTAATTGTGTATTACAGTTTGACATATATTTGATTTATCAATAAATAAAAATTATAATTTACAAAATATTGTATCCCTTTTGAATTTAAATCACAAATCCCACCGCTAGAGGTCGCAATAAGTGAAAAAGCTTATTGAGACAACATTATGTATTTCAATTAAATTTCGTCAAAAAATTCGCAAGGAATCAATAAGTGCTGCGAAATTGGTTAATAATAATTTGTATCTTTTTACAGCAAATTTTACGTTTAATGGTTACAATTTGGGGTCGAAAATATCTAACCTTTCATGGTTTTTTTATCAAACAATATTCGAATTTGGTGTCAAATGGTATACAAATTTGTGTTAACCTTCCCATTGGAGTGCTAAAAATATTAAAACTTTTAAAACAAAAAAGTTTCGGACAGCTTTGAAATTCATTTTTACCTTGAATATGCAATTGGCCCGTTATGTTTCTTATCAATTTTATATTACTTTTGGTTTCTTGATCTTATATCCGAATTTCAATGTGTAGAAATCGCACATCAAACAATTTGTAAATATGTATGTAGAAAATGTTGCGTTCCGACATTTTATACTATCTGAAATTTTCCCTACAAAACATATGTTGGTCCCTCCCGAAGCAAAATCCTGGGATGGTCGGCATTATTGAACGCGTACTGATATTTTAAAAACTAATATTTCATTTTAAAGCTTATGTTGTCTTCTTAGAGTGTGAATTTTATTCAATCTTTGATATATACGATTTTTAAAAGGATAAAAAAACTATAAAATGTTTGCATATTGATCAAAAGTCTTTTAAAACATATAAAAAAATTCAGATTGGAGTCACAGTTTGTTCTTTGGAAAAACTATTTTTTTCCATATTACTAGCCTCATTTTAACTCTTTATTAATAGTCACACTGAGCTTGAGCGAATGTTAACTAAAAGGTCAATGCATATGGACTTTTTCCCAATGTTAGATTCCCAATGTTAGATTAACCCTTCACAAACATAGTCTGATAAAATGCAAAAAAACTAGCATACTTGTTTTTAAAAATCGCGATTTAAATATTTTTAAGAAATTAAAAAATCTAACTAAAAAAAATTTGCAGTTATTAATTATAATAAAATAAATTACGATTGTCATTATATGACGGTTACGAAAACTTTACCCTAAAAAAGCATAATATTTAAATAAATTTGCTATAATTTTTGTAGTTTTTCTTTTACGGACTTCCATATATTACAGAAATGTTAATTTTCATAATAAAAAACATAATCGAGGTAGTTAAAACAGTACTAAAATACCGCGAAATGTACAGTGGAGCTCATTACTAATACATTCGGAACTTTTGACAGATTGATCGGATTGACACAAATTTTACACACATGTATGTGTCACCTAAATAAGACTTAGTTCCATAGATAGATTTAATTTTTTTAAAAGCAGATGCGTTTAAGAAACATATGGTTTAAAACATCTTAAGTATAGTATACTTGGCACGATTTTTATTATCGCTACACCTTTTGAATCTGCATGCAAACAGCTAACACTATTTCAAATATATTTTTGAAGATATTTCACATTGAAATATATTTTTTCTTATCCTGATTAAATTTTATTTGAATGAAGTGAGAAATGTTTCTCTTAATATCATGCTTTTATAGAAATTTAGGCCTGCCTAAACGGAATATTTTGAAAATTTGAAATCTTTAAAAGAAAATATCTAGTAAAATATAAAACATCTCGTAAATTTAATAACAACATTTTCAGATGAGCCTTACTTGCGAATTCAAAATGCATAGCGATCACAAAATCGCACAAAATGTAAAGTACTGGCTATATATTCAACAATATAGCGTTCAAACGATCCACCCTAACGCAGCTCTCGTGACATCTATTGTGCTCATCTATCCTATACTAACGTGGATTTGCAAATCCGATCAATCAGTAAAAAGAATCGAATACATTTAATTGAAATACTGTTATAATCAATTCGTTTATGTTTATTATTATGGAAACATTTCCATATGGAGGCCCCTAAAACAATTTGAAAGAAATTATAGCGAATTTTTTAATAAATTATGATTTTTGTTACTCTTTAAAAAAGGACCAGCTAAATGTTTGTTCTTTTAAACAAAATTTGTTTGTGAATGGTCAAACATTTTCCGGCTAGAAACCCCATTTGCAATGAACTTTATTAAACTTCCAATCAAGTTTGCTTAAAAATTATGTCCTTTTTATCATATTTTACAAAACCTTTTTTTTGTTTATTATTTCAATTGTCACGTAATTATTGGTCCATTTTTTTTTTCTTAAATACTTCTACCAACCCGTAATTAATTTAATCAATGTACAATTTTATTATAAAGTTGAATATCAATTACTTAAAAACGAAGCAATCATATAAAATATATATTTGCAATTATCCTAGTTAAGCAGATTTCAAATGAAATTTAAAAGTAATAGTTTAACAAGGATTAAAAACGTATATCAAACTATGTATTTCTGTTTGTAAATTGATATTTAAACATTTAATAAATATAATAATTCAAATATTTTGTATGTACATGTGTTTGTATATGCAAAAGGGGATTTAAAATTAAATGAAAGTAAATTGTGCATTAAAATAATTAAAGTTTCATTTAAAAGTAAAATCAAGTATTGTACAAATAATTGATATTCCATTATGCTTACACAAAGGCTATAACAATATTAATTAAATTGATAAAAACTAGTGTTTACAATTCTGTTAATCGGTTAACTGATTCCTCGATTAATCGATTAATGTCGAAACAAATAATATACAACCTGATGAATTCGACCCGAACAATCGGTTAAAATATGTCAATTAACCGTAAAAATTTTTTATAAGAACTTTTTCAAATCAATTTAAATCTGTTTGTTGCAAACGCCATATAGGTTTTTTGTTTTTGTATCGAAATAGCTGCATAAAATAACTGTTACCGCAATGGAGTAATTTTGGTAGGATGTTTAAAAAATCAACCTCAAAAATGTTAAAAATTGTTTTTCTAAGTTTGATATAATTTTTATTAAAAATATAAATAATGTTTTTCGATCTTTAATTGTGCAATGAAAATTATTCAAGTTCTAGGCCATACTCTACATTTCTTTATTAGGATATTATCCTAACAAATAATCTTCAGTTTTTTTTTAAATTTATTAATTAACCACTTTCAGGAATGGGTTTTTAGATCTATTTCGGAAACTTTCTAGGTTCCCATCATCAGAACAAGTTTTGAAAGAAGTGACAATCCCATGCAAAACATCAAACATTCATATAACCTAGTTTTTTTCACTAAATGAGAACTAATAAAGGGTCCGCCATCTAACGTTTTTTTTTCAACTAGTGCTTATTTCGTGAATGGTAACACTTAGCTCATGTCTGCTTTGACAGATAATTAGTTTTACGCTTGAACAACGCTGGGAAATATTGCGACATTACTTTGAAAATCATGGTAATGTTGCAGAATGTGTGCGAAAATTGCGTACGGATTTTGGAAGAAGAGAAGCACCGTCAGCTCCGTATGTTCGTTATCTTGTGAAAAAAGTGAAAGAAACTGGCATCCTCATCGATGGGGTGCCGTCAAAGATAAGTGTTACGCCAACAAGCCAGAGACAATTGACGCTTTAAAGGACAATATTCGTGAAGCCATTGGTGAAATACAGCTGCACACCATAGATAATGTGCTTAAAAATTGGACTGATCGTGTATTATTTTCCATTATTAACCGGAAGGATTGTACTTTCAAATAAAAAAAGAAATTTGAGAAAATATTCACTAGTTTTTTTTTTTATAGCATTTTCAAAAAAAAAAAAGGTATTTGGCGGACCCTTTATATGAACTTGAAGTTAAAGATTATCACCATTGATCAGATATAAATTGAAAACTTGTTCGTTATGCGGAAGCTCTACCTTTGGTAGATATACAATACACTCTGCTTGTTTTTATTCTCCTTGTTATTTTCACACTTTTTGTAAGTAAAACAACTGCAATTGTAGTTAAAATAACAACAAACGCATTAATACACCAATAACTGTCACTGTGGAACTTTTCTGGGTGTAGAAAAGAAGTTGTTCTACAAGCCGTTCTTTAAAACTCTTACCTCTTAAAATTGGATACACAGGCAGACTCTTTGACTGTGTTCACAATTAAAACGAACACTGAAAGTGAACAAAATATCCCATACATTTTGTATGAAACGCTAAACTTCGACAGTAGCCCAGATAATTTTGCATTTCACACAAAATGTATGGGAAAATATTTTCGATTTTAGTTTTAGCTTTTATTGTGAACACTTTCTCATCCAAAAACTCTGTTACTCCAAGGGGTTAGTGTCTTAAAATTCCCCTAAATAAATCATTTCATCTCAAGGAAAAATAATTATGTGGGCATCATAAAATTATATTAAATTATACAATTTGTACAATTTGATGTATATCATATAAAATATCATCCGAATTTTGGCCCCATACAAATTCGTGTGTATTATATATACTTGTATCGAATTAGATATAAACACAAAGCAATATACAATTAGATACAAATATTTATGCTTCAACATATGAATATATAAAATTATGCATTGAAACATTTAGTTGAATAAAAATATATATGAACATTAGGGTCATAACTTTTTTGGACAACATTTCCCCATCGGTTTTTCTAATGGCAAATATTGTATTAATGATAAAAAAACTATTTCAGTTCAATTTGGTAAAAAAAACCTTACGCAGCGACAGCGATTTCTAAAATGCCTTTAATATATTTTTTTTAAATTTTTTTTAATAAAAATTTTTTTAAAATATGGTTTATACATATAAGAAAACTATTCCATAGACTCGAAAACGGACTTTACTATTGAAATCAGCATGCCTTAATTATATAGATGTGATGGCCAGACGTTGAGGCATCAAAAAAAGTTTTTTTTTAACTTTGTTTGATTCAAAACTTTAACGCGTTTGGTGCGTAACCTTTTTTAACGATAGCGAAAAACTAAAAACGCAGTTCTTAATATTTGTCCATGCCCTACACGATTTTGTCTGGGGAGATTTGATACTGGCAAAAAATGCAAAAAAGTTATTACCCTAATGAACATATACCTATACAATTTTTTACTTGGGACATCAAGGCAAACAAATACACAAAAATGTTGTATGGGGATAAAATTCGGATGAAATTGTATATAATATACATCAAGTTGTACAAAGTTGTATTTAATTGCATCGAATTCAATACAACTGCATCGAATTCGATACAGTTTGATGTATTTTAGATACAACTATGTGTTCTCATTTTTAGGATCAAATTTGATCTCATCACATATCGTGAGTTTCACAGCACCTTCGAATCGAAAAGGCATTTTTTAAAAGTCAAAATTTTATTGACTTTTTAAAAATTGTGCGAAATTTAAGTTAAAAAAAACACATTTTGCTTTGTGACAACTCAAGCGCAGTATCGATTCCAGTAAAATCGAAAAGACATCAACAAATTTTAAATACTTTAACCCTCTCATGCCCGATGTTGCCTATAGGCAACTCTACAGTTTGTGATCTTTTAGCACAAGCTATGTTAGAGATTTTGTTTTCTTTTAGTAATTGCTAACAAGTTGATGCTTTTAGAAGTGAAATCAAAATAAAACACGAACATTTTACAGTTACATTTTTATTTATTTTCAATAATGTGCAGTTGCATCGCCTATCATTATTGTACTATTTATCATTAAAAATATATAATTTTTTTTTTTAAATCTCAAAAATCGTATAGTGAAAAAAAAAATTTTAAAAAATTTTTAATTTTAAATGTTAGGTCCAAGTGTCTACTCTAGGGGATGATAAATTAGCTCAAAATATTTCTTTATCATATATCAATGGGTCCATAAAGTTTGATAGAAAATTCCCAGCCATTAAAATCTATGGCCGCAAGAGTTAAGTGTTATGGAGCAGATAATATTTGAAAGCACTCCATATGATTTCCTGCAAATATGTAACCCTAAACCAAATTAAATATCATAAAACTGGCAAAAGAAATGCGTGTTTTCCAATGTAATCGTGGTTTTCTCTTTAAGTTCTAATA
Organism: Delia radicum; assembly: GCA_021234595.1. Lineage (NCBI taxonomy): Eukaryota > Metazoa > Arthropoda > Insecta > Diptera > Anthomyiidae > Delia > Delia radicum. The sequence continues at coordinate 73,139,252 of CM037855.1, read as the reverse complement.
TATAACAAACATTTTGTTTATCTTATTTTTATACTTTTTGGTGGTGTAAAATATATTTTGACATATTTTAAATGCAATGAGATCTATAAATTGATGTAACTTTAATTAAGTCCATGCAAAAATTGTAATTTTATTATTTAAACTTGATTTAAAGAAGAGTGATTAACACGACATCGTCTAACACATTAAATATTTGCCTCAATGTGTCGAAAATTTGATTGTTTTTTTTTTTAGTATTCAAAGTAAATTACAAACCTCGACAATCTTCCTTGTTTGAATGCCGATGATTGACGCCATTAACGATCCGCCTCCGAAACTTCCTTTTAAGAAATATCTGTTTTATTTTTACCATAGGCACTCACTCGGATTATTTGTGATAACAACATGTAAACGGTTTATTTTTCTAGCAATGTATCGAAATCTTAAGCCACTTTTTAAATAAGCCGAAATTTTCCATTTTTCAAAATTACTTAGATATGAATCACGCGGCATTTTATTACAAATTGATTAAAATTGCATAAAAAATAAAAATATGTCTTCAATTTTTCTTTGTTTACCGTTATATGTAATTATAGTTATGAAACACAGACAAAATATTAAATCAATTAAGTAATCTCTTAAATTTTACACAATGAGAGATCAGTTACCACACTTTTGAAAATAGGCCAGCAAAATTTTTTAAAACTGGTTACCTTAGAATTTATTCCAGAACAGCTTTTCTTTTGCCACCGGTTGCATTGAACCGGTGCTATAATAGGTTCCTGGGAGTTAAAATGTAAGGATTCACTGTCCAGAACAAGTTCCATAACTGGATCTAGAGCCGGTTCAAAAGCAACTATTCTTGTTTTTAGGTAAAACACTTGTTGTAAATAGGGAAATGCCATACAAAAAGAATCGGCTGTAGAGCAGAAGTTAGAACCTATTGTAATACCCACCAAAAATATGTAAAATGACAGATCATTACCGTCTAGACTACCAAGTAATGATAGGCCATTACCGATTGCATTACTTTATTTTATTTATTGTCTATAGAACAATGTTCCTTACTGACTATGAATATCTTAATTTTATTAAAACTAATTTAAAAAAAAAGTATTTATATAATTACTAAATAACTACTTCAATTTTAAAAAGTGAATAACAAAAAGTTTTTATTAAATTCTACCATATTTTTCCAAATTAAACAAATTGAAATCCCTAATTGTTCTGATTAGAGGACATTTCAAGATATAAGTAAAACGATGACATCTTTCGAAAAACAATCGTTGTGTCGAAGATGGTACATTAAAATGAAGTGGTACATTAAAATGAATTTTTTTCAAGAAAAAAGGGCAATCAATATTTCCATTTATTAAATCAAATAAAAATAGCATTGATAGTATGTTATGACGAATTTCTAAAGTTTCCAATCCTGGATGCATACAACAGTCTCCATATGTAGAAACTGGAAAATATAATTCAAGTGCGGTAATGCAAACTTAATAAATTTCTTTTGTATTCTTTCAATCTGCATGAGGGCTCCAAATTATTGCACCATATTCTAATTTAGACCTTAAATACGAGGTATACAACACTTTCAAGGTATAGGGATCAGAAAAGTCATTACAATTTCTTCTAATAAATGCAAAAGTAGAGTAAACATTTGGAACAATTTTTTGCAAACGAGGCAACAACGTCATGTTAGAATCAAATACTGTTCCTAAGTCATCAATTTCATTAACATATTTAACAAAATTTGCACCAATTCTGTAAGAAGTGTGTATGGGATTACGAATTCTTGCATATATCATATTAAAATTCAATTGGTTATAAGCACACCATGCAATGATTTAAAATTCTTTTAAATCATCAGCATAGAGTAGAAACTGAGAATACTTAGAACATGAAAATACACCATTTATGAAGATATTGATCAATAACGGACCCAATACACTCCCTTGAGATACACCAGAAGTTGCACATAAGGTGACGATTCATAGTCATCTTTCTTCACAACACATTTTCGATTCTGTAAATATATCGAAATCAGTGATAAAAAACCTAATAAATACTCAAACTTAATAACTTTTCCAACACAATTTACCAAATGCTTTTGGTAATTACCAAACACCGCTAGATTCGAAATTGTGGATCTTCAAGTTCGAAATCCATGCTGTTGTGGATTTATAAGAGATTTAGTTCAAAAATATAAATTATTTTATACGACATGTTCAAAACTTATTGAAACTACTGTTAACTTTGATATTGATCTGTAACTAGTCACGTCTTCCTTACGTCCGGATTTAAATATTGTTTTAATTATTATACACATATTTCAGTAAAAATGCCTTCCATTAAAAATTTATTGAAAATAGTCATTAACGGATGTGAAATTGAAAAAGGGCATTTTTTAACAAGAAGCATCAGAACGAAGTGAGTCCTTTGCATCTAAAATGGCGTGTAAGTCGACCACAATAGATACAGAAACAAATACTAAATTACTATCAGAAGAAGGGTACGAAGTTCTAAATATTGTGGTAATAGTTATTAAATTAACTGAAAATGTTAGTTAATTTGACTTAAAATAATTCGAAAAAAAATTACAATATCATCAGATTAAGATCGCCATATACCATTGACGATGGAATACCAGTATTAGATTACTTAGACCAAACAATGTCCAAAATGATTTATGATTACACTTTTTAATGTAATTTTCATTGTCAATATTGTTGTTTAACTTCAGTAGAACCAGTTGAAAAATACCGCTTATGAAGTTTATTCCTCTGATTTTTCAAATTCCTTAAACCCTTAATGTACCAATTGTGTGATAAACAAAGTAATGACTTACTGAAAAAAGTTCATATAAGTAGTATGTCAAAATAATGAGTTACTGGTAATTGGTTACATGAGTATCGATGTCATATTTATATATTCTGATATGTATTTATTAATTTGTTTAAAAAAATTTACAAATAAATTATCGGAGCTAAAGTTAGTTTAAAAAATGTTTAAAGATTAAAAAAATAACATCAAGATTTAGAAACTCCTAGTTATTCACTTATCCTATCATTGTGAGTAACCACTTATTCCTTATATAAAAGTAATTTATTATTCTTCAACTTTACGTAACTATTCCAGTAACTTATTATTCGGACTTGTTTTGTAAGCGAGAAGGTAATGACCACAT
>CM037855.1:73087343-73135983 GCA_021234595.1 Delia radicum | reverse complement strand
ACTCTTTTTACGATAAGATCTTAAAATGTAAACATCTTAGGCCATGTAGAAAACAGATCACTAAGAAAGACATTACTTTTGAAGCACTAACAAATTTTATGAAATTTGAATATGTACATTGCCAAGTTCGCGTTCGTGATATTATTGAATACAATTTTTGTTCTTGTTTTTTGATAGAGATGGTAGGTTTTCTCAATTAGTTGTTTCGAAACTATTAGTAAAAAACATGGAGTTGCGAAATCGACAACAAATTGGAAATTCTCATAAGTGACACAGATTTTAATTTACCGAAAACATTATTAAGCTGCCTAAAAATATTAAAAATAAAGCAATTCTTTATTCTCTAATTATTTCATCAGACAGTAGCGAATGTCAAAATTCTTCTACTTAATTTGGTGCCAAAATTAACCCAATCTATTGCAAAACAGACGTATTCTTGTCGAAAAATGTCAGATTCAATATAACTTGGTTGAGAGCATTGCTGGTTTATTTAAAATTATGATTCGGATTTAATTTGATAGAAACCGAATCCATTTGCTTTTCATGTTACACTTTATTGCTTCATAAATGTCTAAAAAAATGTAATGCAAGTAATTTTGTTGCCGTTTTTTACACCCTCCATCCCATAGTGCAGGAGGGTATATTCACTTTGTCAAATGTTTGTAATTCTTTTAAAAAAAATTCTGGGACCCTATAAACTATATATATTCTTGATCAGCATGAAAAGAAAAGTCGATATAGCCATGTCCGTCTGTCCGTCCGTCTGTTCTGTGGAAACACAAAATACTCCGACAATACAGTAGAGGTACTGCCAATTTTCAGTCAAATTATACGCAAGCAGGGATGGCTGTCAATATCGCTGAAATACGGTCCCTGATTCTAACACCTTTCAACTGACTATCGTTATCGCTTAAATACCGTTACCGATATTCTTGAAATACCGTTATCCGTAAATACCGTTACCTTAAAATACCGTTGCCGAAATAATTAAACAAGATCTGAACAAAAAAACTTCTGTAAATAGATATATTTTCCCAAAGTATGATCATAAACTAGACATCATTTAAACTCGGGCATAATGCGGTTAAAAATTGTGGTGTGCATTAACATTACCTGAATAACTAAAATAACGTTATCCTTAAAATGCTGTTACCAAAATAATTGGAAAATCTTTTTCCCTAAAATAAAGTTACCGAAATATCTTAAATATCGTTATCGCTAAAATACAGTTTAGCGAAATAAACAAAATACCGTTAACGCTAAAATACCGTTAACGATAAAATACCGTTAACGCTAATCCCGTTACCGAAAATAACTGAAGTATAGTTTCCCCAAAAATACCGTTACCGAAATAAAAGAAAATAGCGTTACTATGACCAATAACCACATAGAATCGGTTACCATCCATGGTCATGATCAACACTTAAAAACAAAAAAAAAAACACAAAATATTGTTGTTGTTTTTTGTTGTGTTTTGTAATACAGTATGTATGTACGTATGTATTAGTAGCAATCGCATGCAGAGTTGCCAGATTTGACGATTTGTCGTCATTTTGATGATATTTAATACCCAAAATAACTAAATGACTATTTGACGACTTTTGCTTCCAAAATGACGATTTTTTGACAATAATTTAATATGTCAGCAAGATCTACTTATTTATCATTCTCATAAAATCGCCGGCTCGATTATTAAATTTATATTATTTCGTTAAAAATTGAAAGCAAAAACATTGTTTTTTGATCGATAGCTAGCTTTTATATGCTAATGCGATGTGAAATACAATTTTGCAAAAATGCAAATCCTAGAATTGATTAAAAGTTAATCCAAACCGCATTTATTTTTTATAAATTCATTAGCTTAATTTAGTTTCTGTGTTTATATGTTTAGAACATTTTTTTAAATTTTTATAAAATTTAATTGGAGTTAGATTTAAATAAAAATAAAAAATTTTCATGTTAAAACACAAGGCATGGACTTTTTTTGCGAAATAAACAGATCTCTAGCCCGAATATATTTCATGTTGAAAGATGACATATATACAACTTTAAATGAAACAAAATAAATCCAAAAATAAATCCGGTGCTTAAAAACCAGGCCTAATAATATAAATAAAGTGCCAAAATTTAATAATTAAAAAATATAACATTAAGTTTGTTCGATAACACAAAAATTTGTACAAGTTTTTACTGGAAGGTGTTCGTTTAGACAAATACGCAGTAAAAACTGGTAAAAGAGAGAGTAAAGTGACAGTTTGATGCCAAAGAACTTACAAGTTTTTACTAGATACATTTTGCCAGAAAGAATTTGTAAGATGAAAAAAACATATGACTAAAAAATAAAAAATATGCTTGTATTTTTAGTAAACAAAAACAAAAATTAAATTAAATTTTAATGTTTATGGATTGAAAGTGAAAATTATTAAATAATTAACTATGGAAGAAGTTAAAAAACATTTAAATTATTTTTGGTCGATAATTTCAATTAACTTTTTCCTTTTCCATAATGACCAGTTGATTTTTTTTTTAATATTTAAAACAAGCTATTTTATCTAATTTAATAATTCCCTACAAATTTTCTGTTCGTTTACTTTTTTGTAAATTTGTCTTACTATTTGTAATTTTGTTGCTGAGTAGTTTTTACTGAACTTTACAGGAAAAGTAATCGAACAGACTTATTGTTAAAGAATTTCCAAATTTTTTAAAAGAATTTAATATTAAAAAGTTGTGCCACTGAAATGTTGTTCACAGAATTATGCAGATATAAGTGATTAACAGTTCAAGTGGTAAAATTTGTGTTGATTTAAAGTTGTATTTATTTGATCTTTCAACATTATATTTTTGTTATTTATTATTAATAATCATATAATTACAAATTATATAATATTACCCTAACCGAGCACTAGCTACTGTGGCGAAAACAGACCAGTGCCTCTGGTGGGAATCGAACCCACGACCCCCGCAATGATAAGCCAGCACGCTACCAACTAGCCTACCGGGGCGCACAGTTTCAACATTTTATAAATATGAATATCGTTGTAAAATATAATGATTTTCGAAGTTTAAACCAAAGAGAAGTGTCAAAAAATCGTGTTATATTACAACGATAACACGTTAACATTTGAAATGTGAATAACATTATTGTATTTTATTTTTATTAAAACTTTATCCCTCTTCTAACAAATATATTTTATTTTGACGATTTTTCAAAATATGATGACGACTTTGACGATTTTTTCTAGAAAATTTGTCGTGTTTATTGCTTTGCAAACCTGGCAACACTGGTTAGGGAGTGCAAATGCGAGAAAGCCCTCGAAAATTGTTAAGCTAATTTATAAAGTATGCTTTTGTTTTCCATATACCAGGCTTGCCATATACCTTTTTTGTTAACCCCAACAAATCAAAAAAATCACCAATTAGAAAAAAGGTAGAACAAAATAGTTTATTTAAAAATATTTATTTATTTGACTGCATTAACCGGAGTTGCCAGACACATTAATCGTTATCAGATCAAAAAAAATATCCAGGAACAAAATCCCCGAATCCAACAATGTAAATTCATAAATTTTTTCGTACACTATTTTTTACTTATTTTCATTCTCAAACCTTTAATAAATTTGCAAGGAAACTCTTACACTCTAATTAAATTTATTAAAAACCCCATTAAATTTAAAGGACATTCACTTTCAGAACTTTTTTATTTAAGACATATAAGGTGCATACTTCATCTTAAAATCTTTTGATTATATGCATTTGTTTTCCTTAAAAAGCCCTAATTTTTATTTGATACATACAAAAATAATCTAAATTAAAGTATTGATGTGTAAAAACCAATCGAATTTTGAGAAAATTTCTTAGGGTTCTTATTCTAGGAGTCGTAAACGAGAATTGCACAAGCAACTAAGCTGAAAAACAATAATTTGAAATACCAGTTTCTTTAATTTTTTGTGCCTCGAAAACACCCTAAACACTCGAAAGATTTTCTTTTATAATTTTTGACAAACCTAGTTTCATCACACTTACCGTTTTACTTATGTGATGTATAGTATAAACACATGTTTTGTAATGTAAACTGGCATTTCATAATTATTTCATTATGTATGTCCTCCGCAAGCGTATTTTTGTTCCCTTAAATTTATCTAAAATTCTGATTATTCGAAACTGTTTTGATCTGTTTGTATTTATTGCATCTCTTGTAACGATCCAAAAATATATTTTAAAAAATCCTTATTTCTTTCATTATTATATAGACAAAGAGACAAACAACAGGCGAATTTTACAACAGTTTTTTTAACATCATAAGGAACTATAAAAATATATATATTTTTCACTACAACGTTCTTCTTTAGGTAATCAGAATAACCTTTGAATAGCCACTGTTATAAGCATGCAGAATTTCAGATTCATTTTAGTAAACTTTAATTAAACATTTTTTCTTTTGTAACATCCCAAATACATTAATCAATCAGTCATATTTTGTTTTACTTACAAAAACAACATTATTTTTGTTATTTTTACAAGAATATATATATTTATATTATTTGGACTTTACCTGGTTATGAAAACACCGAGATGGAGGGTATCCAAAATTCGTCACAGCCGAATTTAATCTTTTTTTATACCAAATTCGGCACATCGGACTTTAATGCTTCCACTTGTTTCAGCTGAAAACTTAGCTGCGTGTATATATTATTTTTTTTTATTTCTCAAGTTTTTTAATTGGGTTTTAATTTTATATTTTCAATACGTTTATTTTTTTTTTTTTAAATTTTTGAAGTTTTGGCTATGTTTATAAAACTTAAGTCGGTTGATACAACTGAATTCAATGAAATTCGGTTGATGCAGCCGAATTAATTGAAAATTCAGTTGAATGCAGCCGAGTTATTGGTTGCTGCAACCGAATCAAGTTTCAATTCGGTTTTTACAATCTTAGAACTCAGTTGTTACACACCAAAACCTGGTTGATATAATACAATTATGTTGCTATAACCGAATTCGAAATAAATTCGGTTGCAGCAACCGTTCAATTGGGTTGGAAGGGCTGCCACAACCGAATTCGGTTGCAGCAATCGAATTTTCGGTTGAGGCAAACTCGTTCTAAACGGAATCGCTTTGTGAGTATATCGAGCCCTATCCGCCGAAAAGACGTAAGTAACAATTTCATAATTTTACAGGAAAGGCATTTTTAAGTTTTTTCTAAGTTTTCTTTGGCTTATCGGATTTAATGAAATTAAAATATGTTATAAAAGGCCAAAATATAAAGAAAACTAAACTGTTTTTTTTGTACCAAATCTCACTTTAAGGGGTTAAATAAGGGGGTCTAATTTGACCCAATTTTACTTTTTTTGATTTATTTCTTGCTTGGTTTAAGAAAAGTATAAACATATGATAAACAAATCAAAGTATTTTGAATTACGAATCCAACGATGCATAAAACATGATCGAACGTGTCCTAGATTTTGAGTTATTTGTAAAATAAAAAAGGACGTAAGTAACACTTTGCCGTCAGGAAATATGTAAACAAACTATTGTTTGTCATATAGGAATAAGCACTTACTCCTTTTTTGTTTTTGTCTAACTTGTAACGGTACTTCCTAGAGCTATGAAGTTTTTGACCAATGATGCAAAATGATCGCAAAATAAATATTTTATCAAAAACCCGAAAATGGAAAAAACGGTTACTTACGTCTTTCTGGCGGATAGGGCTCGATATGGTATTTTCAAAGGACAGTTTTTTACTTAATAATAAACTTTAATCATTCTCTTATCGAACAGGAATTAAAGAGATCCAGGGAAATTCAAAAATTAATCCATCTTTCCGAGGTAATGATGTTAAAAACCCTAATTGCAATGGAAGAGAAACTTTTACTAAAACTTAAAAAACCTGTTGAATAGTGTAGAGTTTTAAGTTCATACAAAATCTGGTCGCAATGATGTCATTCAATAACACAGGTGGACAAAATCATAACCTTTAAAAATTAATAAGGTTATGACTATCGATTCTATATATTTTTCAGGCACCCTGATTTAATGGCGTACTTTATTTTTCGATCTATGCACAGTGGGATATGTCACAAAATTTTTCGAAATAATTCATCCATTTCTTACTTAGTGGTCCGATTGCAATGAAATTTGGATCAGGCATAAGTGACGTAATATCCCAGTAAAAAACGCTGCTTACATACAAGCAGGTTTGTAAGGGAGTAAGCCAACAAGAATCCCTTACAAACCTGCTTACATATGCCATGATTTTTATATGGCAAATTCCCACTTGGAAGCATTACATTTGGGCAAAGTAATTCCAGATTTCAGAGCTTATAAGAAGTTGTGATTCAGTAAAATCATATTTCATGTCTTCATTATTACGATTGAAAGTAATTTTATGATAAATAAAAGTAATTATATTAATATAATTTATTTCACATAAAATTCTATAGATATTAATTTTTTATTGTTAAAATTTTAGACATACTTATAATGTAATCATTTTATTTTTTTACCGCTCTACGTACTAGCTCATCAGAAGCAGTTAAATGACTAATTATTTAGTCATTTACAGATCGTTAGAATCCACGACATGAAACTTTCTGCATTACAACCTCCATCCTTATAAGAGATTAGGGTAAGCTACATCGTTGTTAGGGAAAACAGTAAGCTCAACATTTTTTTTTGTTTATTTTTATACGAAAATTATTTGTTTCTTTTGCTGCTTCTCAGTATTATGTGATAGTAAGCGCTTATATCAGCGCATTTGTTTTATCCTGCTTCTAAAAACATGAAATTTGATTTTAGCAGTATAGCTTTCCGAGATGAACCCAAAGTCCAACTTTTAGTATAATATGTGAATACCTTTGAATATTACATGTACAAAAAATCAACCAAAAATGTATATATTTGAAAAAGTCTTTCTAACAAAACCTCTACTTTTGTGACAAATATGTACTAACACGGGAAAACTTTTGCAAATAAAACACTTTTCCTAATGAAAAGATATCATACTAAAAGCTACACACAGAGAAATAAAGTGCCAACCGAATTAAAAAGTATATATTAATGTTAACAAACTTATAAATTCAGTTAGTACAAACGATATTAACATTAGATTTCTGAATATTTTGAGTGTTGCAACTAAAATTCAGTTAAATTAAGCGAATCTTGTAGTAAAAACAAATGTTCAGTTTTATCAATCGACTGAAATGCGTATTAACCGAATTTGAGTCTCAGTACCCCCGAATTTCAGTTGGCAAATAGCTAAATTTTTCTCTGTGTGTAGACCCTGCTGTCATGCTGGAAAGCTATTTTGCCATATTCAATTTTACATATATCGCGAATTTTTCTTTAAAAACGCTTTGATAAAATAACTCTTTTCTTACTAATATAACTCAATTTAAATGACTCTTTCCACTGTGTAAACATTTGATTAGCCCGATTAATTATTTAGCGATAGAATACACAAAAATCAAAATTATAAGAAAAATAGCGAGCTTGATTTGAAATCAAATATCTATAATAAATATTAATTCCGGCTTTGCCCTTAGATTTCAATAGAAAGAAGCAGATTTATTGAATTTGCAAATTTTTGTATATAAAAAATAGCATGAAGATGCGTCAAACTTTTAAGTCATTTTTCGGACAACTGTACCATAGACAAAAAAAATAAAGGTGGCCATTGATATTAGTATGCCCGAAATATATAGAATAGATGGTCAGAACCTTATTAATTTTTGTGAACCTTATTAATTTTTGTGATGTCAACGCTTAGAATACTATGTACGTAAAGACCACCACATATTTGGTTAAAAACAAATGAAATTTCACTTAAAGAAAGGACGACTTACATTTCAGTTAATTCAACTAACATTGTCATTTGTTTTTTAATGTTCAAAAAATGACTAACAAATGTAGTAAAAATTAACCACATGTTAGTAAAAAAAATAGACATTTATTTTTTAAATGACAAAAAAACTACTATAAAAAATCTATGTAAAATCATAAAACAGTCATTGATGTGGTTTTTTTCTGAATGAATTACAAGGTTAGTAATGAATTTAATTTGTTCCACAAATGACTGAAATTTACATTAAAAATAAGGAACTGTATTACAACCCAAACAACTACAGAAGTTGCTTGAGTAAAGCCGTGTAACCGTGTACGTGTAATACAATATTTTGTTTTCTTTGAATATGTTTGATTTTATGTTGTTGCATATTGAATCTAAATTTTCAGTGAACCGTTCTTTAGAAATAGTCGTAGTGTTCGATGCGTTGAACTATGTTGGAATATGTTATAAGTTGTTACATTGCATAAGTATACCCCAGTGACTGCATATAAACTGCATTTATTTGTTTTTACTTAATTAGTACCTACACATTGAAAGTCGATATGTCAGATTTTCAATTATATATATACTTGGATTACACTTATGTTCAAAAAAAAAAAAAAAAACGCTGGCGGAGTACCTTTTTTCTAAGGATTGCATTTAATTTCAATTTGGCAACATATCAATATATTTGATTATTTTAAATAAATTTTATTTTATAAAACTATGTCTACTCCTAAGTAGAGTTGGGATTAATCGTTCATTTTGGTGACTCTTTCATTATCGTTCAATTCGACTCAGTGAACTAGTTCGTTCAAATCGTTCAATTGTTCTTTTGTGTTATGACCTTTGACTAAACTGCGTGTTGTAAAATCTGTTGTTCGTTTGGAAATTTATTACGCTTTTATTACATTACGTGTTTTATGAGGTTTTTTTTCACAAATTTAAATGTGTTACATAGACAAAAAGTGTTATAAAATTGCAACTTTGCTAATAAAAAATTATTTATTTTGTGTAAAAACATTTCTTTTTATGACTTTAATTTTTTTCCTAATTTGGAAAAATAATATCACTAGCTATTTGCTAAAAAAAATTACTCTTGCAACCAATTTGATTGAATAGATATGCAATTGTTCCATGAATAAAAAGAACGAAATGAACTATTGAGCGAAAAGATGGAATATTGGTTAAAGAATCATAGCGTTCAATTGAAACAATAATACTAAAACAATAACGGGTGACAATATTGAATATATTATATTTTTGAGCAAAAGAAAATTAGGCGAAATGGCTTTAAAAACTGTGCATCCACTAAAATGTCTATAATGAGCCGAACAGTGTAACTTTAAAAGTGGTCTTCAAAGATGAAACAGGTTTTAGGTATTATCTAAGTCTATCGGATAAAACTTGTATCGCTGGAAAGCTTGTTCAAGTCTTTCAAAACGATATACACTACGTTGCATAACTATAATTACATATGAGTTATGCTATTTTTTCTAATATTCCAAAAAATTTTTTAAAATTAATAACTCCCCGTAAAATTGTAAAATCCAAGTAAAAGGTTGCAGAGCCACTTATACTGTACGCAGCAAAAACAGACATAACCAAGTAATTTAGTGTTCCAGTAGTGCACAAAGGGCATCACTAGTTTACAACGCTATTTACTCATTTAATTACTTTTGTTCACTATGTCCAAAAATTCATATGTGGTCATTACCTTCTCGCTTACAAAACAAGTCCGAATAATAAGTTACTGGAATAGTTACGCAAAGTTGAAGAATAATGGATTATTTTTATATAAGGAATAATTGGTTACTTACAATGATAGGATAAGTGAATAACTAGAAGTTTCTAAATCTTGATGTTATTTTTTTAATCTTTAAAAATTTTTTAAACTAACTTTAGCTCCGATAATTTATTTGTAAAATTTTTTAAAACAAATTAATAAATACATAAATACTAGAGGTTATTCAAAAATAATTTTTTGCTTCTGATCTTTGGATATTATCACTTTTTTAAAGGTTTTTTGCATCAATAACAATTATGGCGTTCTATTTTTTTCTAAATTCCATCTCCTTACCCGGCCTCTAGGCGACCTGAAAACGCGGATTTTGAGTGACGTTTTTAAAATAACCAAAACTGTTGAAAAATTTATAAAATTGCACTTGACTATTCGATTCTACAGGAAAAATCAAGAAGATAGGATTTTTCTTTACGCTTTTCTAATGTACCATGCAGCTATTAGGGGGTCCAAAAAGTCATTTTTTTTAAAAAATATTTTTTAGATTTTTTTTTAAACGCTCAATGAATATTTGGCTACCTCTGAGGAAGATTGTACAAAAATTTTTTTTATCACAACCCGTTAAAAAAGTTATTAAGCCCCAAATCATTATTCTTAAATGAAGACACAATAATTTATAGTTTTGTAATTCTTATACAAATTTGATTATTTATTTAAAACAACAATAAATATTAATTCAAATAATTTTTTTCCACCGCAGATAAAGCGAAACCATTTAAATTGTTTTTATTTTTCACTAAACACGAATCATTCAGCCTTGAAATTTTACCAACAAGTTGTTTCCGTGTAAATACTTGTTGATTGTATATTTTCAGCTATTTTAATTGCATTCTTAAAACTTTTTTGGGCTGGCCATTCATCGGCCTTAAAAAGCATAAATGAAATATTAATTCCAAATTAACAAGAGTTTTTAAACTCTGGAGAGTAATATAATGAAACGTTGATTTCCAAAAAACTGAATCAATATATGTTAACTTGTTAGTTGCATCTTCGATATTACTGACCACTTCTTCGCATTCTACGACATCAATAAAATCTTTCTCATATAGTATTTGATCAGTACCATTAATCAACTTTACAATATCTTCCGTGCTTTCTTCCACTGTAACCGTATTGAATATTTTGTTATTATATTCTTCTAAATCGTTTGAAAAAAGACTAACACTTGAATCAATTGTTGAAAGCTGTGTAAACTGATCTTGATTATTATTGCCTAACAGCTTTATACGCAAATTTTCTTTTTCTTCTACAGAAATTCTTTCATCAAAAATTGCAAATATAGAATTTTCTTCACTTACATAATCCATGTGTCTTAATTGAGTTGATTTTGCGCTATTGGCAATCAAGGAAAAATATTTTCCTTCAATTTTGGAGAATTCTTCGAGTTCCATCAAAAAATCCAAATCATTTTTTGGAGCATATATCGTTGACTCGCAAGTAAACCAATACTTTAAATATATTGTTATAAAATATAAAAGCATAGATTCAAATTGTTCCACTAAGGCTTTCGGTATATTGAAATGATCTTTAAAAAGCATAATTTTAAAAATATAAATAACTTTCGAGAGCCATCTGGCATGATGATCTGCTCCACATGATTTTATTTTGTAGCCGGGGTTCGCATTTAAATGTACAAGGGCCAATTCCGCTACTTCTAAGTGATCTGCTCTTCGATGATTAATGTTGGTTTGTGTTACATAAAAATCTACTAAAGTTTGTAGATTTTTCTCAAGAATTGGCTTAGCTGTTTTCGAGTGGATCGCAGGTGTAATCTCAAAATCACGATTTTGGTTGAACCATTTTCGAAATTGACCAAATATAGGAATACCGGCACCAACACTTTTCATCACCACTTCTTTAAATGGATTAGCTACACATAGCTCCTTCTGGTGAAGTCGGCATGGTCGGCGATTTAATTGTTTCTTGATTGACTTTTCAAACAACACTGCTGCACCACCTTTAATACCAGAATTTGCTGCTGTAGTGTCATAAGATAGACCCACAATATTATTTGTAATATTTAAATTATCACATTGTGCCTTTAGTTCAAACGCAATAGATTTTGCTGAACCATCATCTATAAAATTGCACGAAATCAATTTTTGTAGCCCATTTGGGGCAGATACGCTTATCACCAATCTTTCCACCATATTTTTACTATTATCTTCCATTCGTTTACCATCCCAATGCAAAATTGAAAAGTCGGGAAATTGGAATTCTTGAAGTCTTTTTAGTGAATCCTGACGATTTTTATTTCGGTTTCTTAAAATAGTGGGAAATGATATCTTACCTTCTACGTGATTTAGATGTTTAAGCTCTAAGAAAAGGCGAGCCATAGAATTTGATGATATTCCCAGATTGTCCAACAGACCACAAATTTTTGGACTTATAAAGACAAACTTTGAAACTCTTGAATTTGCTTCATTAAGCAACCAATTTGGATCCATACATTCGTTATCAGAATCAACTTGCAGATCATCTTCTTCCATTTTCTTGTCAGCACATACTTTAATAATTGGATTTTTCACTGCTCGCTCAAATTTCTGGGTACAAGGAAAAAAATTAAGGAGCTGGTCACGGAATCTGATAACTTTTTGTTTTTGAACTAATCTTTTTGGTTGAAAATTTTTTTTAGCACTGAGAAAGTCTTCATTAAGTTTTAATATTTTACTACGAAGGTAATACCGCTGTTTAGGAATGAAAATTTAAATAAAAGTAAAGGAAATGGCTACTATTGCACGAGTTTTTTTTAATTAAAAATAAAAACAATAAATAAAATTTAAAAATTGCAAAACTAAAAATTATGTTTATTCAGTTAAAAATAAAGATTTATGGTTGAATATCTTTTTAACGGATTGTGATAAAAAAAACTGTTTGCACCATCTTCCTCAGAGGGAGCCAAACGTTCATTGTGCGTTTAAAAAAAAAATTAAAAAATATTTTTTAAAAAAAATTACTTTTTTGGACAACCTAATAGCTGTATGGTACAATAGAAAAGCGTAAAGAAAAATCCTATCTACTTGATTTTTCCTGTAGAATCGAATAGTCAAGTGCAATTTTTAAATTTTCAACAGTTTTGGTTATTTTAAAAACGTCACTCAAAATCCGCGTTTTCAGGCGCCTAGAGGCCGGGTAAGGAGATGGAATTTTCCAAAAATAAAAACGCCATTATTTTTATTGATGCAAAAACCTTTAAAAAAGTGATGATATCCCAAAATCAAATTTTTTTGAATAACTCTAATAAATACATATCAGAATAAATAAATATGACATCGATACTCATGTAACCAATTACCAGTAACTCATTATTTTGCCATACTACTTATATGAACTTTTTTCAGTAAGTCATTACTTTGTGTTATAATGGGAAATTCTTTATCACACAATTGGTATTGAAAAATCAGAGGAATAATCTTCATAAGCGGTATTTTTCAACTGGTTTGCACTGAAGTTAAACAACAGTATTGATCCTAAATCATTTTGGACATTTGTTTCGTCTTAGTAATATAATACTGGTATTCCATCGTCAATGGTATATGGCGATCTTAAATCTGATGATATTTTAAATTTTTTTCGAATTATTTTAGGTCAAATTGTGCTGCTGAAAATGTTAATTTAATAACTGTTACCACAATATTTAGAACTTTGTACCCTTCTTCTGATACTAATTTAGTATTTGTTTCTGTATCTATTGTGGAAGATTTATACGCCATTTTAGATGTAAAGGACTCACTTCGTTCCGATGCTTTCTTCTTAAAAAATGCTCTTTTTCAATTTCACATCCGTTAATGACTATTTTCAATAAATTTTTAATGGAAGGCATTTTTACTGAAATATGTATATAATAATTAAAACAATATTAAAATCCGGACGTAAGGAAGACGTGACTAGTTACAGATCAATATCAAAGTTAACAGTAGTTTCAATCATTTTTGAACATATGTTAATGAAGTTGATGACTTAGGAACAGTATTTGATTCTAAAATGACGTTGTTGCCTCGTTTGAAAAAAATTGTTCCAAATGTTTACTCTACTTTTGCATTTATTAGAAGAAATTGTAATGATTTTTCTGATCCCTATACCTTGAAATTGTTGTATACCTCGTATGTAAGGTCTAAATTAGAATATGGTGCAATAATTTGGAGCCCTCATGCAGATACTTATATCGCATGTATTGAAAGAATACAAAAGGAATTTATTAAGTTTGCATTACCGCATTTGAATTATGTTTTCCAGTTTCTACATATGAAGACTGTTGTATGCATCCAGGATTGGAAACGTTAGAAATTCGTCATAACATACAATCAATGCTATTTTTATTTGATTTAATAAATGGCAATATTGATTGACCCTTTCTCTAGGAAAAAATTCCTTTTAATGTACCATCTTCGACACAATCATTTGTTTTTCGCAATATGTCATCATTTTACTTATATCTTGAGAAGTCCTCTCTTTAGAACAATTAGGGACTTCAATTTGTTTAATTTGGACCATATGGTAGAATTTAATAAAAACTTTTTGTTATTCAACTTTTTAAAATTAAAGTAGTTATTTTAGTAATTATATAAATATTTTTTTTTTAAATTAGTTTTAATAAAATTAAGATATTCATAGTCAGTAAGGAACATTGTTCTATAGACAATAAAAAAAATAAAGTAATGCAATCGGTAATAACCTATCATTACTTGGTAATCTAGACGGTAATGACCTGTCATTTTACATATTTTTGGTGGGTATTACAATAGGTTCTAACTTCTGCTCTACAGCCGATTCTTTTTGTATGGCATTTCCCTATTTACAACAAGTTTTTTACCTCCAAAAAGAATAGTTGCTTTTGAACCGGCTCTAGATCCAGTTATGGAACTTGTTCTGTACAGTGAAGCCTTACATTTTAACTCCCAGGAAACAAGTTTTACAAAATGTTGCTGGCCTGTTTTCAAAAGTGTGGTAACTAATGATTTACTAATGATTTATTTATTTATTTGATTTCCAATACAACAAGATACAAATCTTATAATTATAGTATTGGATTTTTTGTATTGTAATTACATTATTGAATATAAAGTTTTGTATAAAAAATATTACTATGAAAAAAAAAACAAATATATTTTAACTAAGTTAAAAAGCAAGCATAATAAAAAGAATAATAGTATTAATTTGAACTAAAAAATTTATATAACTCTCTCTCAAAATGCAAGGCGTTGCTAATAGATTTATTAGGCGGTAGTAGCGAGTTCCAAAGGCGAATTGAATTTATATAAAAATGACGTTCAGAAACCTGACTTCTATATCTAGTATGTATTATATCATTTGATCTTCTGGAACGCGTAAAGCATATTCTAGTAAAAAGATTAGATTAGATTAGATCAGAAGGCACTATGCACCGCGACCAATGTAGGTCTTTTGTGCTGCCTAAGATTACCTACAGATTCAAGCTACCTATAAAGCCAATTATCCTATTAGGCAAAATGTTCGCGATGTCGGAAGGCGAAATGAAAGCGATCACCTAGAAACCTAAGTCTCCTATCACAAAGCCTGGGACATTCGCAGAGAACATGCTCCGAGGTCGTAAAAAGATACACTGGTTCATGTTTGCATATTATTTTGTGTAATAGCATTAGGGTTTTGATTTTTAATAGATTTCATAGAGAAACGCCATAAAGTTTATTTATAAATAGGGAAATATGATCATACTTTCTCAGATTAAAAACATCTCAATACTGCATTGAAAGTTTTTTCAAGTTTTCCTAGGCTTGTTGAATCGCAACTTGCGAACAGTTCACATCCATATAATAAAATTGGCATGATATACGTTTTTGCAAGTAACATTCGAATATTAAGCGGTGTGACGTGTTGAGTGTTCCATAGCGTTCGCAGCAGAGAATATGTTTTCCTAGCAGCAGCGGTTACATGAGCAGACCATGTATTGTTAAAAATATGTATGTATTGTTAAAAATAATGCCAAGATTTTTAGCTTTTTGTACAATTTCGATTCGTTTGTTGTTCAGAGATATCATAGGTTCAAGCGACAGTTTTACTGTTTTTTTCGTTATTATCAAGCACTTGGACTTCGTGGGTTTATACACAAACCATTTGCATTTGCCCATGTGTGAACACGTTTTAAATCTAGGTTTATTTTTCAACACAATCATTTATATTTATTAAAGGACTACTAATATATAGTTGTACGTCATCAACATATAGGTGAACATTACAGTGTAATAATTGTTTATCTAGATCATTTATATAAATTGAGAATAGTAGTGGCATAAGTATTGATCTCTGTGGTACTCCCCTAAGAACTGGTAACGATTTTGAGGTTATGTTATTAGCATTAACAGATTGACTACGGCCAGAAAGATACGAAGCAACCAAACGGATGGATGAAGGGGTGAAACTAAACATTTTGTCCAATTTCCAACAAAGAACTTGGTGATCGACAGTATCGAACGCTTTGGAATGGTCCAGTAGAATAAGGAAACGATATATCACCAACATCAATGTTTTCTCGTATACTCTCGGATACATCAATTAAGGCTGTTGTACAACTGTGTTTTTGCTCGAAATCCAGATTGTATATTTGTCAACAAGTTATTGTCATTGATGTATTTATTTATTTGTTGATGAAGTAATCGCTCAAAAACTTTGGATAAGTACGATAGAATAGCGATAGGACGATACTCATTGTTCTATTTTGGAGTAGGTATGATTTTGGCATGTTTCCAATTTCTAGGATTTTCACTTTTTGTAATGATGTTATTGAAAATATGTGTGATGTATGGCAGCATTTGAGGAATAATGGTTTTAAAAAATTTTGGATAAATTTCATCGAAGCCGACTGCATTCGATTTAATGTAATGACAGCTCGTTTGTACTTCAATTTCGCTTACACAGTCAAAGAAGAAAAGCTCATTTTGCTGGCTTAGTAGTTGATTTTGTTCGCAATAACTGACATCTGCAGGAACATTGGGGATGTTGACAAAACTTGCATTAACATTGTCGACATCGCTCACCGTACTATTTCCAGTTGATGGTTTACCAATACCAATTTCTCGGATAGCTTTCCAGTTTTTTTTTTGAGCCAACAGCAGTTGTAAAACGATTAGAGTAGTAAGTTGATTGTGCTCTCTTTTTCATTCTATTTACTTCTCTTCAAGCCATACTGTATTCAGAGTGATCTGATCTGTTAAGAGATTACTTAATTGATTTAATATTTTGTCTGTGTTTCATAACTATAATTACATATAACGGTAAACAAAGAAAAATAGCAAATAAAGAAAAATTGAAGACATATTTTTATTTTTTATGCAATTTTAATCAATTTGTAATAAAATGCCGCGTGATTCATATCTAAGTAATTTTGAAAAATGGAAAATTTCGGCTTATTTAAAAAGTGGCTTAAGATTTCGATACATTGCTAGAAAAATAAACCGTTTACATGTTGTTATCACAAATAATCCGAGTGAGTGCCTATGGTAAAAATAAAACAGATATTTCTTAAAAGGAAGTTTCGGAGGCGGATCGTTAATGGCGTCAATCATCGGCATTCAAACAAGGAAGATTGTCGAGGTTTGTAATTTACTTTGAATACTAAAAAAAAACAAAACAAAATTTTCGACACATTGAGGCAAAATATTTAATGTGTTAGACGATGTCGTGTTAATCACTCTTCTTTAAATCAAGTTTAAAATAATAAAATTACAATTTTTGCATGGACTTAATTAAAGTTACATCAATTTATAGATCTCATTGCATTTAAAATATGTCAAAATATATTTTACACCACCAAAAAGTATAAAAATAAGATAAACAAAATGTTTGTTATATATTAGAACTTAAAGAGAAAACCACGATTATATTGGAAAACACGCATTTCTTTTGCCGGTTTTATGATATTTAATTTGGTTTAGGGTTACATATTTGCAGGAAATCATATGGAGTGCTTTCAAATATTATCTGCTCCATAACACTTAACTCTTGCGGCCATAGATTTTAATGGCTAGGAATTTTTCTATCAAACTTTATGGACCCATTGATATATGATAAGAAATATTTTGAGCTAATTTATCATCCCCTAGAGTAGACACTTGGACCTAACATTTAAAAATTAAAAATTTTTTAAAATTTTTTTTTTCACTATAAGATTTTTGAGATTTAAAAAAAAAATTATATATTTTTAATGATAAATAGTACAATAATGATAGGAGATGCAACTGCACATTATTGAAAATAAATCAAAATGTAACTGTAAAATGTTCGTGGTTTGTTTTGATTTCACTTCTAAAAGCATCAACTTGTTAGCAATTACTAAAAGAAAACAAAAATCTCTAACATAGCTTGTGCTAAAAGATCACAAACTGTAGAGTTGCCTATAGGCAACATCGGGCATGAGAGGGTTAAAGTATTTAAAATTTGTTGATGTCTTTTCGATTTACTTGAATCGATACTGCGCTTGAGTTGTCACAAAGCAAAATGTGTTTTTTTTTTAACTTAAATTTCGCACAATTTTTAAAAAGTCAATAAAATTTTGACTTTTAAAAATGCCTTTTCGATTCGAAGGTGCTGTGAAACTCACGATATGTGATGAGATCAAATTTGATCCGAAAAATGAGAACACATAGTTGTATCTAAAATACATCAAACTGTATCGAATTCGATGCAGTTGTATTGAATTCGATGCAATTAAATACAACTTTGTACAACTTGATGTATATTATATACAATTTCATCCGAATTTTATCCCCATACAACATTTTTGTGTATTTGTTTGCCTTGATGTCCCAAGTAAAAAATTGTATAGGTATATGTTCATTAGGGTAATAACTTTTTGCATTTTTTGCAAATATCAAATCTCCCAGACAAAATCGTGTAGGGCATGGACAAATATTAAGAACTGCGTTTTTAGTTTTTCGCTATCGTTAAAAAAGGTTACGCACCAAACGCGTTAAAGTTTGAATCAAACAAAGTTAAAAAAAAACTTTTTTTGATGCCTCAACGTCTGGCCATCACATCTATATAATTAAGGCATGCTGATTTCAATAGTAAAGTCCGTTTTCGAGTCAATGGAATAGTTTTCTTATATGTATAAACCATATTTTAAAAAAAATTTTATTAAAAAAAATTTAAAAAAAATATATTAAAGGCATTTTAGAAATCGCTGTCGCTGCGTAAGGTTTTTTTACCAAATTGAACTGAAATAGTTTTTTTATCATTAATACAATATTTGCCATTAGAAAACCGATGGGAGAATGTTGTCCAAAAAAAGTTATCACCCTAATGTTCATATATATTTTTATTCAACTAAATGTTTCAATGCATAATTTTATATATTCATATGTTGAAGCATAAATATTTGTATCTAATTGTATATTGCTTTGTGTTTATATCTAATTCGATACAAGTATATATAATACACACGAATTTGTATGGGGCCAAAATTCGGATGATATTTTATATGATATACATCAAATTGTACAAATTGTATAATTTAATATAATTTTATGATGCCCACATAATTATTTTTCCTTGAGATGAAATGATTTATTTAGGGGAATTTTAAGACACTAACCCCTTGGAGCTACAGAGTTTTTGGAAGAGAACGTGTTCACAATAAAAGCTAAAACTGAAATGGAAAATATTTTCCCATACATTTTGTTTGAAATGCAAAATTATCTGGGCTTCTGTCGAAGTTTTGCGTTTCATTCAAAATGTATGGGATATTTTGTTCACTTTCAGTGTTAGTTTTAATTGTGAACACCGTCAAAGAGTGTATCCAATTTTAAAAGGTGAGAGTTTTAAAGAACGGCTTGTAGAACAACTTATTTTCTACAATCAGAAAAGTTCCACAGTGACAGTTATTTACAATTGCAGTTTTTTTACTTAGAAAAAGTGTGAAAATAAAAAGGAGAATAAAACAAGCAGCGTGTATTGTATATCTACCAAAGTAAGAGCTTCCACATAACGAACAAGTTTTCAATTTATTTTTGATCAATGGTGATAATCTTCAACTTCGAGTTAATATATTAGTTCTCATTTAGTGAAAAATTAGGTTATATGAATGTTTGATGTTTTGCATGGGATTGTCACTTCTTTCAAAACGTGTTCGGATGATGGGAACCTAGAAAATTCCCGAAATATATCTATCAAACCATTCCTGAAAGTGGTTAATTAATAAATTTGAAAAAAAGCTCTGTAGATTATTTGTTAGGACAATATCCTAATAAAGAAATGTAGAGTATGGCCTCGAACTTAAATAATTTTCATTTCACAATTAAAGCTTGAAAAAACATAATTTATATTTTTAATAAAAATTATATCAAACTTAGAGCAACAATTTTTAACATTTTTGAGGTTGATTTTTTAAACATCCTACCAAAATTACTCCATTGCGGTAACAGTTATTTTATGCAGTTATTTCGATACAAAAACAAAAACCAATATGGCATTTGCACAAGCGGATTTAAATTGATTTGAAAAAATTCTTCTAAAAAATTTTGACGGTTAAATGACAAATTTTAACCAATTGTTTGGGTCGAATTCATCAGGTTGTATATTATTTGTTTCGACATTAATCGATTAATCGAGGAATCAGTTAACGGATTAACAGAATTGTAAACACTAGTTTTTATCAATTTAATTAATATTGTTATAGCCTTTGTGTAAGCATAATGGAATATCAATTATTTGTACAATACTTGATTTTACTTTTAAATGAAAATTTAATTATTTTAATGCACAATTTACTTTCATTTAATTTTAAATCCCCTTTTGCATATACAAACACATGTACATACAAAATATTTGAATTATTATATTTATTAAATGTTTAAATATCAATTTACAAACAGAAATACATAGTTTGATATAAGTTTTTAATCCTTGTTAAACTATTACTTTTAAATTTCATTTGAAATCTGCTTAACTAGGATAATTGCAAATATATATTTTATATGATTGCTTCGTTTTTAAGTAATTGATATTCAATTTTATAATAAAATTGTACATTGATTAAATTAATTACGGGTTGGTAGAAGTACTTAAGAAAAAAAAATGTACCAATAATTACGTGACAATTGAAATAATAAACAAAAAAAAGGTTTTGTAAAATATGATAAAAAGGACATAATTTTTAAGCAAACTTGATTGGAAGTTTAATAAAAGTTCATTGCAAATGGGGTTTCTAGCCGGAAAATGTTTGACCATTCACAAACAAAGTTTGTTTAAAAGAACAAACATTTAGCTGGTCCTTTTTTAAAGAGTAACAAAAATCATAATTTATTAAAAAATTCGCTATAATTTCTTTCAAATTGTTTTAGGGGCCTCCATATGGAAATGTTTCCATAATAATAAACATAAACGAATTGATTATAACAGTATTTCAATTAAATGTATTTGATTCTTTTTACTGATTGATCGGATTTGCAAATCCACGTTAGTATAGGATAGATGAGCACAATAGATGTCACTAGAGCTGCGTTAGGGTGGATCGTTTGAACGCTATATTGTTGAATATATAGCCAGTACTTTACATTTTGTGCGATTTTTGTGATCGCTATGCATTTTGAATTCGCAAGTAAGGCTCATCTGAAAATGTTGTTATTAAATTTACGAGATGTTTTATATTTTACTAGATATTTTCTTTTAAAGATTTCAAATTTTCAAAATATTCCGTTTAGGCAGGCCTAAATTTCTATAAAAGCATGATATTAAGAGAAACATTTCTCACTTCATTCAAATAAAATTTAATCAGGATAAGAAAAAATATATTTCAATGTGAAATATCTTCAAAAATATATTTGAAATAGTGTTAGCTGTTTGCATGCAGATTCAAAAGGTGTAGCGATAATAAAAATCGTGCCAAGTATACTATACTTAAGATGTTTTAAACCATATGTTTCTTAAACGCATCTGCTTTTAAAGAAATTAAATCTATCTATGGAACTAAGTCTTATTTAGGTGACACTTACATTTGTGTAAAATTTTGTGTCAATCCGATCAATCTGTCAAAAGTTCCGAATGTATTAGTAATGAGCTCCACTGTACATTTCGCGGTATTTTAGTACTGTTTTAACTACCTTGATTATGTTTTTTATTATGAAAATTAACATTTCTGTAATATATGGAAGTCCGTAAAAGAAAACTACAAAAATTATAGCAAATTTATTTAAATATTATGCTTTTTTAGGGTAAAGTTTTCGTAACCGTCATATAATGACAATCGTAATTTATTTTATTATAATTAATAACTGCAAATTTTTTTTAGTTAGATTTTTTAATTTCCTAAAATATTTAAATCGCATTTTATCAGACTATGTTTGTGAAGGGTTAATCTAACATTATCTGGAGAAAAAGTCCATATGCATTGACCTTTTAGTTAACATCCGCTCAAGCTCAGTGTGACTATTATCCAATTCATTAGTAAGAGTTAAAATGAGGCTAGTAATATGGAAAAAAATCGTTTTTACAAAGAACATACTGTGACTCCAATCTGAATTTTTTATATGGTTTAAAAGACTTTTGATCAATATGCAAAAATTTTTAAGTTTTTTTATCCTTTTTAAAAAGCGTATATATCAAAGATTCAATAAAATTCACACTCTAAGAAGACAAAATAAGCTTTGAAATGAAATATTAGTTTTTAAAATATCAGTACGCGTTCAATAATGCCGACCATCCCAGGATTTTGCTTTAAAAAACTTATTGCTAAAATTTATAATTCTCAATTTGTAAAATTTTTATTATCTTTTTTTCTTCTTTTTTCATTTGTTTACCTAAAACAGCTGTTCAAAAAAACAGTGTCACATATATGCTGGGCATAAAAAAACGCATTTTTCGGGGTTATTTCAAAATTAACATTTTAAAATGCGACATTTTTTTATCAGAAAAGAAAACACCATAATATTCTTACATTTTCGAATTTTGCGGTATTTTTCAATAATAAGGAGTAGATTTAGTTAATTAATTGTAGGAAAGTTCATAAAGTTAATAAATTTGTTTTATACATATTAGAAACGTTTTCATAATATGAATGAACACATTCATAAACTGTATGAAAAAGTTTTGGGAAAATAATTACTTGAATAAACGTCACTACATTGCTAGGTCTGTCAAAAAACAGAGTAGTATTTGGAAGATGACAAAGCCAATTGTGACAATTTTTTGTTGTTGTTTTTGTTTTTTCTTTGATATTTTAAATTTTGAATCTCGCTCCTAGACGAGGACAAGAAATTCTCATTGAGTTTGTGATTTAACATAACAAATATCTCTAGAAATTCTAATAACAAAGTCCCCTGAAGATTTCCTTGGGCAGGAATGAAATCCGGATAGGGACACGCCTACATCAGATTGCTTTTCACAATTTGTTAAATAAGTTTTGGGACTTTAGCACATTTAATTACTATAGATGCAATTAATGTTTATCCCGATGAAAATAAATTTAAATAACAAATATGCAGGTGCTTGTGCAAATTTAAATGTAACTGACACTAATAGAAAACATATGATTTTCTATTGTTGATTTACTTGAATAAACGTCACTACATTGCTAGGTCTGTCAAAAAAACAGAGTAGTATTTGGAAGATGACAAAGCCAATTGTGACAATTTTTGTTGTTGTTTTTGTTTTTTCTTTGATATTTTAAATTTTGAATCTCGCTCCTAGACGAGGACATGAAATTCTCATTGAGTTTGTGATTTAACATAACAAATATCTCTAGAAATTCTAATGACAAAGTCCCCTGAAGATTTCCTTGGGCAGGAATGAAATCCGGATAGGGACACGCCTACATCAGATTGATTTTCACAATTTGTTAAATAAGTTTTGGGACTTTAGCACATTTAATTACTATAAATTCAATGTTTGATTTATGAAAAAATTGATTTCATGTATGAATTATTTTTTTCTCTCTCATTAATTTTTTAACTTTTTGTGGTGACTTTTGTAACTAATTATTTTTCAACTTTTCGTAACCAAGTGCGAAACCACATATTATTTATAATCTAATAACTGCTTATTTTTAATTTGTTTAGCGAGCGGGTAAGCGTGACTACTTAAAAATACGACCTCGCTAAACAAAAATAATGTGTTTAGACGCCAAATATTAAGTTGTGCAAAGTTATGAATTTCCATTATTTAACCACTTATTTAATAATGAAAGTTTTTGCTGGGTATAGATGCGGTATAGGGAAAAGTTTAAAAAAACTATTATGCTAAATTAAAGTCAAGCTAATGCGCTCTTACCCAGCAAAACCACACATTACTACATAATGGGTAAAGTAATGTTTGGCCATAGAGTGCCATGAATTATAATACACCTTACTTCACTGATGAATTTTACAGGCGATGAGCTAAAAAGTAATGGGTGGACTCATTACACAGAACCAATTTTGTTTCTCAATTGATTTCATTCATTTCAATTCATACTATGTAGGGCTCTGTGCAATAACTCCCAGGTGAAAAAGACCCAAAAAAAAATTAAATAAGTCCCAAAAATTTTTCATACAAATTTGGGAATAATTTCAAATGAAATAATACCCAGTTCTTTTTCAGTTATTTCATTTTTTTAGGAGTTATTTAATTTTTGTTATTAGGTGTTATTTCATAATGCAGTAATTCCGAAATGAAATAAATCCCAACAGAACTTAGTGTGGGACTTATTTCATTTTATTTTCTTGTTCGGTGTTATTTCATTTGCTGTGGGAGTTATTTCATATTTAGTATGAGTTATTTATTTTTCAAAAATTCATTATTTTTTAATATTATTAATATTCCAAACGGTTCCTATAGCGGGATCTTTCAAAATATTGTGATGATCTTCTTTAATTCGAATAACTTAATCTGTTCTTTAACAAATTTTGAAGTCGTAACGTTATATTCCCCAAAGTCGTATTGCCCAAGAAAAAAACGACATAGCGCCCAAAAAAATTATATGTAAATTGTTGTTGTAAAAATTTTCTTGTTTTTGGGCAATACAACATTGATTTGGACGAAATAACATTTTTTGTTGGGCGTTATGGGTTTTTTGTTTGACCAAAATAAATTTGGGCCTATGGCGGTAAAAAAGAAGTTATTGCCCAAAATCATAATTTTTTTTTTTAATGTCATAAGACCTTAAATGTCAAGACTGATTCATGAAATGAAACAAAAGAGTTTTAAGGAAACTTGAAAAAAAAATTGCTTCAATTTTGTTTTTTTGTGTCACACGCAGAAAAAACTTTATTTCGCGTAGCCGCCTGCCGCGTTCTACGGAGGAAAAAAACCCTAAGAGCAGCCGAAGGCCGCCACACAGAAAAACTTGTTTTTACAAATCCAATGTCGAATCCGTTGAAATCTTATTTTTAAGACAATAAGTAATATAAGTTGACCAGACATAGCTTTGTCATTTAAACAGCTAATTGATTGTTGTTTATCGTAAATGAAAGAGTAGAGCATTGGCCTTCTGTTTATTTAACGTTTAGACACACGTAAAATTTTTAATAAAATAGACTTTTAAAAAAATAATCATTAAAAAACAATAAATCTTAGTGTGTGTTGGTATTTGGGGCATAAAAAGTTATGACAGGTCAAATAAATGTTACTTGATGTCTTAAAAATATAAGATTTCAACGGATTCGACATCTGATTTGAAAAACAGGTCTTCTGGGTGGCGGCCTTCGGCCGCTCTTAGGGTTTTTTTCATGTCTTATGACATTAAAAAAAAATTAATTATGATTTAAAGCAATAACTTCTTTTTTTTAACGTCATAGCGCCCAAAAAAAAAAGTTTTTTTAAAATTTTTTCAATAAGATGCCATAGCACCCAAAAAAAAGTTTTAAATTTTCTGTCATTGATTTGGTAGTTATAACATATTAACATTCACAATTTGGGGGGATATGCGGACATTTGGGCAATATGTCATTTTGGTTTTTGGGCAATACGATTTTGGGGAATATAACGGTACGCCCTTACTTCATTTGTGTTGCATGGATTGTTTTTGGGAGTTATTTCATTTGTATTCTTTGGAAATTATTTCATGATGAAATAACAACCAAAACCTAGGATTTGTTTCATTTTTGTTTTGGAACTTATTTCATTTTTTTTAGAATTTATTTCACTTTTTTGAGACGGGACTTATTTCATTTTTTTTAGAATTTATTTCATTGGGAGCTTTTGCACTGGGAATTTGTAAAAAAAAAGTGTTGCAAGTGATATGTAGAATGTATGAGGAAAAGGTTAACTAAGGAATATATTGGCAAACCTACAATTATAAATCCTCATGTAACATAATAAGAAACGTCTGATTAGCATTTCCTTAGTTTCAATGACGAATAAACATCGGTAATGCAACATGATGCTTAAAAAATTTTTAATTTTACCAATTTTACAAAATATTGGTTTTCGCCTTTTGTTTTGTTTTCACATTAACGTGCTTTATTTAGATAATTTACTGTAGGAAAAGTTCACATATAATAAAATTGTTGCGTAAATGCTATAAAGTTTCATACTATGAATAAATATATTCATGCACTGTATGAAAAAGTTTTGGTTTTTGTGAACCCAGTAGGTGGTAAAGGGACTGGTTACTTATATGGTCACCGGGTTGAGACTACTGGTCTACCAACTGAGCTGTAGTCACATATAGTAACAGGTTGCTTAAAATTTTAATGAATGATTGTGCTTCGAGTTCTCGTTTGTGATGTTAAAAATATACCTTACGATCATGTTTTTCAAAAACCACAAAATAATGTGTCTAAATATATAATTATATGTCTATAAAAAAAAGTTTTAATATTGCTTTACGTTTATATTTAAAGGATTATGGATTATGAAAGTCATTATTTTATGTTTTGAAATAATGAAAAAGGTAATGATGTGTCATTACAAGGTCGTCAATTATTAGTAACTCCCTTCAATTATTGGTAACTCCTTACATATTATTGAATGTAAGGAGTATACATTGCAATGTAATACATTATATAACCAACTATTGGTAGCTCATTACTCTATGTTTCGGAATAATGCTGAATGTAAAGAGTATTCATTGCGTAGTAATGCATTGTGTAACATATTATCGGTAACTCATTACTTTTTGTTGGTAAATAGTAATACAGGTAAATAGTATACATTACAAGGTAATCCATTACTTTATCGCACCCATTACCAAAGTTTTTCTGGGTAGCTTATAGAGTACATACACTTTAATTAATACCAAGCAAAATCGCAGTAACGGGCTCTCATTACCAGTATCTAAATAATAAGCAGTAGTATTATGGCCAAATGCATATATTTCATTATTTTTGTTTGACGAGTTCGTTTTAGTAAGTAGTTTTACATATTTGCTTTATAAAAAACGCACAAAATTTGTATACTCGCTTACCATCTGCATTACAAAAAAAAAAATTAGTGGTTACCAAAATAATTAGTATTGTTATAAGCAACTAGCAAAATATGTGTAAGCTTGACTGCTCACAAAAAGACTTCGTCAAAAAAAAGTAACTAGTGATGACACAAAATTTCAATGTGTTAAGATATTTATTTTAATTATATAACCACTTACGTGCTGATGAAAGATTTTGCTGGGTATATGCTCTTTAAACTGTCTTTAAAACAATCGTTGTTCTGGTTATGTTGAATATCACTCATAAATATGTAAGTACACTTATGCAATTCCAAATTCCACTAACACTTCTTTATAAACACACCCAAGTATAACCACTGCTTCCATTTGTATAAGGACGCATTACATTCATGGTATAGAAATTAACCCTTAAATGGACATAACTAACATTTCAATAAGCACCTACACAAGCAGAAAAATACAATTGGTACAGTGTTGGCAAAGTGTCGGCGACGGTCGATTATGCGTTGGCAGAACGTGGGCTTAACAATTTTGGCAATATTGTCCTGTTACCCAATTGATAACAATGGCCATCCGTTGGTTTAGAGAACTTGCCAACGTTGGCATAACGTTGGTAGTTAAAAAAATTTGGAGCTTTTAAAATACCTTAAATTTAATTGATTTTGAGAAATATGTATAATAAAACACATTTAAAAAGCAACAATACAGTTCCGTCTAAGTCATTTGCATCATATTTAAATATTTATTTGAGTATAATAAAATATAATTAAAATTCTTCTAATTGGCCAGGGATTTATGCTACTGGCAAAGCACACGCTGTGCAGAGAAAATATTTTTTTCTCGTACAATATTAGTTGTACCTTTGGTAATTTTTAACACGGTGTGTGTTTTACAAAAATAGAAGTGGTACGACAGTACAATTTTTTTGTACGGCTGGCAATTTCAACCTGGGTAGGCTTAACGTTTCAGCATACCAAAATCCAAAATATCTAACAACTATGGGGTTACGCTTAACACGTTTGGACCAATATTGGTATACACTCATAATATAAATATACACTCATAGAAATGTGTCTGTAAAATTGCTGAAAAAAGCAACTAAAAATTATTTAACAGTTTCGTCGCAGAAAAGCCTGCTGAGCTGAATTTTTTGCTAAATATTAAATAAATAAGAACCGCAAAAATAAAACTGTTAATTTTGGTTATATTCGAATAACATATACTGATATTGCCTAAAATGAACAGAAATTTTTATTCGCACTAAAGAAATCTAAAACAGAACTTTAAAATTGCAAAATTTTTTTATGCTTTTTTATGTCTACTAATATTTAGAATTTTTTTGCTGATTTGTTTGTATTTGTTTGTTAGTTTCAATTAACTAAATTTTAGCGGAAATGTAAGTTGTAGTAGTTAGATTCAACAGATTTATTTTAGATTTTCTTATCTTTTTAATATTTAGCAAAAAAATTTGCTGAGTTTAGCAGTTTTTTCTGCAACGTCATTTCTAACTAATTTTTAGTAATTTTAGCAAAAATATTTACTCTTTTTTTATAAGTGCATTATTCCAGTGAAAAATTAGCACCTTCTATTTAGTTTTTAAGCCGTGTTCACCATTTCAATCGCTAAGTAGGGTTAAAATTGAATTAGGATCGAGAATATATATAATTTATTGGATCCTAGACCTATATCTGGATGCGTTACAAACGGAATGACAAACTGATAATATATTCTCATCACATGTGGCTGAGGGTGTTAAAACCGATTACCACTGGTGGATCCAGCTCATGCGTTTGGGGGGGATAATTTTTTGAAATTTTTTTGTAAGAGTTTTAAGCAAATTTGTAAGAATTTAAAATATATTTTATATTGTTTTTTAGTATTTATTAAAAACATAAAAACAAGTTCTAATTAATATACCCCATTTTAAACGAATTGAATGAATAGTTAAGGACTGTTGTTTGCGACGTTACTGAGAACAATATATTTTCAACATCGAGAAACTCAGTCATTAGAACATTTTACCGTAAACATTTTAAGCTTCATTTTTTAAAATGTATTTCTGAAGTGTTCCATTTATTTTATAATGCAGTTTATTAATTCAATTATATGAAATTTTTCATTAATTGTGATGATTTTTTTTTTAAATGGATACTTACATTAATTCTATGAATCATTTCATAAGAATTGACTTTAATAAAGACTGTATATCACCCTCCTTGGATACACGCCTGACATTATAAATAACACATTTTTTTATGCTTTATAGTAATAACAATAGAGTTAGAAATTGGCAACCGTACCAAAAAAAAATAGTACTGGCAAACCAATGCTACTTTTGTAAAACCCAATGTATTAAAAATTACCAAAGGTGCAACTAATATTGTACTAAGAGAACACTATTTTGTTGCCAACATTGTTTTTACCAATATTTCAAAGAATTATAAGCATTTTTTTATTTAATTTTTTTTTCGAACTGTGTTGCAGCTTTTTAAATATGTTTTATTATACATATTTCTCAAAATTTATTTAATTTAAGCTATTCTAAAAGCAACAGATTTTTTTAAACTGCCAACGGTGGCAAGTTTGCTCAAACCAATGGATGGGCACTGTTATCAATATTGTAACAGGGCAATGCTGTCAATATTGTTAATCCCGCGTTCTGCCAACGCGTAAAGGACAATCGCCGACGCTTTGCCAACACTGTGCCGATTGTATTTTTTCTGCCTGGGAAGGCACATACATAATATTAAAAATGAACAAGGTAAAGGCGTTTATACGCTTGGTTATTAATGTCTATGCTTAATGTTGTATGGTTAAATATGTATTCGCAAAAAATAAAACATTTAAGGGTTAAATGGCATGTGATGTACAAAAACATACTTGCATTCTATGAATGTTGCTGTAGTTTTTTTATTTTCTAGTTACTATTGTGTCAAGATAATAATAATGGTGAAATGTACGTGTCTTTTATATGTGTGTATTTCAAATCTTATGCATAAAAATTTATTTTCATTTCCAGTTCCCTTTACCAACATTCATATATAATATATACACTCACAATAATATGTTTGTACTTTAAAAACAATTGATTTAAAATTTTAAATGCAACATTTACTATCAATTTACGATCAACTACAAACAAAATTTTTTGAGTGTACCAAACTTATATATGAGTTTATGTTAGGGTATATGAAAATATCTATGTGTATTTTAATTTTGTAGGGTTTCATTTTTTTAATGCTTTTCTACTCTGTTGTGTTATAATTTCGTTAAAAAAAAACTTTATCAATTTAAATAAATTGCACTCGAGTGGGTCATAAATTAATTTCATTTTGTATTACTTATATAAATGTTATTATTATTGCTTTTCTGTGGTTGGCTGTGTTTTTAATATATAAAATATACTTAAATAAATAAAATATATAAAAATTAATGTAATTTACTTTATATTATTTGCATTAAAATTTACAAGAAATGTTGACATATTAATTACACATTGCTGTTAAAAATGCTTTGACAAATTTTTCATCAGTAAAAAAGGTAGACAAATAAGGAGGAAAAGAACTGCAGTAAAATTAGTTTACAATGAAATGAAACTCTAATAGACAAAAAAAAAAAAACAGAGTCAAACGTTTAAGGGTTAAAATAAGGGATAGAAATTATTAATTTCTTTTGTGGAAACATAACTGGAATTGAAGAAATTCGGATTCAGTTGCGCGTACAGTTGAAGTAACTGAAAAAAATATTTTGGTACCCATATTGACCGTGTAGCAACTTAGGGTATCCACCCAGTTAGAAAAATACGAAAGGCCCAGTACTGGCGCCAGTGTTAGAGACGGTAGTACAGGTACTGGCGAAGTGTCGAATTTTTAACTTTTACAGTACTGGCATGGTGTCGATATACGCAAGGCCGTAAGTATTTTTCAAAGTTGGCACAGCAATGGAATTCAGTAGTTTGCTAGTTCTTTAAAAAAGGTATTCCAGTATTTCGCCAGGACTTTAAACATTTTTTTTTTTTAGCAAAAGAAAAAAAATAAAAAATAATTAAATTTTCTCAGTTCATATAAAGCTGCGATTTTTATTTAAAGTGAAAATAAATTGTTATTTAAAAAACATGGAAATTATCCAAATTTTCATTAATTAATATAGATTTATCTCATCTTTCGAACTGGCGTTTCCACGTCATTAAAGCCGTTACGTTTTACTTGCCCCTCTATATAAATGATAAATTTCATTTTTTAGAAAATTGTATAGTTTTTTAATCAAAACTACAAGCTATTATATAAAATAATTCGCAAAACTATTTATCGCTTGACTGGCGAGTAAAACAAAAATTTTATATGAAAACTCATATTAATAATTAATAATTTTTAATGATCTTAGGTGTTTTTTGCAGGCAATAAAATTTGGCAATAGAATTTTAAAAATTTTTATTTGAAAAAATTTAGATTTTTTCATTTTGCACTGACTTCAAGTCAGAAAAATACCGCCCCTATGTATCACCACGAATTGAAATAAAGAGGGGAAGCGATTAAGGGTATACAAACCATAAAGTAAATTGCTCAAGAAATTAGAAAAACTTAGGAAATGGTCAAAACCAGATATATTTAAATATTTTTTTAGAATATCTATTGATCTAAAATACATTTATCATGATGCAAAATTTTGTAAAAAAAAAATAAGTTGAAGTTGCAAAAATGTAAACTTGAAAATTAGCAAAATATAGAAAAAGGGTATATACTAGGGTGGGCCGATTTGTAAGGACAAAAATTTGTCGATATTGGGCCATCGATTTTTCGACAGCTTTTGGCATGAGGAAAAAAAAGTTCCTCTACGACATATCAAAAAAATCATTTTCGAGGCGCCCAAATTTCAATTTTTTTACTTTTTCTCAACTTTATTTTAAGGATTTTTTTTTAGTAGGTAATAAAAAAAATCGGCTGATTTAATTTTTTTTTAAATATTACCTTTCCAATGTGACATACAATACATACAAATATACATTGCCATCAGTGTTGCCAGGTATGTTGAGCATAAAATCGTCAAATTATCCAATAAAAATCGTCAAAATCGTCATTTTATTTTCAAAAACCGTCAAAAAATCGTCAAAACAAAAAATATTTGTTACAAGTGGAACAAAGTTTTAATAAAAAAAGAATAATAATGTAATTCACATTTCAAATGCTCATGTACTATCGGTGTAATATAATACGATTTTTTTACACTTTTCTGTAATTTAAACTTCGAAAATCATGAAATTTTATAACGATAGCACTTTACCACTTTAACTGTTAATTCCTTCTACATAATTCTGTAAACACCACTTCAGTAGCACACTTTTAAAATCTTAAATTCTTTTACATAGTTTAGAAATTCTTTAACAATGTTATTTCCTTTAATTATTAAATTTGGACTTCCATTAACGAATTAAAGTTTCAAATTGCATTACATGTGATGACATAGTTTAATACAATAAGTTTTGAAATTTTTGATTATTTCATATTTTTGGGTTTGTTTTTAATATTGCTAAAAATTATTTATTATTTTATTTATTATTTATATTATTATTTATTTTTATTTAAATATGTTTATTACTGCATGTTTTGCAATTTTCATATATAAATGGTGAATATCTGAGGTTTCACTTGGAACATTAGGCATGTTTTTTTAAGCACCGGATTTATTTTTGGATTTATAAATCAGAATATTCGAACTCGGTGTTTTGTTTCGCAAAAACTTGGATGTTTTTTTTTTAATTTAAAAAATATTTTATTTTTATCTCAATCTTACGCTAATTAAACTTTATAAAATATAAAAATTAAAAAAAGCAGGGTTAGCATTCAATATAACGATTGGCTATCACAGTAACACTAATAGCGGAATGGAAATTTAAAAAAAGCGATTCCATTAAAGACATTTTTTTTCTTATGTAAATGGTTTTAGTTTTCTATTTAACCTGTTTGATTTTGAAATATCTTGAACTAGTTAAAGTCAAAATAACGCTAAAATACCGAAAAGACGATTTATAATGTTATTTTGTTGATGTAACAAAATTTAATGGGTAGAATTTTGAAATAAACCCTTTAAAGACACATACCACTATTGGAATCGAAGCTTTAAAACGTTCATAACGGCATTGGTGTTGCCGTGGCAGGTAACAGCCATTGTAATGAAAAGGTAGTGTTTGCCAACCATGAAAAAAGTAAGCACATACTCAGGGAACTTCTGCTGTAAATATTTGTCGTTGTTTCAGTAGTAATACAGTATATATATTTTTTAGTAAAAAAACAGTCATTTGTAGAAGAAATTTAATTTTTGACTACAATTGTAGTTCATTTAAAAAACAAACCACATTAAATTACAGTATTATGATTTTACATTCATTTTATACAGTATTTTTTTTTTTTTATTTTAAAATAAAACAAATTAATGTTTGTTTTATATTTTACTGCACTGACTGAACCACTCATATTGTAGATAATTTTTTTGAACAATTGTAGTTAATTTTTTGAACAGTAAAAAACAAATGACTATGTTAGTTGAATTTACTAAAATGTAAGTCGTTTTTTTTCAGGTAAAATTTAATTTGTTTTTAGCTGCATTTGCAGTGGTATTTATCGTTATTAAGTGCAGAAAATAAATTAAATAAACCTAATATGAATCCACAAAATAGCTTTTTTGATAAACTTTCAATAAAAAATAGTTTTTAATTTTAATGAAATAATAAAAATCCAAAAATAGATCCGGTGATTTTTTAATAATAGCAAATAAACATGTTTTGCTGACATATCAAACGTTTGTCAAAAAATCGTCATTTTGGAAGCAAAAATCGTCAAATCGTCATTTAAGGAGCATATAGACGACATGTATTTGTCATCTGACATGTCAAATTTTCAAGTCACATGTAATTGTACATGTCTGTCAAAATTGCTGTTTTACATAAGGTTTATAATATTTGGTCACAAACGTACATGTTTTTTGCTTCTGACACAGGCTCTGTTTTTTTTCTTCAACAGCTGATCAGTGCGAAAATTTTATTAAAATAATTTTTTTTTAAAAGTGATAGTCAAATGGAATCAAAGGATAATGCAATTGCAGTGTGCAGTGTAATTTCAATTATAACTGCAATGAAATCGAAATTAAAAAAAAAAGAAAAGAGGAATCAGAATCAAGCAAAATTTGCTATAGTTTTAGCACACACCCAAAGTCGATCTGGGTTTCAACATGGCATGCTGCCGCAGCAAAAAATTTTTTTGCGCCGCAAAATAGTTCAGCCATCTTAAATAATTTTTCTTTAAATGCGGACATACCAATTTGGGATATAATTATGAAACTTTTTATAAACATATATATGTACATAATTTTATTAAATGGGAAAATGTATATACATTTATTGGTATTGTAAAATGTTAACTTTAGCCGGCTAATGATTCCGTCAATAGGGGACCGCCGCTGTTTGTTTTCTCACGGCATGGATTTATGACAACTTTTTGTTTCATATTTAAAACAGCTGATGTCAGATGGTTTGTCAGAAGAAAATAGAGCACGCTCTAATTGAAATTTTGTCAGATGACTTTGCGTCTGACTTTTAAAGAAGCAAAGTTAAAAAGGTCACACACGACATGTATGTATTTTGCAGTGGGAAATTTGACATGTCAGATGACAAATACATGTCGTCTATATGCTCCTTTAGTAATTTAGATACTAAAAATCGTCAAAATGACGATAAATCGTCAAACCTGGCAACAGTGATTGCCATATACAATACAATATAACATATGAGCGCGTGAGAATACAAATACGACAGAGAGAATCGTACACATAGAAGCGCATCAAGAAAAGAGTACTATCAGTCGTATTACTATTCTTACCCGCTCATATGTTATATTGTGTGCAGTGTTGCCATGTATTTTTTTCAAAAAACTGTAAAAAAACTGTTTTTTTAAGAAAAAACTGTTTTTTTTTTAAATAAAAACAGTAGAAAAAACAGTTAATATATGCATTTTGAATTCAATTGCATTTTATTTAAACATAAAATAAATATATACACAGAAAAAAATATTTTTGTTGTAGACTAACTAAAAACAACACAAGAGAAATGAAACAGACAGAAACAAAATGACATTTCATTGTTTCAATACAAACAAATGTTAAAAAGGGAGTTAAAACTTACTACATAGTTGCATTCAATGCGTAGTATTATTTTTTATTGAACATTTTGCCCAACTTTTGTATTAAATTTATAAATTCAAGTAAAAAAAAGTAAATCGAGCAGGTAAACTGTTAAAAACTGGAAAAACTGGAAAACTGTTATGCATCCTAAAAAACTGGAAAAAAACAGTTAAAACTGGCAATATGGTAACACTGATTGTGTGGTATGTGGCAATGTACGCATAAGTGGTTGAAGCAATTGATAAAAACCGCGAAGCGATAATGGCGACTACGTTAGCTAGCCGAATGAAATACAAGGAAGATTTGCAAGGAAATATCTGAATTGTAAAATAAATTTCCATATTTTTCACACATTTTTATTTTCTATCGGCAAATAATAGCAGACTGTTATTTTCATTAATAAATAATTCAAATTTTCATTAATAAATAATTCAAACCACGTTGAAAGTTATTTATTTTTCGAAAAACTAATCGCCTTTAACGTGCGAATTTCTTTAAAAATGAGCTTTATGATACGGGAGAAACTACATAAAAATTGGTTTGGAGCATTAAAATAACAAAAAAGAGTAAAAAAATAAAAAAAAAAGCGTTTTTTTCGACAAAAACACTCGTCCAATAACCCAAAAAAACATTTTTTTCGAAAAAATTATTTCGCCATCGTTTTTAAGCGTAAAATTTTACCGGATAGGTAAAAATTTGAAATCGGCGTATTTTTTTTAACATACCTAATAAAAAACCTTAAAAAGATAGATTTTTCTACAAAAAACTCGTCCAAAACCTCAAGAAAAACATTTTTTTTTTTGAAAAAATTTAAATTTGGGCGCCTCAAAATGATTTCTTTGATATGTCCGTAGTGGAATTTTTTTCCAATGAAAATGAAAATTATTCAAGTTCGAGGCCATACTCTATATTTCTTTATTAGGACATTGTCCTGACAAATAATCTATAGAGTTTTTTGTTTTAAAATTTATTATTTGACCATTTCAGGAATGTGTTGATTTTTTCCTCATGCCAAAAGCTATCGAAAAATCGAGGACACAATATCGATTGCTAAATCGACCCACCATAGTATACACCCAAATTTATTTTTGAAAGAATATTGGAAAACTTATGATTTGGTATTGTATTATTATTCGATTTTGACGAAAATTGGACCGTACTGCCAGAACACACATTATTTATAAGTTAAAAAAGTTTCAAGAACATCAATGACATTTTTTGAAGAAATAGAAGGATAAATAAAATATAGTATGAATATTTAGTAGATTTTATTAGTCAGTAATGTAAATTTAGCAAATAATTTAAATGCGATGAAATGACACTTTACTCATAATTCTCTTTTAACCACTTGACGATCACAGTCCAGTGTAGTTAGTGTTCAGAAGTTTTTATAATATTTTTTTAAAGTTGTTTTTATTTTCTATATATGTATACCCTTTTTGATGTTCCTACTTTAAATATAAATAGCACATATAATAACGGAATTTTTTTAAATTTTAAAAGTAAAAATACAACTTCAGAATGTTATCTTTTAACTTTGTCAATAAAATGTTTGTTTTACTATTATAATTTTAAAATTGTGCTAAAAAGAAAAAATTCAATACAAGTAATTAAAAAAAGAACTACTGAAGAAAATAAAAATACTAGCAAAATTTTACTTTTAAAGTAATTAAAAAAAAACGCGATTCAAAAACAAGGGGTTTATACCCTTATTCGCATCCACTATTCAAATGTACCTTTTGTGCTTAATGAAAATACTAATTATTATTTTGTTTCAGATTATTTTATTTCTTGAATTTCTTTTTCAAATTTATTTTTTATCTGTTTGTTCGGTAAACAGGGACTAAATTAATTCTTCTTTGCCCCGATTTGATGAACTCAGAATAAAACTTTGGTTTTCGTTAAATAAGAGTTTGTTAAATCGATTATTCGTTACACTTTTAAATAAGCAAATTTTAAAGAAATTTTAAATTTAAACAACTGCGTTAATTTACATAAACCAAGCAGCTTTTTAGTGGTACTGGCATATCGGGAAAAACGGTGTTGTCCCAGTGCTACTATATTGTACCGTAGGCATATTAAGAAACACAGCGTTGTCTCAGTACTATTTTATATGTACCTTGGGCAATTTCTAGCACTGCAATCGTTTTTAAATGTTTATGATATAGATGAAAAAATACTTTCGGACAAAGTCGCATACAAGACTAACATTTACGAATATCGTAAAAGGTCAGACACAACGTCGATTAAATTTACTAGGCATTAATATTAGGGGTCTTCTTTTCCCTTAATTTCTCATTTTCCTGGAAAGCGATATTAATATTTGAATTTCCCTCTATCAAGGGAATTCCCGTTAAATAATAAAATTATGTAAGTTTCTTATTAAATAACAAAGTTTCCTTTAAAAATACTCATTCATAGGACCAAACATTTAAAATTATACTATTTCTTTTTTACATTTTTATTTTTGTTAATAATACTATTCGAGTTTTTTCATGAAAATCCATTTATTGACGCAGATGTTAACTTTAGATTTCTGAATATTTTGGGTGTTGCAACAAAAATTCAGTTGAATTAAATGAACTTTGTTGTGCAAACTAATAAAACAATTTTTGTTTTTGATTTTAAGATATCACAAGGCTAAATATAAAGTGTGATTTTTATACAGGTATAGAATATTAAGTTGGCAACACTTTTTTAACTGGCGGTCAATTTGTCAGTTGTCAAGTGATTTATGTCTAGTATGGTTTGGCATTTCAACATGAATAGACTGACGCCTGAACAACGCTTCCAAATTGTGCAAATTTATTTTGAAAATCATGGTTCTGTTCGAAATACGTACCGCGAGGAACATCCATTTCACGGTCAACATAATCGTTCATCAGAGCAATTAATTTGATTAAGTATGGAACGTTTTCGCACCACGTTTTTACTAAATGATAATATGCATCTACAAAGAAGTCGTACAGTGCGTGCAGAAGAAGTCATTGCTGCTGTATAGCTGGTAGAATAATTGGTCCGTACTTCTTCAAAAAAGATGCTGGTCAGATTATTGACTTTTTCGTTCATCAATTGAACAACCATGAGGAGCTGTGGTTACAACTCGTGCCATAATTTATTTATTGAAGGAAACGTTTGGCAACCGCATATTTTCACGTTTCGGATCAGTGAATTGGCCTCCAAGGTCGTGCGACTTAACGCCGCTGGACTTTTTTCTGTGGGGATATGTGAAGTCGCTAGTCTACGCCGATAAGCCCGTAACGATTGAAAACTTGCAGGACAACATTCGCTGCGTTATTGCCAATATACCGTCACAAATGTTGTAAAAAGTCATCGAAAATTTCACCTCCAGATTATACTACGTCCAAACCAGCCGTCATATGCCAGAAGTCATATTTAAATTATAATGCCAGAAGATTACCTATCGAAAAAAGTACATTTCATGTCAATTTAAAAAATTCATTCTTGTTTTATTCCATTTCAAATTTATATAACTCTATAAAAAACACCCTTTATAAACATAAAAATTCATGCATGTATAAATTTGTTTTTAAATTAAGTTATTTTTAGTAGGAATTTATCAATATAGATATTTCTAAAGCTTTGATATATGTTTTTTTTAAGCAACTTATAAGGATTTTCTCTAAATGTTTTAAAAATTTGCTTTCATAAAAAATTAATTAAATTATATATAATATTTAAAGAAAAACTAAAAAATAATTTAAAGAAGAACGAAACAAAACAATTTTGTAGCAATATGAATTAAAATTAAACGCAAATTATGGCTTGTTTGGCTCCTAAATGTTCCATCAAAAAGGAGGGTGTGGATTATGAAATGAGTCTTCATTGGTGCTGTATAAAGTGTAGAAATATTGATATTGAGTTGAATACATTTTTTACTGGTAATCGTGGTGAATTTTCTGAACTGCATAAGGAGTTTGTTTCTCTTAATGAGAAATTTAGAAAATTTGAGGAATGTTATGATATGTTATGATATGTTAATGAAAATTCCTCTCAAAAGCATAAAAAGGTAGGCGATAAAGCCGCAGTAACTGGGGTGGAAGTTTCGGTTCCACCTATTTTATTGGAATATCCAATAGCAGGAAATGTTAGCCCCTCCTGGTACTCGCGGTCGTGGTACTGTCGCTTCGACTATTTTGGCTCCTCCTACTCATTTTCGAAATCAATTTAATAGTAATACTTTAAAAAACTAAGTTTGAAGTCATCTGATCGAGTTTGTATAGCTTACCAGAATATCCGTGGACTTAGCACTGAACTTTCTAATCTGTTCAATAATAGTTTTGATATTGATATCATAGTATTTACTGAGATCTGGCCTCACGGCAATGCATTTGATTCTGAGTTAATGTGCAGTAAATTTCAGATTTATAGACGAGATGGGGTACGAAAAAATGGTGGTGGAGTTTTAATTGCTGTTCATGATATATTCGTATATTGAAATCGATTTATTTTACTTGTTCTTATATACCACCTTGCTTTATCCACTATCGAACCATTCGTATAGAATTGAATACCTGGATTATCCCTTAAAAGGTACCATCTAACCAACATTCTCTGCTCGGGATTAGTGTGCAGCACCTTTAAGCTAGTGACCTTTCGGATATTCTATCAGAATTCAGTTTTGTGATGTTGCATTTCGGTAGCTCGCCTAAGTTTTTCTGGTGGTTCGATTGGCACAAATACACTCACCACACAGAAAATAATAATTCCCATTTTTTGCAATTAATGATTTGGTGAAAATTTTAAAACCTGTCAATTAAAAATTAATCGAATCAATTAAATAATTGCTCAAATACGCAACTTACTCGACATTTTTTTTTATATTATCACTTAAAAGCAATTGATAAAAAAAAAATCAAGATAACACCAACATATTGTTTTTGTCATATTTATTTATGAAGTAGTTTTTTATAAATGTTTATGTATAATAGATTTTAAATTTATTCGAAAACTATTTTTATAAACTCTCATTTTGTTTATTAGTTAATTAAGTTAACTACGAGTAGTTAACTAATATAATATAAGTAGCTTAACCCTGAATATTTATTTATTATTTACTCTGTAACATTATCATTAAATTGATAATATAATTTTAAAGTTAAAAATATTTTAATAAAGAAATATTTTTAAACAAAAACATTTTAAAAATAAATTAAAAAATATAAATAGAAATCGTTCGTGGTAAATTTCATTCTAACTCAACACACAGAGTAATGTGGGATTTAACGTTACCCAATTTCTTTAACGTGTGAGTTAAATAGAAGATATTTACGATTAACACTAAATGGCACGAAGAATGTTGATGAAGACCGTAGTGGGTCAGAAAATGCATTCCATTCATGCTAGTGTCTAATAACTTTTCTGTGTTTTTTTCTAATAGTCAAAGTAAATTATCATGTAAAAATTATAATTATTCTGTTAATTTAGAGAAAAATTTGTCATGATCTAAAACCGAACCAATAAAATCTCACACATAAATTTATAGATCAACGATAAAATTCACTATTAATTTAAAAAATATTTAAAAAAACTCTGCTTTTTACAAAAGGGCTAATTTAAGCAAATAAAGGAAGAAAAATACAAATTTCAGTGAGCAATTTGTTCACATAAATCTAAATAAATCTGTGAACTAAGTAAGAATTATAAGCATTAAAAGCAATCTTATAAAATTCAAGCTATAAAAAATGCATTTGGTATGACAACAACACCCTTTCAATGCATTTTGAGCAGGTATGTAAACGATATTGATTACTTTTTAGTCCAATCAATTGATTTTAACCAAAATTATATACATAGGAAATATAAACGTATACAATATCAAAATATTAAAATATAGAGCAATTCCATATGAAAGCGATCACCTTTTGGACGACCCCTCTCCGATTTTTAAATAAATAGTCTCAATCGATTGCCCAGCAAAAAATAATGTACCTACATATTTTTTTTTTTATAGTGACTGGTTAAGTGGTGTAGTGCACCACTGTCATGTGACAAAATTGAAGAATTCTTCATAAGGGACCTCATTGAAAGTTGTTTAAAAAAAAACTACTAAAGCGATCGCAACGAGTGATAGCTCGTTGGAAAGGTATTGAATCAGGCTTTAATTGAAAAAATAAAATTTTCCTAATTTTTCTCAGAAATTTACCTTTTTTCCCATGAAAATTAAATTTTCCCATGAAAATTAAATTTTCCGATTTTCCACAGAAGCTCCTAAGTTTTCCGGCTAATTTTATTTTTTTTTGGATTCCTCATAATTTTTGCTTTAAGAATCAGCAATAAAAAAATGGGCCCGACTCCTTGTTTGGACAGGAGAAGAGCATTTAAGAGACCACCTTGTTCTCATTGTTTTTATATTTTTTATAATTGAATTATTTTTAATTATTTAACAAGAAAAATTAGGAAAATTTTATTTTTCAATTAAAGCCTGATTCAATACCTTTCCAACGAGCTATCACTCGTTGTGATCGCTTTTTTAAAACATCTTTCAATGAGGTCCCTTATGAAGAATTCTTCAATTTTGTCACATGACAGTGGTGCACACCACCACTAAACCAGTCACTATAAAAAAAAAAAAATATGTAGGTACATTATTTTTTG
Source organism: Delia radicum (assembly GCA_021234595.1). Lineage (NCBI taxonomy): Eukaryota > Metazoa > Arthropoda > Insecta > Diptera > Anthomyiidae > Delia > Delia radicum. The sequence goes on along the minus strand of CM037855.1, from coordinate 73,094,238 downwards.
TTGGGCAATCGATTGAGACTATTTATTTTAAAATCGGAGAGGGGTCGTCCAAAAATTTGCCAATTTTGATCGTTTTCATATGGAATTGCTCTATAGTAAAAATCATAGTCAAATGTATATTAAAACTTAATTAGAAATAGTGCAATAAAAGGCTATCAGTTTTTAATTGAATGAGCCACTTTTCGTTGTTGGCGGAATTTCTGCAAATATCGAATCGGCTGTTTTCGTGATTAAAATGGGTTTTTATTTTTCTGTGCTCAGTTACATTGAGTCGCAGTATAGCTCCATTTCGGCTGTACTTGAGCTAATTGTCCAAGCTAATATTAAGTAATTCTCGATTCTGAAATTTACAAAATTACCAGATAACTTAAACCACAATTGTTAAAAAAAAAAATGTTTTTGTTTCTCCGCTATTAGTCTCACTTGTAGACGGTGTTCTTTTTAATAATTTTTTTTTTATAACCTTAAAATAGGCTAACTATATCTCGGAAACTAAGGGAGATGAAACAAAATGGACCAAAAATCGTTACTCAATACCTATTAAGTAGTCTTAAATGAATATGGGACTGATTGTCCGGTAATAAATATGGATCTTTTATTTTTGTACACGCATTTTTTATTGACATTAAAATCAAAATTTTTTACATTATTAACATTTTGTTGACTTAAATAACAAAAAACTAAGAAAATATGAATGCATTTTGTTTGGGTACTCGTACTTAACAAATTTTTAATTCAAAATCGTTAAAAAATATATAAAAAAATAGTTTTTTTTTTTTTAAATAAAATAAGTACCTACCCAGGTGAAAAAGTTCATATATGATCATATATTGTCATATATGGTTTCATGTATGAGGATATATGGTTTCATGTATGGGCATATATGAACATATATGTAATGTATGGAAGCATATATTGGTAAATACATTCAAGGGAAAAGTTCATATATGGGTATGTATGACACCATATATGATAATATATTGCATATGTTGGTTCATATATGCCACATAGTTCCATATATGGATTCATATATTATTCTATATATGCGCAATATGTTTTAATTTTTTATCAGATATGACCATATATGAGGACGAAATTGTTTTTATTTTTAACCCCTGTGCTGTACGAATTCCCGGCAAAAAAATATAAAAGACAATAGATTTTAAAGTTTGTATAATTTATAAAGACGATAGAAGAGAATGCACATTAATGGTATTAATGGTAACAACTTATAAATTCAGTTAGTACAACGATAGTTGTATTAGATTTCTAAATATTATGGGTCTAACAACTAAACTTCAGTTGAATTAACCGAGCTTTGTTGTTAATACTAATGTTCAGTTTTACCAACCGACTGAAATTCGTAATAACCGAATTAAAGTCGTAGTAACCGAATTTTAGTTGGCAAATAGCAAAACTTTTATCTGTATGTGAGTTTATGAGATATCTCACTTTAACCTAAAGAATATTAGTCGCACTTTATGCTTAATTCTAAATCGGCTTAATTCTAAATTGGTAGTACCTAACCTGACCAGCTTTTCCAGTTTTTCAATTTATTTTTTTTATTTTTATAAAAAAAAAAACTGATTTAAAATCGTTCAACATATTATAAATGTTGAAGCTTTTTCATATCAATAAAGTTGCAGCGCCAGTGATAAGATTTCAAAATTAGAATCGAAGTCTAAAATGTATTAATTTGTTGTTCCAAATCTGATTTTTTTGTAATAATTTAGAGAAACTATCAATTTTTGAAGCGATTCAAACAAAGAAATTACGAATTTTTTAGAATCCGTATTTCAAGTCAATAAATCCCGCTTTTTGCACCAAAATCCCTTTTGTGAAAAAACTTTATTAGTTGAAATGCTCCTAATTAGTTGGCAACGATAATTTGTATGTATCAAACACAAGCATTTCAATTAAAGTTTATTTTATAAAATTCATAAGTATTCGCACCAAAGGACTTCTTTTGTCGGTTGGCTTGATTACTATTCTTATCGCCGTCATCATCAATTTCTAAATCATCGAATTTTTTTTTTTTTTTTTTTTTGAACAAGTTGGTTTTCCATTATCCATACTCTTATTAATGTTCATTAAATTCATTTCCAAATAGTATTTTCACAAAAAATTTCACTTTAAACTATTTATATTTATTAATGCATTTTGAATATGAAATGTATAATTCAGTAACATGTTCTTAGAAATATAATATGTAGAAACCTTTTCTTTTATTATAAAGACAATATTTTTGATAAAAACATAAAAAATTGCATTTTTTATACGAGCATGTAGGAAAAGTAAATATATATGACCATATATGAACATTCATATATGGCATAATATATGACCCCATATGTCCACATACCCTCAAATTTCGGATCCGAACATATTCATATGATTCATATATGAACTCATATATATCACCTGGGTATATAAAAAATGTTTACTTTTCCGGGAAATTTGAAAAAATTTCCATCGAATTCCGTAGCCCCAAACTATATTAAAGACTGAGGAATATATATTTGTTAACGAATATTATTTTTCTTGCCACTATGGCCATTAGTATTTCATTATGTGCAATTTTTTTTTTACTGTTAAGGGCTTTCCTTTGTTTGTCAAAAAATACTAAGAGGAGTAGAGAACAAGAATCATAAAAGACATAAAATTGAAAGAAAATTATTTAATCCAAAAAATAGTTCAAAACTGACTCAGAAATGTAATTAAATTAGAATATTTTATAAATAATTTAAAAAATGTGAAAAACAATATTGATTTTTGAGCCTATATCATTTTATTTCATTTATAGTTTCTAAATAATTTTTCAATCAAGAAGGAAGTCTACTTTGTATGAACCATTTTCATTCAAAAATTTTAACTTCTAATAATATTTTTTTTAGCACATTTCTGACTCAGTTTGGAGCTTTTTTGCTGGCAGGTCTATATAGAAAATAAATAAATTTTTCATTAAAAAAAATTATTTTTGCGATAGAAAATATAAAATATTCTTTAAATCATAATTTAAAGATTTTTTATTTATTCCGTACTCAATATTTAACATTTAATTAATATTACTTAATTAATTTTATTTAACAGGACAGCCTAACGGACATGTTGCGTTGCGTTCTCAAAATACCTTTCATTTGATACAAAATTTAGTTTATTAACTTTTTTAAAAAATTTATAACAAAAAATTTTCAATCTGGTTATTTTTTGACATTACTTTTTAACCCTAAAACGTAAGTTTGCGCACCTACAAAAAAACTACCCGTCTAACCTTTTTTAGCCTATACAACATATCGAAATTTAATTTAAATCCGTTGATTCACCACCGAGTAGTTTCTTTGAAAGTCAAAAATGTTGCCGCAGTCGACAAAAATTTTGCTAACACCAACATTTTTCCTGTTCCTTTTATCGGCTCCACCTTTTTATTCTTTTAGCTTTCAAATTAAACTTTTTGCTATCAAAAAATTAATGTTTAATTAGAAAGATTAAAAAAGTATATTAACAGTAATCGAAAATTTGCCATAATTTATTTACTCGCCCTACTTTTTTAAATATGTGCTTTGCTAAAATACTATTTTTGGCACCCTTGGTAATTCTCTATGTGTACTTGTAATTATAAACGAATTATTAGGAATAGCTGTAAGTTAGATTTAAACTGAAAAAAAAACCTCTTAAACTTACTAAACCATTATTATTGCTTTCCATGAGACCAGTAATTAATCTATCTATGTCCCATTTGAAACTCAACGCTAACTAACTATATTGTTTTAACTATTTTTAAATCAAGTTTTTTTTGTTTTTTACAATAAGATGTGGAACAAAATTCAAAACAAAAACTTTTCATCTAAACAAAGCTAAAACTTAATTATTCATGAGGCAAAAGCTCATTAAAACCAACGGCAAACAATTACAAAATCTCTAAGGTAATACCAGCAAAAGAATAAAAAGCAATCTCATCAACCAAAAAAAAAAAAGCAAGAACCCTAAGCAAAATTGTTGAGTTGTTTAAAGAATAGTAAACTATGAATTTAACTTGTAACTTGTAAAAAGGAATTAATATAGTGAGAGAATCATATAACAAAAAATAGTTTCAAAATATGTAACCTAGTAAATACTGTTCTGGATGAAATCCTGTAAAAATCCCACAAAAATTTATTATCAAATTATCAGAGCTAACAAATTAATTGAAAGTGGTACATTTGGATATAACAAGTCCCTCGGTTTTAATAAGTATTTCTAAAAATTTGTGTAAAAAGTTTATTAATTGTGTAATGGAGTTTTTAAAGCCTTAGATATTTCAAATTCGGCTACGTTTTCACTAAAAGTGTTTTGGACGTGTCTGAAACAAAACATGTTTTTCTATACAATTTTTTTTTTACCAAAACACATGTTTTGCTCAAAAAACGTAAGAGGAAACGTAGTATTACAGTACATAGTTTTTATATTATAAAAGTAATACTAATTCTTTGTGGGTACACACAGAAAAGAAGTAAAATGACAATGACTTAAAAATTGCATATTGGTGGCTTTTATTTATTTTATTTATGACACAAAACACCCCCAGCATTGTATTAAAAATTATAAATCAATATTATTTATTACACATTGCACTCTTATTTTACGAAATTTTGAAACATTTGGGTTTAAAAACCTATAATAAGGATATAAGTCTAACTTTTATCCTGATCAGTTTAAATGAAAAATTTAATTACTTTGTTTACTGAAAATGTTCTAAGTTGTCCTCTGTAGTTTTTAAATAATAAAAGAAAGGTTATATTTCTGTAATAAAGGTGCAGTTTTTATTTATACAATTATATATTACAATATACAATTTAAGATTGTAGATGATATTCGGGGCCAAAAGGTTGGACCTCTATGATTATATATAGGGGACACATTATCGTACCTTTATTCCTAATTAGATTCGTTTTTACAAAAAAATTTGGAGAATAAACACAGCTAGAGTTTTAATTTTAATACATCAGCTCACTTTTGCTCCACAGTGTATATTGTCTATAGAAGACTAAACACAAAATCAAAGTTAAAAATAAAGTGAAAAAATTTGTCCATTTGCCAGGCACTTCAAAAATATTGTATTGAAAATAAATTTTCGGCATTGGTTATTGTGCTTGTTTTCTAGGTAGCAATAAAATTTGTTCTGTACGATATACCAGATATGAACGTTTTTAAAACAAAAATACCACAAAGTGTAATTACTCTGAAATTTAAACATTTGTAGTCTGATATTTTTTCGGATTCGAAGTGTATTTAAACGGTTTTATAACGGAATTGGATATATATTCTGAATTTGAAAATAGCTAACTCAAATATGGGGGAATTTACCCCTTATAGTATCACAGTTTTTAAAATGTTCATATCGGTTCTAGTTTTGGCACACACAGAGAAATAAAGTGACAACCGAATTGAAAAATGTATTTTAATCTTAATAACTTATAAATTCAGTTAGTATAACGATATTTCCATTAGATTTCTAAATATTTTGGGTGTTGCAACTAAAATTCAGTTCAATTAACCGAACATAGTTGTGAAAACTAATGTTCAGTTGTACCAACCTACTGAAATACATAATATCCGAATTCGAGTTGTATTAACCGAATTTCAGTTGGCAAATAGTTAAATTTTTCTCTGTGTGCATGATCAATTCATAACGTTAATTTGAAACAGAAACGATGGCCAACCTTTGTTGTAAGTGTAAAAAAAAAAAATAAAAAACACTGCAAATTTGTCATAATACATATTACGTAATATAAACATTTCATAATATTTATGGAAACCTTTTATAAAAATGAAATTTTATGAAATTTTTAATACCATAAGCATTTCATAAAATGTTATGAAACTTCTTTAACATATTTATGAAACATTTCATATATATGAAGAAGCCTGACATCACTTTTCCCTTGTATTGGAAAATATAGGAGATTATAAGGATTCCCAAGCCTGGTAAGGACGTCAGTCGAGTCTCCACCTACAAGCCAATGAGGCTTCTTTTCGATACCTAAATGAACATCAAATTATTCCCACTCATGAGTTTGGATTTTAAAAGGCTCATAGAACATCGTACAATTACTCCTAAACCCAGAAAACAGTCCCAGTTGTGGCCACCGAATTTGTTGTCAATCGAATTCTGGCGGTTACGACAGCGATAGTTGCTAAATTATGTTTTTAGTCGTGGAAGCTAATATTTAGTTGCCCAACCCAATATTACATTCCAAAAAAATACTACTAGGTTCCACAAAATTTTATTGAAATTAAAAAACTTTTTTAATTTTTCTGGTATTGAACCTCGACGTTCAAATTAATAGTCCTCTGTTCTACTGAATGCTTTTAATTTTTGTTGCTATTTAAACATTTGAATATTTTGTTTTAATAAAAAAAAAACTTTTTGTGTTTTCTCTTTTCCGAAATTTGAACTCGGAAGTTCGGAGAACAAGGCAAACTCTCTATCCACTACACTCCAAACATTTATAAATATTGAGTGCTAAATTTGAATTTAAATATTTTGCTATTAAAACAAACATTGTCTCCAATTCGTTTACCAATACCAATCATTAGTTGCTTCTATAAACAATACAGTCCATAATTCGGTTGGTACTACTGAACCTTTAATTTAGTAGCATATTTGACTGCGAATGCCGTATTTGCAGTAACCACTTTTTATTATCGTCAATTTTTTAAAAAATTTCTCTTAATATATCACAAAATAATTGGTTGCTTCTACTGTACACAATTTCTAACCGAATTTTATTTGAAAAGATTATTGGAAATACCAATAATTGGATAAATGTAATCGATTATCGGTAGTTCCAAATAAAACAACGTTATATCAAATATATTTTGATGGTTTCGACCGGATTCCAGCCAATCCTTTTTC
>CM037855.1:73053955-73087243 GCA_021234595.1 Delia radicum | reverse complement strand
AAGCAAATTTTTAAAACATTTAGAGAAAATCCTTATAAGTTGCTTGAAAAAAAACATATATCAAAGCTTTAGAAATATCTATATTGATAAATTCCTACTAAAAATAACTTAATTTAAAAACAAATTTATACATGCATGCATTTTTATGTTTATAAAGGTGTTTTTTATAGAGGTATATAAATTTGAAATGGAATAAAAACAAGAATGAATTTTTTAAATTGACATGAATGTAATTTTTTCGATAGGTAATCTTCTGGCATTATAATTTAAATATGACTTCTGGCAATGACGGCTGGTTTGGACGTAGTCTAATCTGGAGGTGAAATTTTCGATGACTTTTTACAACATTTGTGACGGTATATTGGCAATAACGTAGCGATGTTGTCCTGCAAGTTTTCAATCGTTACGGGCTTATCGGCGTAGACTAGCGACTTCACATATCCCCACAGAAAATAGTCCAGCGGCGTTAAGTCGCCTTGGAGGCCAATTCACTGATCCGAAACGTGAAAATATGCGGTTGCCAAACGTTTCCTTCAATAAATAAATTATGGCACGAGTTGTAACCACAGCTCCTCATGGTTGTTCAATTGATGAACGAAAAGTCAATAATCTGACCAGCATCTTTTTGAAGAAGTACGGACCAATTATTCTACCAGCTATACAGCAGCAACTACTTCTTCTGCATGCACGCACTGTACGACTTCTTTGTAGATGCATATTATCATTTAGTAAAAACGTGGTGCGAAAACGTTCCATACTTAATCAAATTATTGCTCTGATGAACGATTATGTTGACCGTGAAATGGATGTTCTGCGCGGTAAGTATTTCGAACAGAACCACGATTTTCAAAATAATTTGCACAATTTGGAAGCGTTGTTCAGGGCGTCAGTCTATTCATGTTGAAATGCCAAACCATACTAGACATAAATCACTTGACAACTGACAAATTGACCGCCAGTTAAAAAGTGTTGCCAACTTAATGTTATATACCTGTATAAAAATCACCCTTTATATTTAGCCTTGTGATATCTTAAAATCAATAACAAAAATTGTTTTATTAGTTTGCACAACAAAGTTCATTTAATTCAACTGAATTTTTTGTTGCAACACCCAAAATATTCAGAAATCTAAAGTTAACATCTGCGTCAATAAATGGAGTATCATGAAAAAACTCGAATAGTATTATTAACAAAAATAAAAATGTAAAAAAAAAAATTGGATTCTGCATCAATACATTGATGAGCCTTTTATGGGATTGTTTTTTTTGATTTTGGACGCAATAGTATAATTTTAAATGTTTGGTCCTATGAATGAGTCTTTTTAAAGGAAACTTTGTTTTTAATAAGAACTTACATAATTTAATTATTTAGCGGGAATTCCCTTGATAGAGGGAAATTCAAATATTAATATCGCTTTTCCGGAAAATGAGAAATTAAGGGAAAAGAAGACCCCTAATATTAATGCCTAGTAAATTTAATCGACGTTGTATCTGAGCTTTTCCGATATTCGTAAATGTTAGTCTTGTATGCGACTTTTTCCGAAAATATTTTTTCATCTATATCATAAACATATAAAACGATTGCCGTGCTAGAATTGCCCAAGGTACAAATAAAATAGTACTGAGACAACACTGTGTTTCTTAATATGCCCACGGTACAATATAGTACAAGACCGTTTTTCTCATATGCCAGTCCACTAAAAAATGCCTAGTTTATGTAAATTTACGAAGTTGTTTAAATTTAAAATTTCTTTAAAATTAGCTTATTTAATAGTGGATTAACGGTGTAACGAGTAATCGATTTAACAAACTCTTAGTTAACGAAAACCAAGTTTTTATTCTGAAATCATCAAATCGGGACAAAAAAGAATTAATTTATTCCCTGTTTATCGAACAAACAGATAAAAATTAAATTTGTAAAAGAAATTCAGGAAATAAAATAATCTAAAACAAAATAATAATTAGTATTTTCATTAGCACAAAGGTACATTGAATAGTGGAGGCGAATAAGGGTATAAATCAATTGTTTTGGGAATCGCGTTTTTTTTTTAATTACTTTAAAAGTAAATTTTTGCTAGTATTTTAATTTTCTTCAGTAGTTTTTTTTTTAATTACTTGTATTGAACTTTTTCTTTTTAGCACAATTTTGAAATTATAATAGTAAAACAAACATTTTATTGACAAAGTTAAAAGATAACATTCTGATAAAAGCCCAAATTTAAATTTTTTGATTTAATTTTTTTTTAAATATTACCTTTTCAAGGTGAAATTGTACTCTAAAAACGATGGAGTGTGCGCCCCGGTAGGCTAGTTGGTAGCGTGCTGGCTTATCAGTGCGGGGGTCGTGGGTTCGATTCCCACCAGAGGCACTGGTCTGTTTTCGCTACAACGCGCCGAAGCCATAGTAGCTAGTGCTCGGTTAGGGTAATAGTATATAATTTGTAATTATATAATTATTAATTAATAAAAAAAAAAAAAACGATGGCGATAGCGATAAATGTTTTTTCTTGAGGTTTTGAACGAGTTTTTGTAGAAAAATCGATCTTTTTAAGGATTTTTAGTAGGTATGTTAAACAAAATTCGCCGATTTTAAATTTTTTAAATATATCCTATCCACGGTAATTGTACGCTTAAAACGATAACGATGGCGAAATAATCTTTTCGAAAAAATGTGTTTTTTTTTGGGTTTTTAAACGAGTTTTTTTTTTTTGTCGAAGAAACGTTTTTTTCGATTTTTTTTTCTTTTTTGTTATTTTTAAGGCTCCAAACCTATTTTTATGTATTTTCTCCCGTATCAAATAGCTCATTTTTAACGATATTCGCACGTTAAAGGCGATGGCGATATCAGTTTTTCGAAACAAAAAAAATAATTTTCAAACGGGTTTTGGTCAAAAAATTGATTTCTTTCGCTTTTTCATAAGCGAAACTCAATTTTTAATTCATTTGGTAAATAAAAAGCACTTTCAATATGTTTTTCTTACCTAAGTCGTCGTCATGATAAGCGTCACTCAAAATTATTTCCATCATTTAACAGTTGGCAGCGTAAATTTTAAAGCAATTAAAGTTTGTGTTTGAATCTTTATTTCAGTTATTTTTGATGAAATTGAATTATTTATTAATGAAAATTTTAATTATTTATTAATGAACATGACAGTCTGCTATTATTTGCCAATAGAAATAAAGATGTGTGAAAAATATGGAATTTATTTCAAAATTCAGATATTTCCTTGCAAATCTTGCTTGGATTTCGTTCGGCTTCTCATTTTACTTCTGCTAGCTAACGTAGTTGCCATGATTCCTCGCGGTTTTTATCAATTGCTTCAACCACTTATGCGTACATTGCCACATACCACACAATATAACATATGAGCGCGTAAGAATAATAATACGACTTTCGTTCTTGATGCGCTTCTATGTGTACGATTCTCTCTGTCGTATTTGTATTCTCACGCGCTCATATGTTATATTGTATTGTATGTGGCAATGTATATTTGTATGTATTGTATGTCACATTGGAAAGGTAATATTAAAACAATTAGATCAGCGATTTTTTTTTATTATCTACTAAAAAAAACCTTAAAAATAAAAGTTGAGAAAAAGTAAAAAAATTGAAATTTGGGCGTCTCGAAAATGATTTATTTGATATGTCGTAGTGGAACTTTTTTTCCTCATGCCAAAAGCTATCTAAAATCTATGGCCCAATATCCACAAATTTTTGTCCTTTACAAATCGGCCCCACCATAGTGTATACATTTTTCCTATATTTTGCTAATTTTCAAGTTTACATTTTTGCAACTTACACTTATTTTTTTTTTTAAATTTTGCCTCATGCTAAATGTATTTTAGATCAATAGATATTCTCAAAAAAATATTTAAATATATCTGGTTTTGACCATTTCCTAAGTTTTTCTAATCTCTTGAGCAATTTACTTTATGGTTTTGTATGCCCTTAATCGCTTCCCCTCTTCATTTCTATTCGTGGGTGATATATAGGACGGTATTTTTTCTGACTTGAAGTCAGTGCAAAATACAAAAAATCTAAATTTTTTCAAAATAAAAATTTTTAAAATTCTATTGCCAAATTTTATTGCCTGCAAAAAACACCTAAGATCATTAAAAATTATAAATTATTAATATGACTTTTCAGATAAAATTTTTGTTTTACTCGCCAGTCAAGCGATAAATAGTTTTGCGAATTATTTTATATAATTAGTAGTTTTGATTAAAGAACTATACAATTTTCTAAAAAATTAAATTTTTATAATCACTCAACCCCATTTTTTATAGAGGGTGAAATAATAAATTTGAAAACAAAAACTCTATAGATTATTTGTTAGGACAATATCCTAATGAGAAATATAGAGTATATGGCCTCGAACTTGATAATTTTCATTTTCATTGCACAATTAAAGGTCGAAAAAACATAATTTTTATTTTTAATAAAAATAAAAATTATAACAAACTTGTGAAAAAAGGCAAAGTACCGCCTAGTTTACTTTCCCTGTTTTGTTAACTAACTTAACAAAATATAAAAAAGGAGAGAGAAACAAAAAAAACGTGTATTGAATATCCACCAGAGGTGGATCTTGCACATCAAACAAGTTTTCAATTTATTTTTTGATCAATGGTTATAATCTTTAATTTCAAACTCATATGTATATTAGTTCTCATGTAGTGAGTAAACTAGTTCATATGAATGCTTGAGGTTTGGCATGGGATTGTTACCGCTTTCAAAACGTGTTCTGATGATGGGAACCTAGAAAATTCCCGAAATAGATCTATCAACACATTCCTGAAAGGGTCAAATAATAAATTTGAAAACAAAAACTCTATAGATTATTTATTAGGACAATATCCTAATGAAGAAATATAGAGTATATGGCCTCGAACTTGAATAATTTTCATTTTCATTGCACAATTAAAGGTCGAAAAAAACATAATTTTTATTTTTAATAAAATAAAAATTATAACAAACTTGTGAGGGCAAATAAAACGTGAAAAATTTAAAACATTTTATGTGAATTTTGTTATAAAACCGTTATTTTGATTGCAGAAGTCCAAAATTATGTTTGCACTTCCCTTAAGGTGTTATGATACTTGCTATTTTTTGTATTGGATTTTTTTTGGGATTGACTGAAAGAAACAACAAATGCGAGGAGAAAGAACAAGAAATACTTTTTTGTTATTTCAAAATAAAATGTAAACAAAACAAACAATATTGCCCACGTTTTGTTCCCACAAAAACCGTCAAAAAAAGCTAAAATCGCAAAAAAAAAGTTAGAAACCCGCTACTTTCGATCAAAAACTAAAAACGTTGGCAGCAGTGCTAACATTTAATCTGGAAATGTCAATTTTAAGCTAAAATTTTTATATTTTTTTTTGACAGTCTAAGATTATTTATCGATAACACACGTATATTTGTTTGACATATTAAGATTTTTTATGGTATAATCATACTCTTTACACTTAGTCAGTTTCCTATGCAATATATTTGCACTGTTCTCCAATATAGAAAAAATACAAAAAATAGCAAGTATCATAACACCTTTAACGATATATTAGTAGATCAAATATCGGCTTTAATGACGTGGAAACGCCAGTTCGAAAGATGAGATAAATCTATATTAATAAATGAAAATTTGGATTATTAACATGTTTTTTTAATAACAATTTATTTTCACTGTTTTCACTTTAAATAAAAATCCGCAGCTTTTATATGAACTGAGAAAATATAATTATTTGTTAAAAAAAAATTTTTAAGTCCTGGCGAAATACTGAAATATCTTTTTTAAAGAACTGGCAAACTAATGAATTCCATTGATGTGCCAACTTTGGAAATTACCTACGTCCAAGCGTATAATTGTGTTATCATTTCGACACCGTACCAGTACAATAAAAGTTAAAAATTCGACACTTTGCCAGTACCTGTACTACCGTCTCCAGCACTGCTCCAGTACTGGGCCTTTCGAATTTTTCTACTGTGTGGATACCCTAAGTTGCTACACAGGCAATATGGGTACCAAAATATTTTGTTCAGGTACTTCAACTGTACGTGCAATTAAATCCAAATTTCAGTTATATTTCCACAAAAGAAATTAATAATTTTCTATCCCTTATTTTAACCCCTAAACGTTTGTCTCTTTTTTTTTTTGTCTATTAGAGTTTCATTTCATTGTAAACTAATTTTTACTGCAGTTCTTTTCCTCCTTATTTGTCTACCTTTTTTTACTGATGAAAAATTTGTCAAAGCATTTTTAACAGCAATGTGTAATTAATATGTCAACATTTCTTGTAAATTTTAATGCAAATAATATAAAGTAAATTACATTAATTTTTATATTATTTTATTTATTTAAGTATATTTTATATATTAAAAACACAGCCAACCACAGAAAAGCAATAATAATAACATTTATATAAGTAATACAAAATGAAATTAATTTATGACCCACTCGAGTGCAATTTATTTAAATTGATAAAGTTTTTTTTTTAACGAAATTATAACACAACAGAGTAGAAAAGCATTAAAAAAATGAAACCCTACAAAATTAAAATACACATAGATATTTTCATATACCCTAACATAAACTCATATATAAGTTTGGTACACTCAAAAATTTTGTTTGTAGTTGATCGTAAATTGATAGTAAATGTGCATTTAAAATTTTAAATCAATTTTTTTTAAAGTACAAACATATTATTGTGAGTGTATATATTATATATGAATGTTGGTAAAGGGAACTGGAAATGAAAATAAATTTTTATGCATAAGATTTGAAATACACACATATAAAGACACGTACATTTCACCATTATTATTATCTTGACACAATAGTAACTAGAAAATAAAAAACTACAGCAACATTCATAGAATGCAAGTATGTTTTTGTACATCACATGCACATTTAACCCTTAAATGTTTTATTTTTTGCGAATTCATATTTAACCATACAACATTAAGCATATACATTAATAACCAAGTGTATAAACGCCTTTACCTTGTTCATTTTTAATATTATGTATGTGCCTTCCCAGGCAGAAAAAATACAATCGGCACAGTGTTGGCAAAGCGTCGGCGATTGTCCTTTACACGTTGGCAGAACGCGGGATTAACAATATTGACAGCATTACCCTGTTACAATATTGATAACAGTGCCCATCCATTGGTTTGAGCAAACTTGCCACCGTTGGCAGTTTAAAAAATCTGTTGCTTTTAGAATAGCTTAAATTAAATAAATTTTGAGAAATATGTATAATAAAAACATATTTAAAAAGCTGCAACACAGTTCGAAAAAAAATTAAATAAAAAAATGCTTATAATTCTTTGAAATATTGGTAAAAACAATGTTGGCAATAAAATAGTGTTCTCTTAGTACAATATTATTTGCACCTTTGGTAATTTTTAACACATTGGGTTTTACAAAAGTAGCATTGGTTTACCAGTACTATTTTTTTTTGGTACGCTTGCCAATTTCTAACTCTATTGTTATTACTATAAGCATAAAATAATGTGTTATTTATAATGTCAGGCGTGTATCCAAGGAGGGTGATATACAGTCTTTATTAAAGTCAATTCTTATGAAATGATTCATAGAATTAATGTAAGTATCCATTTAAAAAAAAAATCATCACAATTAATGAAAAATTTCATATAATTGAATTAATAAACTGCATTATAAAATAAATGGAACACTTCAGAAATACATTTTAAAAAATGAAGCTTAAAATGTTTACGGTAAAATGTTCTAATGACTGAGTTTCTCGATGTTGAAAATATATTGTTCTCAGTAACGTCGCAAACAACAGTCCTTAACTATTCATTCAATTCGTTTAAAATGGGACATATTAATTGGGACTTGTTTTTATATTTTTAATAAATACTAAAAAACTATATGAAATAAATTTTAAATTCTTACAAATTTGCTTAAAACTCTTACAACAAAATTTCAGATAAATTTCAAAAATTATCCCTCCCCCCCAAACGCATGAGCTGGATCCGCCACTGGTAATCGGTTTTAACACCCTCAGCCACATGTGATGAGGATATATTATCAGTTTGTCATTCCGTTTGTAACGCATCCAGATATAGGTCTAGGATCCTATAAATTATATATATTCTCGATCCTAATTCAATTTTGACCCTACTTAGCGATTGAAATGGTGAACACGGCTTAAAAACTAAATAGAAGGTGCTAATTTTTCACTGGAATAATGCACTTATAAAAAAAAGAGTAAATATTTTTGCTAAAATTACTAAAAATTAGTTAGAAATGACGTTGCAGAAAAAACGGCTGAACTCAGCAAATTTTTTTGCTAAATATTAGAAAGATAAGAAAAGCTAAAATAAATCTGTTGAATCTAACTACTACAACTTACATTTCAGCAAAAATTTAGTTAATTGAAACTAACAAACAAATACATACAAATCAGCAAAAAAATTCTAAATATTAGTCGACAAAAAAAGCATAACAAAATTTTGCAATTTTAAAGTTTTGTTTTAGATTTCTTTTAATGCGAATAAAAATTTGGTCTTCTGAAATCAGCAATCTACAATTTTGTAGCAAAAATTTCTGTTAATTTTAGCAATATCAGTATATGTTATTCGAATATAACCAATATTAACAGTTTTATTTTTGCGGTTCTTATTTATTTAATATTAAATATTTAGCAAAAAATTCAGCTTAGCAGGCTTTTCTGCAACGAAACTGTTAAATAATTTTTAGTAGCTTTTTCAGCAATTTTACATATACATTTCTATGAGTGTATATTTATATTATGAGTGTATACCAATATTGGTCCAAACGTGTTAAGCGTAACCCCATAGTTGTTTGATATTTTGGATTTTGGTATGCTGAAACGTTAAGCCTACCCTGGTTGAAATTGCCAGCCGTACAAAAAAATAGTACTGTCATACCACTTCTATTTTTGTAAAACACACCGTGTTAAAAATTAAAAAAGGTACAACTAATATTGTACGAGAAAAAAAATATTTTCTCTGCATAGCGTGTGCTTTGCCAGTAGCATAAATCCCTGGCCAATTAGAAGAATTTTAATTATATTTTATTATACTTCAAATAAATATTTAAATATGATGCAAATGACTTCGACGGAACTGTATTGTTGCTTTTTGAATGTGTTTTATTGTACATATTTCTCAAAATCAATTAAATTTAAGGTATTTTAAAAGCTCCAAATTTTTTTAACTACCAACGTTATGCCAACGTTGGCAAGTTCTCTAAACCAACGGATGGCCATTGTTATCAATTGGGTAACAGGACAATATTGCCAAAATTGTTAAGCCCACGTTCTGCCAACGCATAATCGACCGTCGCCGACACTTTGCCAACACTGTACCAATTGTATTTTTCTGCTTGTGTAGGTGCTTATTGAAATGTTAGTTATGTCCTTTTAAGGGTTAATTTCTATACCATGAATGTAATGTGTCCTTATACAAATGGAAGCAGTGGTTATACTTGGGTGTGTTTATAAAGAAGTGTTAGTGGAATTTGGAATTGCATAAGTGTACTTACATATTTATGAGTGATATTCAACATAACCAGAACAACGATTGTTTTAAAGACAGTTTAAAGAGCATATACCCAGCAAAATCTTTCATCAGCACGTAAGTGGTTATATAATTAAAATAAATATCTTAACACATTGAAATTTGGTGTCATCACTAGTTACTTTTTTTTGACGAAGTCTTTTTTGTAAGCAGTCAAGCTTACACATATTTTGCTGTAGCCTAATATTTTGCTAGTTGCTTATAACAATACTAATTATTTTGGTAACCACTATTTTTTTTTTTTGTAATGCAGATGGTAAGCGAGTGTACAAATTTTGTGCGTTTTTTATAAAGCAAATATGTAAAACTACTTACTAAAACGAACTCGTCAAACAAAATAATGAAATATATGTAATTGGCCATAATACTACTGCTTATTATTTAGATACTGGTAATGAGAGCCCGTTACTGCGATTTTGCTTGGTATTAATTTAAGTGTATGTACTCTATAAGCTACCCAGAAAAACTTTGGTAATGGGTGCGATAAAGTAATGGATTACCTTGTAATGTATACTTTTTACCTGTATTACTATTTACCAACAAAAAGTAATGAGTTACCGATAATATGTTACACAATGCATTACTACGCAATGAATACTCTTTACATTCAGCATTATTCCGAAACATAGAGTAATGAGTTACCAATAGTTGGTTATATAATGTATTACATTGCAATGTATACTCCTTACATTCAATAATATGTAAGGAGTTACCAATAATTGAAGGGAGTTACTAATAATTGACGACCTTGTAATGACACATCATTACCTTTTTCATTATTTCAAAACATAAAATAATGACTTTCATAATCCATAATCCTTTAAATATAAACGTAAAGCAATATTAAAACTTTTTTTATAGACATATAATTATATATTTAGACACATTATTTTGTGGTTTTTGAAAAACATGATCGTAAGTTATATTTTTAACATCACAAACGAGAACTCGAAGCACAATCATTCATTAAAATTTTAAGCAACCTGTTACTATATGTGACTACAGCACAGTTGGTAGACCAGTAGTCTCAACCCGGTGACCATATAAGTAACCAGTCCCTTTACCACCTTCTGGGTTCACAAAAAAAAAAATTCATACAACACATGGAATGAATATTTACGTAAACCAAAAACCAAAACTTTTTCATACAGTGTATGAATATATTCATTCATAGTATGAAACTTTTATAGCATTTAGGCAACAATTTTATTATATGTGAACTTTTCCTACAGTAAATTATCTAAATAAAGCACGTTAATATGAAAACAAAACAAAAGGCGAAAACCAATATTTTGTAAAATTGGTAAAATTAAAAATTTTTTAAGCATCATGTTGCATTACCGATGTTTATTCGTCATTGAAACTAAGGAAATGCTAATCAGACGTTTCTTATTATGTTACATGAGGATTTATAATTGTAGGCTTGCCAATATATTCCTTAGTTAACCTTTTCCTCATACATTCTACATATCACTTGCAACACTTTTTTTTACAAATTCCCAGTGCAAAAGCTCCCAATGAAATAAATTCTAAAAAACTGAAATAAGTCCCGTCTCAAAAAAGTGAAATAAATTCTAAAAAAATGAAATAAGTTCCAAAACAAAAATGAAACAAATCCTAGGTTTTGGTTGTTATTTCATCATGAAATAATTTCCAAAGAATACAAATGAAATAACTCCCAAAAACAATCCATGCAACACAAATGAAGTAAGGGCGTACCGTTATATTCCCCAAAATCGTATTGCCCAAAAACCAAAATGACATATTGCCCAATGTCCGCATATCCCCCAAAATTGTGAATGTTAATATGTTATAACTACCAAATCAATGACAGAAAATTCAAAACTTTTTTTTGGGTGCTATGGCATCTTTTTGAAAAAATTTTGAAAAAACTTTTTTATTTTGGGCGCTATGACGTTAAAAAAAAAGAAGTTATTGCTTAAAATCATAATTAATTTTTTTTTTAAATGTCATAAGACATGAAAAAAACCCTAAGAGCGGCCGAAGGCCGCCACCCAGAAGACCTGTTTTTCAAATCAGATGTCGAATCCGTTGAAATCTTATATTTTTAAGACATCAAGTAACATTTATTTGACCTGTCATAACTTTTTATGTCCCAAATACCAACACACACTAAGATTTATTGTTTTTTAATGATTATTTTTTTAAAAGTCTATTTTATTAAAAATTTTACGTGTGTCTAAACGTTAAATAAACAGAAGGCCAATGCTCTACTCTTTCATTTACGATAAACAACAATCAATTTGCTGTTTAAATGACAAAGCTATGTCTGCTCAACTTATATTACTTATTGTCTTAAAAATAAGATTTCAACGGATTCGACATTGGATTTGTAAAAACAAGTTTTTCTGTGTGGCGGCCTTCGGCTGCTCTTAGGGTTTTTTCCTCCGTAGAACGCGGCAGGCGGCTACGCGAAATAAAGTTTTTTCTGCGTGTGACACAAAAAAAATAAAATTGAAGCAATTTTTTTTAAGTTTCCTTAAAACTCTTTTGTTTCATTTCATGAACCAGTCTTGACATTTAAGGTCTTATGACATTAAAAAAAAAAATTATGATTTTGGGCAATAACTTCTTTTTTTACCGTCATAGGCCCAAATTTATTTTGGTCAAACAAAAAACCCATAACGCCCAACAAAAAATGTTATTTCGTCCAAATCAATGTTGTATTGCCCAAAAACAAGAAAATTTTTACAACAACAATTTACATATAATTTTTTTGGGCGCTATGTCGTTTTTTTCTTGGGCAATACGACTTTGGGGAATATAACGTTACGACTTCAAAATTTGTTAAAGAACAGATTAAGTTATTCGAATTAAAGAAGACCATCACAATATTTTGAAAGATCCCGCTATAGGAACCGTTTGGAATATTAATAATATTAAAAAATAATGATTTTTTGAAAAATAAATAACTCATACTAAATATGAAATAACTCCCACAGCAAATGAAATAACACCGAACAAGAAAATAAAATGAAATAAGTCCCACACTAAGTTCTGTTGGGATTTATTTCATTTCGGAATTACTGCATTATGAAATAACACCTAATAACAAAAACTAAATAACTCCTAAAAAAATGAAATAACTGAAAAAGAACTGGGTATTATTTCATTTGAAATTATTCCCAAATTTGTATGAAAAATTTTTGGGACTTATTTAATTTTTTTTGGGTCTTTTTCACCTGGGAGTTATTGCACAGAGCCCTACATAGTATGAATTGAAATGAATGAAATCAATTGAGAAACAAAATTGGTTCTGTGTAATGAGTCCACCTATTACTTTTTAGCTCATCGCCTGTAAAATTCATCAGTGAAGTAAGGTGTATTATAATTCATGGCACTCTATGGCCAAACATTACTTTACCCATTATGTAGTAATGTGTGGTTTTGCTGGGTAAGAGCGCATTAGCTTGACTTTAATTTAGCATAATAGTTTTTTTAAACTTTTCCCTATACTGCATCAATGCCCAGCAAAAACTTTCATTATTAAATAAGTGGTTAAATAATGGAAATTCATAACTTTGCACAACTTAATATTTGGCGTCTAAACACATTATTTTTGTTTGGCGAGGTCGTATTTTTAAATAGTCACGCTTACCCGCTCGCTAAACAAATTAAAATAAGCAGTTATTAGATTATAAATAATAAGTTGTTTCGCACTTGGTTACGAAAAGTTGAAAAATAATTAGTTACAAAAGTCACCACAAAAAGTTAAAAAACTAATTAGAGAGAAAAAAATAATTCATACATGAAATCAATTTTTTCATAAATCAAACATTGAATTATTTTCCCAAAACTTTTTCATACAGTGTATGAATGTGTTCATTCATATTATGAAAACTTTTCTAATATTTATAAAACAAATTTATTAACTTTATGAACTTTCCTACAATTAATTAACTAAATCTACTCCTTATTAATGAAAAATACCGCAAAATTCGAAAATCTAAGAATATTATGGTGTTTTCTTTTCTGATAAAAAAATGTCTCATTTTAAAATGTTAGTTTTTTTAATTTTGAAATAACCCCGAAAAATGTCACACCGTTTTTTGAACAGCTGTTTTAGGTAAACAAATGAAAAAAAGAAGAAGAAAAAAAGATAATAAAAATTTTACAAATTGAGAATTATAATTTTTAGCAAATAAATGTTAATGAAAATGATGAAAGTATGACAAAGTTCTTATAAAAGAGTTCAACGTAAGTACATTTGTATATAAAATAAAACAAAAAACAAAACTATAATGTTCATTATGTATCAATTTTTTTAGTATGGTCTGAAGGAGACACCAATCTGTTGTTGGACAATTATCAATAATAATCTGTTCCACCAATACAGATGAAATTTCATCATCAAATGAGGAAGATGAATCCATTAAATCCTCAAAAACTTTGTAGCACAAAAAAAAAATGCCGTAGATGCTTCCATTTTAACAATTTTTTTTAACAAATGTTATAAAAGGACAAACAATATTTTTTTTTTTGTTTCTTAAAACAAACGCGTAAAATTACACCTGTTTTTTAGGGCAATATCTCACTCTGTGATTTTTTTCAGGGCAAAAAAATGCAAATTTTTTGCACTTTGAACAAAGCTACCTTTTTTGGAAATGAATATAATATCCCTCGTTAAGGGCAAAAATGTATTTCAGCGATTCAGTCATTTGCAACGCTAAATCAACAGATTTTGAACTTTAAAAATAAACGCACACCTGGTTCAAAAGTGACTTAACTCAAAATTTTTCAGAAATCGCAAAAAAATTGCAACTTTATACCAATTGAAATATAAAGAAAGACATAACTGTTTTTACCAAGAGTTAACAACAACAAAATACACTGATATTTTTTTTATAGATAAACAAGTATATTGTGCATAGTTTAAGCATATAAACCCGAAAAAATTAAAATTTTGAGTTGAGTCACTTTTGAACTGGGTGTGCGATAAGTTCAAATATGCATAAGATGTAAATTAAATTTTTCACTATAATCTTAGTCAACTTTCGTTTAAATTTATGCGTTTTGTTTCGTCGGTTTTGAACATTTTCTTAAAAAATATTTGATTATTTTTTCTAATTTCAATCTGACTGTTTTTAAATATTTTTTAAATCCAAAAATAAAAAAATGAATTCATAAAGTATTTTAATTATATCTTACTTAGAATGAATCGAAATCAATGAACCAATTTATACAATTTATGAACGAAATGCTAAAAAAAAGAAATATACGAATTCAAAGATTAATGACAATATATAATTTCAATCGTTTAATACAAAGTTATTTTAATTCACCACAAAATATTATCACTTTTTGATTAAAACTATTTATCATGTATATTAACACATTTGTTGAAATGTCTAACAATGTTATTGTTTCACAATGTTATTGTATTGAGATCCAATAAGATCCAATAAATGTGCAATACTCTAAATTTTAATAATAAAAAATTTAAACACTTATCATAAACATATGTATATACATAAAGTTCTTATAAAAGTATACGTAAAGAATTTATAAAATTTAACTTCGTAAAAAATCTTATTTAACCCATTATGGGATCTACCAGATTTTGATATTAGTGTATTTTGATGGAAAGAAAGTTAAAGTTTTTTTTGGCTAAAGTGGTATCTTAAATTACACATTGTCAAGCGTGGTATTATAAACGTATTTATAAAATTTTGATATTATCATTATTTTTCATACATTTTTTTTTGTCACAAAAGAAGCAACAGTGCACTTAAATTAGTCAACAAAAATTTAGCTAATTTTTTGTAAAGCCATCATCATGAAGCAAGTTTTAGCAACAATTCTGCACAACAAATGTAATTTTTTTTAACAATATACATTAAAATCGCCATTAATACTATGAAATACATTCAATAACAAAATACATTCAATACAAAAACAAAATACGTGCAGTCACTCATTCGTGTAGCGGCGATTGTCTTCTAGAAACAGGGCATAATACTTATCATTTGGTCTACATTAAAAATTCCTCTGGTGGACATAAATGACTCTACAGAAAATTTAAAAACATTTTTCCAGTAATAAGTAATAAATAAAATTTGAAACATTTTTTTCAAAATGCACCACAACCGGTAACTTCAATCACTGGTAGGGAACTTATGATCCTCTTCAAATTTTGTTTACTTATTTGCCCATATTAAGCTCTTTAATATGCATCGATTGAGTGGAATTCCTAATGTTTTTTTTTTTTTATTCGGGATACCCTATTTTATGCACAGAAAAAGCTTACGTGTGTATATAATTACGAAATTGATGGAATGAATGCTTAAGGATATGTTATCCAATGTAGCTATATAAAAACAAAAATAAGTGGGAAATTCAAAATCCATCAGCTTATCGGCCACCTCCTTTAAAAAATGTATATAACTTTAAAGGCCTCATAATTTTGGATGGTAGAGAGATATTACAACGCAGGAAAAAGCATGTGATAACTTAAGGTCTTGACTATACAAATAAATAAAAAAAATAAAAACTATTGTTACAAAGTTGCCATATATTTAACTAAAGAATATAATTTTTTACATTTTTTTAAGCACTTTTTGAAAAATTATTAATTTATTGGAAGAAGAGCGGTAGTGTAAAGGTAACAATTTTTTAAACTAGAAAAACTTGTTGTGCAGTATATATAAACTTTTCTTGTAAAATTAAATCGGATCAAGAAATTTACGAACTTGTAAAAACTTTAATATGCAGAAAATTACTCCATTTTCTTTTTTAATGTGAAAAATTAGATGTTTTGTTTTAACGAAAAAACATTTTAAAAATTGGTTTCTCAGTTTTGCCATATTATATATATATTTGAATCCGACAGATCTAATTGTGTATTACAGTTTGATATATATTTAATTTATCAATAAATAAAAATTATAATTTACAAAATATTGTATCCCTTTTGAATTTAAATCACAAATCCCACCGCTAGAGGTCGCAATAAGTGAAAAAGCTTATTAAGACAACATTATGTATTTCAATTAAATTTCGTCAAAAAATTCGCAAGGAATCAATAAGTGTTGCGAAATTGGTTAATAATAATTTGTATCTTTTTACAGCAAATTTTACGTTTAATGGTTACAATTTGGGGTCGAAAATATCCAAACTTTCATGGTTTTTTTATGAAACAATATTCGAATTTGGTGTCAAATGGTATACAAATTTGTGTTAACCTTCCCATTGGAATGCTAAAAATATTAAAAACTTTTAAAACAAAAAAGTTTCGGACAACTTTGAAATTCATTTTTACCTTGAATATGCGATTGGCCCGTTATGTTTTTTTATCAATTTTATATTACTTTTGGTTTCTTGATCTTCTATCCGAATTTCAATTTGTAGAAATCGCACATCAAACAATTTGTAAATATGTATGTAGAAAATGTTGCGTTCCGACATTTTATACTATCTGAAATTTTCCCTACAAAACATATGTTGGTCCCTCCCGAAGCAAAATCCTGGGATGGTCGGCATTATTGAACGCGTACTGATATTTTAAAAACTAATATTTCATTTCAAAGCTTATTTTGTCTTCTTAGAGTGTGAATTTTATTGAATCTTTGATATATACGATTTTTAAAAGGATAAAAAAACTATAAAATTTTTGCATATTGATCAAAAGTCTTTTAAAACATATAAAAAAATTCAGATTGGAGTCACAGTATGTTCTTTGGAAAAACTATTTTTTTCCATATTACTAGCCTCATTTTAACTCTTTTATTAATAGTCACACTGAGCTTGAGCGAATGTTAACTAAAAGGTCAATGCATATGGACTTTTTCCCATATATAATGTTAGATTAACCCTTCACAAACATAGTCTGATAAAATGCAAAAAAACTAGCATACTTGTTTTTAAAAATCGCGATTTAAATATTTTTAAGAAATTAAAAAATCTAAGTTTGTTATAATTTTTATTAAAAATAAAAATTATGTTTTTTTCGACCTTTAATTGTGCAATGAAAATGAAAATTATTCAAGTTCGAGGCCATACTCTATATTTCTTCATTAGGATATTGTCCTAACAAATAATCTATAGAGTTTTTGTTTTCAAATTTATTATTTGACCCTTTCAGGGATGTGTTGATAGATCTATTTCGGGAATTTTCTAGGTTCCCATCATCAGAACACGTTTTGAAAGCGGTAACAATCCCATGCCAAACATCAAACATACATATGAACTAGTTTACTCACTACCTGAGAACTAATATACATATGAGTTTGAAGTTAAAGATTATATGTATCAACACATTCCTGAAAGGGTCAAATAATAAATTTGAAAACAAAAAACTTTATAGATTATTTGTTAGGACAATATCCTAATGAAGAAATATAGAGTATGGCCTCGAACTTGAATAACTTTCATTTTCATTAAAAAATCTAACTAAAAAAATTTGCAGTTATTAAATATAATCAAATAAATTCCGATTGTCATTATATGACGGCTACGAAAACTTTACCCTAAAAAAGCATAATATTTAAATAAATTTACTATAATTTTTGTAGTTTTTGTTTTACGGACTTCCATATATTACAGAAATGTTAATCTTCATAATAAAAACATAATCGGGGTAGTTATAACAGTACCAAAATACCGCGAAATGCACAGTGGAGCTCATTACTAATACATTCGGAACTTTTGACAGATTGATCGGATTGACACAAAATTTTACACACATGTAAGTGTCACCTAAATAAGACTTAGTTCCATAGATAGATTTAATTTCTTTAAAAGCAGATGCGTTTAAGAAACATATGGTTTAAAATATCTTAAGTATAGTATACTTGGCACGATTTTTATTATCGCTACACCTTTTGAATCTGCATGCAAACAGCTAACACTATTTCAAATATATTTTTGAAGATATTTCACATTGAAATATATTTTTCTTATCCTGATTAAATTTTATTTGAATGAAGTGAGAAATGTTTCTCTTAATATCATGCTTTTATAGAAATTTAGGCCTGCCTAAACGGAATATTTTGAAAATTTGAAATCTTTAAAAGAAAATATCTAGTAAAATATAAAACATCTCGTAAATTTAATAACAACATTTTCAGATGAGCCTTACTTGCGAATTCAAAATGCATAGCGATCACAAAAATCGCACAAAATGTAAAGTACTGGCTATATATTCAACAATATAGCGTTCAAACGATCCACCCTAACGCAGCTCTCGTGACATCTATTGTGCTCATCTATCCTATACTAACGTGGATTTGCAAATCCGATCAATCAGTAAAAAGAATCAAATACATTTAATTGAAATACTGTTATAATCAATTCGTTTATGTTTATTATTATGGAAACATTTCCATATGGAGGCCCCTAAAACAATTTGAAAGAAATTATAGCGAATTTTTTAATAAATTATGATTTTTGTTACTCTTTAAAAAAGGACCAGCTAAATGTTTGTTCTTTTAAACAAACTTTGTTTGTGAATGGTCAAACATTTTCCGGCTAGAAACCCCATTTGCAATAAACTTTTATTAAACTTCCAATCAAGTTTGCTTAAAAATTATGTCCTTTTTATCATATTTTACAAAACCTTTTTTTTTGTTTATTACTTCAATTGTCACGTACTTATTGGTGCATTTTTTTTCTTAAGTACTTCTACCAACCCGTAATTAATTTAATCAATGTACAATTTTATTATAAAGTTGAATATCAATTACTTAAAAACGAAGCAATCATATAAAATATATATTTGCAATTATCCTAGTTAAGCAGATTTCAAATGAAATTTAAAAGTAATAGTTTAACAAGGATTAAAAACTTATATCAAACTATGTATTTCTGTTTGTAAATTGATATTTAAACATTTAATAAATATAATAATTCAAATATTTTGTATGTACATGTGTTTGTATATGCAAAAGGGGATTTAAAATTAAATGAAAGTAAATTGTGCATTAAAATAATTAAAGTTTCATTTAAAAGTAAAATCAAGTATTGTACAAATAATTGATATTCCATTATGCTTACACAAAGGCTTTAACAATATTAATTAAATTGATAAAAACGAGTGTTTACAATTCTGTTAATCGGTTAACTGATTCCTCGATTAATCGATTAATGTCGAAACAAATAATATACAACCTGATGAATTCGACCCGAACAATCGGTTAAAATATGTCAATTAACCGTAAAAATTTTTTATAAGAACTTTTTCAAATCAATTTAAATCTGTTTGTTGCAAACGCCATATTGGTATTTTGTTTTTGTATCGAAATTGCTGCATAAACTAACTGTTACCGCAATGGAGTAATTTTGGTAGGATGTTTAAAAAATCAATCTCAAAAATGTTAAAAATTGTTTTTCTAAGTTTGATATAATTTTTATTAAAAATATAAATAATGTTTTTTCGATCTTTAATTGTGCAATGAAAATTATTCAAGTTCTAGGCCATACTCTACATTTCTTTATTAGGATATTATCCTAACAAATAATCTACAGTTTTTTTTTAAATTTATTAATTAACCACTTTCAGGAATGGGTTTTTAGATCTATTTCGGAAACTTTCTAGGTTCCCATCATCAGAACAAGTTTTGAAAGAAGTGACAATCCCATGCAAAACATCAAACATTCATATAACCTAGTTTTTTCACTAAATGAGAACTAATAAAGGGTCCGCCATCTAACGTTTTTTTTTCAACTAGTGCTTATTTCGTGAATGGTAACACTTAGCTCATGTCTGCTTTGACAGATAATTAGTTTTACGCTTGAACAACGCTGGGAAATATTGCGACATTACTTTGAAAATCTTGGTAATGTTGCAGAATGTGTGCGAAAATTGCGTACGGATTTTGGAAGAAGAGAAGCACCGTCAGCTCCGTATGTTCGTTATCTTCTGAAAAAAGTGAAAGAAACTGGCATCCTCATCGATGGGGTGCCGTCAAGATAAGTGTTACGCCAACAAGCCAGAGACAATTGACGCTTTAAAGGACAATATTCGTGAAGCCATTGGTGAAATACAGCTGCACACCATAGATAATGTGCTTAAAAATTGGACTGATCGTGTAGGCTACTACATGGCCAGCCGAGGCAGCCATTTGAATGAAATTATTTTCCATTATTAACCGGAAGGATTGTACTTTCAAATAAAAAAAGAAATTTGAGAAAATATTCACTAGTTTTTTTTTATAGCATTTTCAAAAAAAAAAAGGTATTTGGCGGACCCTTTATATGAACTTGAAGTTAAAGATTATCACCATTGATCAGATATAAATTGAAAACTTGTTCGTTATGCGGAAGATCTACCTTTGGTAGATATACAATACACTCTGCTTGTTTTTATTCTCCTTTTTATTTTCACACTTTTTGTAAGTAAAACAACTGCAATTGTAGTTAAAATAACAACAAACGCATTAATACACCAATAACTGTCACTGTGGAACTTTTCTTAGTGTAGAAAAGAAGTTGTTCTTCAAGCCGTTCTTTAAAACTCTCACCTCTTAAAATTGGATACACAGGCAGACTCTTTGACGGTGTTCACAATTAAAACGAACACTGAAAGTGAACAAAATATCCCATACATTTTGTATGAAACGCTAAACTTTGACAGTAGCCCAGATAATTTTGCATCTCACACAAAATGTATGGGAAAATATTTTCGATTTTAGTTTTAGCTTTTATTGTGAACACTTTCTCATCCAAAAACTCTGTAACTCCAAGGGGTTAGTGTCTTAAAATTCCCCTAAATAAATCATTTCATCTCAAGGAAAAATAATTATGTGGGCATCATAAAATTATATGAAATTATATATAAATCAGATATGCATTAAGATCAAATTTGATTCGAAAAATTAAAATATATAATTGTATGTAAAATACAATAAATTGTATCAAATTCGATATCGAATTCGGTATCGAATTATATATAATTCGATGCAATTAACTACAATTTTGTACAATTTGATGTATATTATATAAAATATCATGCGAATTTTGGCCACATACAAATTCGTGTGTATTATATATACTTGTATCGAATTAGATATAAACACAAAGCAATATACAATTAGATACAAATCTTTATGCTTCAACATATGAATATATAAAATTATGCATTGAAACATTTAGTTGAATAAAAATATATATGAACATTAGGGTGATAACTTTTTTTGGACAACATTCTCCCCAGGGGTTTTCTAATGACAAATATTGTATTAATGATAAAAAAACTATTTTAGTTCAATTTGGTAAAAAAAAATCTTACGCACCGACAGCGATTTCTAAAATGACTTTAATATATTTTTTTTAAATTTTTTTTAATAAAATTTTTTTTAAAATATGGTTTATACATATAAGAAAACTATTCCATTGACTCGAAAACGGACTTTACTATTGAAATCAGCATGCCTTAATTATATAGATGTGATGGCCAGACGTTGAGGCATCAAAAAAAGTTTTTTTTTAACTTTGTTTGATTCAAAACGTTAACGCGTTTGGTGCGTAACCTTTTTTAACGATAGCGAAAAACTAAAAACGCAGTTCTTAATATTTGTCCATGCCCTACACGATTTTGTCTGCAGAGATTTGATATTTGCAAAAAATGCAAAAAGTTATTACCCTAATGAACATATACCTATACAATTTTTTACTTGGGACATCAAGGCAAAGAAATACACAAAAATGTTGTATGGGAATTAAATTCGGATGAAATTGTATATAATATACATCAAATTGTACAAAGTTGTATTTAATTGCATCGAATTCAATACAACTGCATCGAATTCGATACAGTTTGATGTATTTTAGATACAACTATGTGTTCTCATTTTTCGGATCAAATTTGATGTCATCACATATCGTGAGTTTCTTAATACACAGCACCTTCGAATCGAAAAGGCATTTTTAAAAGTCAAAACTTTATTGACTTTTTAAAAATTGTGCGAAATTTAAGTTAAAAAAAAAAACATTTTGCTTTGTGACAGCTCAAGCGCAGTATCGATTCAAGTAAAATCTAAAAGACATCAACAAATTTTAAATACTTTAAGCCTCTCATGTCCGATGTTGCCTATAGGCAACTCTACAGTTTGTGATCTTTTAGCACAAGCTATGTTAGAGATTTTTTTTCTTTTAGTAATTGCTAACAAGTTGATGCACATTGTATATAAAAATTGTTATTGTTAACTAGTGTTTATAATAGTTTAAGTATAAATTATGTAAATAAATAAACAATTAAAAAAAAAAAAAAAAAAAAAAAACAAGTTGATGCTTTTAGAAGTGAAATCAAAACAAACCACGAACATTTTACAGTTACATTTTTATTTATTTTGAATAATGTGCAGTTGCATTGCCTATAATTATTGTACTATTTATCATTAAAAATATATAATTTTTTTTTAAATCTTAAAAATCTTATAGTGAAAAAAAAAATTTAAAAAAATTGTAATCTTTAAATTTTAGGTCCAAGTGTCTACGCTAGGGGATGCTAAATTAGCTCAAAATATTTCTTTATCATATATCAATGGATCCATAAAGTTTGATAGAAAAATTCCCAGCCATTAATCTATGGCCGCAAGAGTTAAGTGTTATGCAGCAGATCATATTTGAAAGCACTCCATATGATTTCCTGCAAATATGTAACCCTAAACCAAATTAAATATCATAAAACCGGCAATAGAAATGCGTGTTTTCCAATATAATCGTGGTTTTCTCTTTAAGTTCTAATATATAACAAACATTTTTTTTTATCTTATTTTTATACTTTTTGGTGGTGTAAAATATATTTTGACATATTTTAAATGCAAAAACTGCAATTTCATTATTTTAAATTTGATTTAAAGAAGAGTGATTAACACGACATCGGCTAACACATTAAATATTTTGCCTCAATGTGTCGAAAATTAGATTGTGTTTTTTTAGTACTCAAAGTAAATTAGAAACTTCGATAATCTTCCTTGGTTTGAATACCGATGATTGACGCCATTAAGGATCCGCCTTTGAAACTGCCTTTTAAGAAATATTTGTTTTATTTTTACCATAGGCACTCGCTCGGATTATTTGTGATAACCACATGTGAACTGTTTATTTTTCTAGCAATGTCTCGAAATCTTAAGCCACTTTTTAAATAAGCTAAAATTTTCCCTTTTTTAAAATTACTTAGATATGAATCACGCGGCATTTTATTGCAAATTGATTAAAATTGCATAAAAAATAAAAATAGGTCTCCAATTTTTCTTTATTTGCTATTTTTCTTTGTTTACCGTTATATGTAATTATAGTTATGAAACACAGACAAAATATTAAATCAATTAAGTAATCTCTTAAATTTTACACAATAAGAGATCAGTTACCACACTTTTGAAAACAGGCCAGCAAAATTTTTTAAAACTGGTTACCTTAGAATTTATTCCAGAACATCTTTTCTTTTGCCACCGGTTGCATGGAACCGGTGCTATAATAGGTTCCTGGGAGTTAAAATGTAAGGATTCACTGTCCAGAACAAGTTCCATAACTGGATCTAGAGCCGGTTCAAAAGCAACTATTCTTGTTTTTAGGTAAAACACTTGTTGTAAATAGGGAAATGCCATACAAAAAGAATCGGCTGTAGAGCAGAAGTTAGAACCTATTGTAATACCCACCAAAAATATGTAAAATGACAGATCATTACCGTCTAGACTACCAAGTAATTATAGGCCATTACCGATTGCATTACTTTATTTTATTTATTGTCTATAGAACAATGTTCCTTACTGACTATGAATATCTTAATTTTATTAAAACTAATTTTAAAAAAAAGTATTTATATAATTACTAAAATAACTACTTCAATTTTAAAAAGTTGAATAACAAAATGTTTTTATTAAATTCTACCATATGGTCCAAAATAAACAAACTGAAATCCCTAATTGTTCTGATTAGAGGACATCTCAAGATATAAGTAAAACGATGACATCTTTCGAAAAACAAATCGTTGTGTCGAAGATGGTACATTAAAATGAAGTTGTACATTAAAATGAATTTTTCCAAGAAAAAAGGGCAATCAATATTTCCATTTATTAAATCAAATAAAAATAGCATTGATAGTATGTTATGACGAATTTCTAAAGTTTCCAATCCTGGATGCATACAACAGTCTTCATATGTAGAAACTGGAAAACATAATTCAAGTGCGGTAATGCAAACTTAATAAATTTCTTTTGTATTCTTTCAATCTGCATGAGGGCTCCAAATTATTGCACCATATTCTAATTTAGACCTTAAATACGAGGTATACAACACTTTCAAGGTATAGGGATCAGAAAAGTCATTACAATTTCTTCTAATAAATGCAAAAGTAGAGTAAACATTTGGAACAATTTTTTGCAAACGAGGCAACAACGTCATGTTAGAATCAAATACTGTTCCTAAGTCATCAACTTCATTAACATATTTAACAAAATTTGCACCAATTCTGTAAGAAGTGTGTATGGGATTACGAATTCTTGCATATATCATATTAAAATTCAATTGGTTATAAGCACACCATGCAATGATTTAAAATTCTTTTAAATATTCAGCATAGAGTAGAAACTGAGAATACTTAGAACATGAAAATACACCATTTATGAAGATATTGATCAATAACGGACCCAATACACTCCCTTGAGATACACCAGAAGTTTGCACATAAGGTGACGATTCATAGTCATCTTTCTTCAAAACACATTTTCGATTCTGTAAATATATCGAAACCAGTGATAAAAAACCTAATAAATACCCAAACTTAATAACTTTTCCAACACAATTTATAATTTACCAAATGCTTTTGGTAATTACCAAACACCGCTAGATTCGAAATTGTGGATCTTCAAGTTCGAAATCCATGCTGTTGTGTATTTATAAGAGATTTAGTTCAAAAATATAAATTATTTTATACGACATGTTCAAAACTTATTGAAACTACTGTTAACTTTGATATTGATCTGTAACTAGTCACGTCTTCCTTACGTCCGGATTTAAATATTGTTTTAATTATTATACACATATTTCAGTAAAAATGCCTTCCATTAAAAATTTATTGAAAATAGTCATTAACGGATGTGAAATTGAAAAAGAGCATTAAAACGAAGTGAGTCCTTTACATCTAAAATGGCGTGTAAGTCGACCACAATAGATACAGAAACAAATACTAAATTACTATCAGAAGAAGGGTACGAAGTTCTAAATATTGTGGTAATAGTTATTAAATTAACATTTTCAGCAGCACAATTTGACTTAAAATAATTCGAAAAAAATTTAAAATATCATCAGATTTAAGATCGCCATATACCATTGACGATGGAATACCAGTATTATATTACTTAGACCAAACAAATGTCCAAAATGATTTATGATTACACTTTTTAATGTAATTTTCATTGTCAATATTGTTGTTTAACTTCAGTAGAACCAGTTGAAAAATACCGCTTATGAAGTTTATTCCTCTGATTTTTCAAATTCCTTAAACCCTTAATGTACCAATTGTGTGATAAACAAAGTAATGACTTACTGAAAAAAGTTCATATAAGTAGTATGGCAAAATAATTGGTTACATGAGTATCGATGTCATATTTATATATTCTGATATGTATTTATTAATTTGTTTTAAAAAAATTTACAAATAAATTATCGGAGCTAAAGTTAGTTTAAAAAATTTTTAAAGATTAAAAAAATAACATCAAGATTTAGAAACTCCTAGTTATTCACTTATCCTATCATTGTGAGTAACCACTTATTCCTTATATAAAAGTAATTTATTATTCTTCAACTTTACGTAACTATTCCAGTAACTTATTATTCGGACTTGTTTTGTAAGCGAGAAGGTAATGACCACATATGAATTTTTGGACATAGTGAACAAAAGTAATTAAATGAGTAAATAGCGTTGTAACTAGTGATGCCCTTTGTGCACTACTGGAACACTAAATTACTTGGTTATGTCTGTTTTTGCTGCGTACAGTATAAGTGGCTCTGCAACCTTTTACTTGGATTTTACAATTTTACGGGGAGTTATTAATTTTAAAAAAATTTTGGAATATTAGAAAAAATAGCATAACTCATATGTAATTATAGTTATGCAACGCAGTGTGTATCGTTTTGAAAGTACTTGAACAAGCTTTCCAGCGATACAAGTTTTATCCGATAGACTTAGATAATACCTAAAACCTGTTTTATCTTTGAAGACCACTTTTAAAGTTACACTGTTCGACTTATAACAGACATTTTAGTGGATGTACAGTTTTGGAGCCATTTCGCCTAATTTTCTTTTGCCCAAAAGTATAATATATTCAATATTGTCACCCGTTATTGTTTTAAACTACGCCATGTCAATAATACATTTCCTGTCGAATAATTTTGGTAATAAGTAATTTTTTCCTATCTCGAATAGTGAAAATTCAAAACAGATTTTTGAAAAAAGTACTTAATTAATAATTTTGATTTTTATCGCAAAATTGTTTAGAGAAAACCCAAATATATAATCCAGAAAAACGTATATGATTTTAGCACTTTTGGCATAGATATAAACACTTTGGGCTAGATAAAATGCGCATGGTCTTCCGACGATGCGCTTTTTATTTTCAAAAAAATTAGGAACTTTTTAAATTTATTTCCCTACAAAAACACAACATATTTGAACCTTAGCAAGTATTTGCATGTGTATGATTAAATTTTGGCTTACAGGTGTCTTAGGAGTACAGTTGTGTTGCTCATGAACGAACTAGTTCAATTGAACGACTCACTCAGTTGAACGATATGATTAGTTCACCAATATTCGATCTTTTCGCTCAATATTTCATTTCGTTCTTTTTATTCATAGAACAATTGCATATCTATTCAATCAAATTGCTTGCAAGAGCAATTTTTTTTAGCAAATAGTAATATTATTTTTCCAAATTAGGAAAAAAAATTAAAGCCATAAAAAGGAAATGTTTTTTACACAAAATAAATAATTTTTTATTAGCAAAGTTGCAATTTTATAACACTTTTTGTATATGTAATACATTTAAATTTGTGAAAAAACCTCATAAAACACGTAATGTAATAACAGCGTAATAAATTTTCAAACGAACAACAGATTTCACAACACGCAGTTTAGTCACAGGTTATAACAAAAAAGAACAATTGAACGATTTGAACGAACTAGTTCACTGAGTCGAATTGAACGATAATGACAGTCAATAAAATGAACGATTAATTTAGGAGTAGGCATGGTTTCATAAAATAAAATTTATTTAAAATAGTTAAATATATTTATATGTTGCCAAATTGAAGTTAAATGCAATCCTTAGAAAATATGTACTCCGCCAGCGTTTTTCTTTTTTTGAACATAAGTGTAATTCAAGTATATAATAGAAAATCTGACATATCGACTTTCAATGTGTAGGTACTAATTAAGTAAAAACAAATAAATGCAGTTTATATGCAGTCACTGGACTATACTTATGCACTGTAACAACATATTTCGAAATAATTAATTTTCAAACATAGTTCAAAGCATCGAACACTACGACTTTTTCTAAAGAACGGTTCACTAAAAATTTTGATTCATTATGCAACAACATAAAGTCAAACATATACAAAGGAAACAAAATATTGCATATGTTACACGGCTTCACTCAAACAAATTCTGTAGTTGTTTGGGTTGTAATACAGTTTCATTATTTTTAATGTAAATCTCAGTCATTTGTGGAACAAATTAAATTCATTACTATCCTTGTAGGTCTTTCAGAAAAAAAACCACATCAATGACTGTTTTATGATTTTACATACATTTTTTACAGTAGTTTTTTGTTATTTAAAAAATAAAAATAAATAAATGTCTATTTTTTTTACTAACATGTGGTTAATTTTTACTACATATGTTAGTCATTTTTTGAACATTAAAAAACAAATGCCAATGTTAGTTGAATTAACTGAAATGTAAGTCGTCCTTTCTTTAAGTGAAATTTCATTTGTTTTTAACTGCATTTGCAGTGGTCTTTACGTACATAGAATTCTAAGCGTCGACATCAAAAAAATTAATAAGGTTCTGACCATCAATTCTATATATTTCGGGCATACTAATATCAATGGCCACCTTTATTTTTTTGTCTATGGTACAGTTGTCCGAAAAATGACTAAAAAGTTTTTTATATACAAAAATTTGCAAATTCAATAAATCTGCTTTCTTTCTATTGAAATGTAAGGGCAAGACCGGAATTAATATTTATTATAGATATTTGATTCCCAAAGCTTAAAATCAAGCTCGCTATTTTTCTAATTATTTTGATTTTCGTGTATTCTATTGCTACATAATTAATCGATCTAATCAAATGTTTACACAGTGGAAAGAGTCATTTAAATTAAGTTATATTAGTAAGAAAAGAGTTATTTTATCAAAGCATTTTTAAGAAAAATTCGCGATGTATGTAAAAATGTACATGGCACAATAGATTTCCAGCATGACCCCAGGGTCGAGCGTTTAGTATGATATCTTTTCATTAGCAAAAGTGTTTTTATTTGAAAAAGTTTTATCGTGATAGTATATATTTGTTAGAAAGACTTTTTCAAATATATACATTTTTGGTTGATTTTTTGCACATTTAATCTTCAAAGGTATTCACATATTATACTAAAAGTTGGACTCTGGGTTCATCTCGGAAAGCTATACAGATAAAATCAAAACGTAAGCTCAATATTACGTCACTTATGCCTGATACAAATTTAATTGCAATCGGAAGTAAGAAATGGCTGAATTATTTCGAAAAATTTTGTGATATATCCCACTGTGCATAGATCGAAAAATAAAGTACGCCATTGAAATCAGTGTGCCAGAAAAATATATAGAATCGGTGGTCATAACCTAATTAATTTTGTCCACCTGTGTTATTAAATGTCATCATTGCTACCAGATTTTGTAAGAACTTAAAACTTTACACTATTCAACAGGTTTTATTTTTAGCAGAAGCTTCTCTTCCATTGTAATTAGGGTTTTTAATATCACGTACTTTATCATTACCTCGGAAAGTGGGATTCATTTTTGAAGTTCCCTGGATTCCTTTAATTCCTGTTCGATAAGAGAATTATTAAAGTTTATTACTAATTATTTGAATTTATACTCACAGAGCGATTCGGTTAGAACGAGGTTGCCTCAACCGAAAATTCGATTGCTGCAATCGAACTCGGTTGTGACAGTCCTTCCAAACCAATTGAACGGTTGCTGCAACCGAATTTATTTCGAATTCGGTTGTAGCAATATAATTGTATTATATCAACCAGGTTTTGGGGGGTAACAACCGAATTCAAAGATTGTTAAAACCAATAACTCGGCTGCACCAACAGAATTTTCAATTAATTCGGCTGCATCAACCAAATTTTGTTTGAATTCAGTTGTATCAACAGAATTGAGTTTCATAAACATAGCCAAAACTTCAAAAATTAAAAAAAAAAAAAAAATAAACATATTGAAAATAAAAATTAAAACCCAATTAAAAAACTAAATTTTCAGCTGAAAAATGTACGGCAGCAAAATTAGTCGCATTACATTTTTTTAGACATTTATGAAGCAATAAAGTGTAACATGAAAAGCAAATGGAACTTTCTTCCAAATTAAATCCGAATCATCATTTTAAATAAACCAGCAATGCTCCTCAACCAAGTTTATATTGAATCTGAAATTTTTCAACAAGAATACGTCTGTATAGGTTGGGTTCCTTTGGGGCATCAAATTAAGTAGAAGAAATTTTGACATTCGCTACTGTCTGATGAAATAATTAGAGAATAAAGAAGGGCTTTATTTTTAATATTTTTAGGCAGCTTAATAAGGTATTCGGTCAATTAAAATCTGTGTCACTTATGAGAATTTTCAATTTGTTGCCGATTTCGTAACTCCATGTTTTTGCTAATAGTTTCGAAACAACTAATTGAGAAAACCTACCATCTCTATGAAAAAACAAGAAAAAAATTGTATTCAATAATATCACGAACGAGAACTTGGCAATGTACATATCCAAATTTCATAAAATTTGTTAGTGCTTCAAAAGTAATCTCTTTCTTAGTGATCTGTTTTCCTACATGGCTAAGATGTTTACACTTTAAGATCTTATTTTAAAAAGAGTAGCATCTATATCAGAGAACGGTTTGAGTGCCTTAGTTCATGCTTTTGAATGCAATCACAAAAAATGAGTACATTGTTGTCAACTCACATCATTTCAATAAAGCAACAATCGACAGAATTGAGAAAAGTGAGTGTAACGAAAACCATGCATTGTGCATTGCTTGTCTAGTGTTAACCTCACTTAACACTCACGAAAACAACGAATACACAACGATTGGTATGAATGGTCTCAATGTTAAATGAATAAACCGTTAACAAATTTTGTTGTGAAACATATTACTGTATTAAGAAAATTAAAAAATTTTATACATATTTTATGTTTAATAAAATTAAACAAAAATGTATACATATTTCATTTTTAATAAAACTAAAATAAAAAAATTATTATTATTGCAACAGGTCAACGAATACTACGCGAACGTTGTGATTGATTTCATGTTATCATGTGTCATCATTTCATTTCATTGCTTGACATGTAACGGCATTATAAAAATGAATGTTAAAAAGGCATTCAACAAAAACAATGAATGGAATAAACAGCAACAGCATAAGCTGTTGTTGTTGAATAAAAGCAATGCAAAAGCAATGAATGTATGACT
This sequence comes from Delia radicum, assembly GCA_021234595.1. NCBI lineage: Eukaryota > Metazoa > Arthropoda > Insecta > Diptera > Anthomyiidae > Delia > Delia radicum. The sequence goes on along the minus strand of CM037855.1, from coordinate 73,055,989 downwards.
GGACAACAAAAACGAATGGTCTCATTCTGTTCTCTGATCTATATGTAAAAAGTTTACCAAAAGACGTTTCCCTAATACAAACGAGTACCAAAATGTTAAACTTGTTTAAAAAGAACTTTCATTGTAACTGTTTTAGTATAGTAATACCAATAGAAAAAATTTGTAAATTTTTTTCCTAAAACTACTAAAAATTAGTTCAAAATGGCGCTGCATTGCCAAAATTAGCAGAGTTTTTGTTAAATATTAGTATTAGAATAGCAAAAATAAATCTGTTGAATGTACAAATATTTAGTTATATATGAGCTAAATTTTAGTTAATTGAAAGTACAAATTAAACTGATAAAACCAGAAGAAAATTTGATAAATATAAGTAGAAAAACAAATCAGAAGAAAGTGGAAAAATTTTAAAGTTTTTAAGTACTAATAAATAAACAATCTACATTTTATTAGTAAAAATATACTGTTATTTGCATTACAATTTTTTGGTATTACAGTTTTTGTTTGCTGTTTTTAGTCTACAAATATTTAGTAAAAGTTTTGACTGATTGTAGCAATCAGTCAATTAGTTAATTAAAATATTAATAAAATTTTGTATATTGAACAGTTTGTTTTTGCTGTTCTTATTTAAAACATTTATCAAATATATCTGCTAATTTTAGCAGTATTTTCTTCATCGTAATTTTTAACAAATTATTAGTAGCTTTTATTTCTTTTTTAACAAGTTTATTTCTATGTACACATAAGTTTAAGTAATTGTCTTAATATATTTATTTGAATACTATTTAATATTTTAGTATTTTTTAATATTTTATTTATTATTTATTATCCCTTAATAAATGTATACAAAAAAAATTTGCGATTTTGTTGCAAAAAATATTTTTAAAATAACTTGCAAAATGGAATAAATATTAGTTTGGTACAACAACGTTAATTAAACAATTCGGTTGTGGCAACTAAATTGATATAAGCAAATTCGGTGTCAACAACAGAATTGCCACAACGATTCGGTTATTGCAACCGGACAAATTCGGCGGCTGCGACCTCACAAATTCGATTGGAAAAAAATTCGGTTGTCACAACTGAATTTTTATGTGAGTGAGTACACAAAAAAAAAGATTTCCGGATTTTTTTCCATTAAATCGATTTGTTAAAAATTTTAAAAGCAGTCAATTAAAAATTAATTGAATCAATTAAATATTTCTTAAATTCGGAAATTATCGCTCAAGACATATTGTTGTTGTTTTTTGTAATATTTATTTATTTGTTGTTTATAAATGTGTATGTATTAGTAATAAATATATGAAATTCGTTTTGTGTGTTTGCAGCACAAAAGACCTAAGTTGGTCGCGGTGCATAGTGCCATATAATCTAATCTAACTCTAATTAGGGTTATTACTTTATTAAGTTAAATAATTTTATTTTAGTGGTTTAAATCTTAATATTAATTTATTCTAAAACATTATCATAAAATCGATAATGGAATTTTTTAAATTAAATTTTGTTTAATAAAAAATGTGATCATTTTTTCTAAACAAAAAAATGTTAGAAATAAATTAAGAATTATCAACAAAAAAAAAAATACACTGGTTTAACAAAAAGACTAATTTCTGCAAAAAAATCCTCACTTTTCAATATAACGAAAAAAATAAATTTCTGTGTAAATTTGTTCACTAAAGAATAAATAAATCTGCTAACCAAATGAGAATTACATGCCGGTTTAAATTCAATGTTATAAAATTCAAGCTATAAAAAACATTTGGAATGACAACGACAATTTATCCAATTGTTTTTGTGCATTGCCATCATTTTGTCAATTTATTCTTACTAAATTTTGTCAAAATAAATAAAAAGAAAAACGGGTTCTGCATATTTAAATAGAGTTTTTGACGCATTTATATCAGTACATCAGTACTCTTCAACTATCTAATCTGTTTATATGATTTTAAATTTAAACTTTGTAATATTTCCTTGTGGATACCAATTTCAGTTCAAGCGATTATTCAGGAAGAAAAATACTTGGGTTCGTATGAAATT
>CM037855.1:72909937-73053855 GCA_021234595.1 Delia radicum | reverse complement strand
CTACATGGCTAAGATGTTTACATTTTAAGATCTTATCTTAAAAAGAGTAGCATCTTTATGTAAAAAGTTTACCAAAAGACGTTTCCCTAATACAAACGAGTACCAAAATGTTAAACTTTTTTAAAAAGAACTTTCATTGTAAACTGTTTTAGTATAGTAATACCAATAGAAAAAATTTGTAAATTTTTTCCTAAACTACTAAAAATTAGTTCAAAATGCGCTGCATTGCCAAAATTAGCAGAGTTTTTGTTAAATATTAGTATTAGAATAGCAAAAATAAATCTATTGAATGTACAAATATTTGTTATATATGAGCTTAATTTTAGTTTATTGAAAGTACAAATTAATCTGCTAAAATCAGAAGAAAATTGATAAATATAATTAAAAAAAAAAAACAGAAGAAAGTGGAAAATTTTTAAAGTTTTTAAGTACTAATAAATATCTGCTCTTCTGAGATAAACAATCTACATGTTATTACTAAAAAATTCTGTTGATCTTATCAAAATATACTGTTATTTGCATTACACTGAATATAGCAATTTTTTGCTATTAAAGTTTTTGTTTGCTGTTTTTAGTCTACAAATATGTAGTAAAAGTTTTGACTGATTGTAGCAATCATCAATTAGGTAATTAAAATTCAAGTCGAATATTAATACAATTTTGTATAGTGAAAAGTTTGCTTTTGCTGTTCTTATTTAAAATATTTATCAAAAAAATCTGCTAATTTCAGCAGTATTTTCTTCATCGTAATTTTTAACAAATTATTAGTAGCTTTTACTGTTTTTTTAACAACTTTTTTCTATGTACACAAAAGTTTAAGTAATTGTCGCAATATATTTATTTGAATACTATTTAATATTTGAGTATTTTATATATTTTATAATATTTTATTTATTATTTATTATCCTTAATAAATGTATACAAAAAAAAATTGCGTTTTTATTGCAAAAAATATTTTTAAAATAACTTGGTTCGGGACAACACGTTCATTAAACAATTCGGTTGTGGTAACAAATCGATATAATCAAATCGGTGGCGACAACAGAATTACCATAACGATTTCGGTTATTGCCACCGGAAAATTCGGCGACTGCGATCTCACAAATTCGATTGGAAAAAAATTCGGTTGGCACAACTGAATTTTTATGTGAGTGAGTACACAAAAAAAAATTCGGGACTTTTTTCAATTAAATAGATTTGTTGAAAATATTAAAAGCTGTCAATTAAAAATTAATTGAATCAATTTAAATATTTCTTAAATTCGGAAATTATCGCTCAAACCATATTGTTGTTGTTTTTGTAATATTTATGTATGCAGTTGTTTTTTATAAATGTGTATGTATTAGTAATAAATATTTGAAATTCATTTTAATTAGATATTATTAACTCTAATTAGGGTTATTACTTTATTAAGTTAAATATTTTAATTTCGGTGGTTAAATTTAAATATTAATTTATTATAAAACATTATCATAAAATCGATAAGGAATTTTTTAAATTAAATTTGTTTAATAAAAATGTAACTACTTTTTTTTAAACAAAAAAAAAAACTGCTAGAAACAAATTAGAATTATTAACAAAAACAAATAAACTAGTTTAACAAAAAGGCTAATTTGTGCAAAAAAAATCCCCCACTTTTCAATATAAAGAAAACAATAAATTTCTGTGCACAATTGTTCATTAAAGAATATATAAATCTGCTAACTAAATGAGAATTACATGCCGGTTTAAATTCAATGTTATAAAATTCAAGCTATAAAAAACATTTGCTATGTCTACAACACTTTTATCCAATTGTTTTTGTGCATTGCCATCATTTTGTCAATTTATGCTTACTAAATTTTTTTCAAAAGAAATAAATTTAATAACGGGTTCTGCATATTAAAATAGAGTTTTTGAGTCATTTATATCAGTACATCAGTATTCTTGAACTATCTAATCTGTTTATATAATTTTAAATTTGAACTTTGTAATATTTTCTTGTGGATACAAATTTCAGTTCAAGCGATTATCAGAAGGAAAATACTTGGGTTCGGCGCAATGCGATAAAGCCATGGGCAGTAAGGCCATATGGTTTTATTTCACCGTTTTTAGAGAAATAAGACCATAGGTGTTTTTTCCCATTTCATTTGGAAATAAAGCCATTATGGCTTTATTACTCAATTTAAAATTTTAGTTCAACAAAAATTTATTATATTTCATTACAAAAAATATTTACAACAAAATTAACAAAAAAAATTACAAATTTTCCTGCGTAGCCGGCCTTCAGGCCGGGCTTAAGGGTTTTTTCCTCCAGTATGTCCCACTTTCGGCTTCGCTGAGGAAAGTTTTTCTGTGTAAAGTAATTTATAAATAATAAGTTGCTTTGTCGAGCAAAGTTTTTCTGCGTATCCGGCCATCGGCAGGGCTTAGGGGTTTTCTTCCTCCCAGTATATCCCACTCTCGGCTTCGCTGAGGAAAGCTTTTCTGTGTAAAAGTAATCTATAAATAATAAGTAGCTTTGCCGTGGCTACGCAGAAAAACTTTGCTCGGCAAAGCCACTTATTATTATAGATTACTTTTTACACAGAAAAACTTTCCTCAGCGAAGCCGAGAGTGGGACATACTATAGGAAAAAACCCCTATGCATGGCCGAAGGCCGGCTACGCAGGAAAACTTTTCTCAGCAAAGCCACTTACCTATTTATAGATGACTTTACCGCCACCCCACTCGCTCCCGTGATGTTACCATAACTTTTCAACACTTCACAATTACAACTCATTATTTTGTCAACAACATGGCTTTATTTCCCATTTGGTTGCAAAACGACCATGGCCTTATTTCCCAATGAGTTGGAAAAGACGCCATATGGCATTATGTCCCATTTTTTTTTCGCACTGCGCCCTTGGGTTCTTATGAAATTTTTGCATGCAGTTTTCGCACTTAATATTTCCACTTGATATGCTGTTTGCGATTTGAGCCACTAGAAATTATACGTTTCGAACTGAATATGAGGAAAAAATGTGGACTAAAATTCGTAAAAATTTTATCAATTAAACTTACCTTTAACTTTCATAATGTACTGTAAACAATTTTTTTAAAATTTTAATATTACAACTATCCTGTAATTGTTATAGCTAATTATTGGCCTCTACCGAAATATTTTCAAAAAATGTATTTTTTGTCTATATTGTTTGTTAAGTCCGAATTTCATGAAAAAATCATATCAATTCAGTTAATACTTCGATTATTCACTTCAAAATAGTTACAACAAGCTAATATAATTGATAATATATAGTTTGAAACAATTTTATGCTGTAGTTGTGAAATTATTTCAAGTGTATCGGTTTTACAATTGATATTTTTTGTTTGTGTGTATTAAAATATATTAAAAAATTCTTAAAATATTAAAAATACATTATATTAAAAAATATTTAAAAATTTTAAAGAAAAAATTTGATTTTTGAAAAGAATCAAAAATCTGTTACAATTGATAAATCGTATCACCGATGCATATTTAGTATTTAAATGCACTCAGATAACACATTCGATTCTGTCAAACGATTTTCATCCAACCGAATTGATTCGGTTGCATTGATTTCGCTTTTTATGAAAGTGTATGTAGCCACTAAAATATTAAACTTTACTAAAAACAATATGAAAAATTGAGCAACGTTTTCATTGCATTTTTTTTGATAAACTGTTTACGGTACATTTTAAAAACTAATTGCATGTACTCAATTTTAAAAAATTTCCCAGGAATTCCCGAAGTATTTATAAGAATTTCGGGATTGAAAACTGTCAGTAATTCCCGGCAAATGCCGTCCCGGAATTTCCGTGAAAAATTTGAATTAAACTACATGGTTTTTTAATACACTATCGAAAGGTGATCGGGTTAATATCTTAAAACCGCGGAAAAACCGATAAATTGTTAAAATGGTCTATCCTGATTTGGATTCTACAGGCCAATGTTAATTCGAAAATATTTATTGAAATCGGACTTTTTTTAATCTGTTGCTTAGTGTAATGTGTCTGTGTATGTTTTACTACTTTTAACAACTACACAGTCTGTAAATGCATTGTCTGCATCTGTCTCTTTACAAGAACATTAAATTTAATGTAAAAAAAAAAAAACCGAGAAAATCAGTGTTATGGGACAATGAAGCTACTTAAAACAATTAAAACCTACAAACTATTTTCCTTTTCCTATTTTTCATTTTCTTATTTCTTTTCATTAAGCATTATTATTTCTTAACATTCATGCTTTCTTTATGTCCTTTCTTCCAAAGTATTCCTTATTTGGACATTTCATTCACTTTATTTTAAATTAAACCAAATGGCATGGACAAAAAATTACAACAACAATAAAATTGCAAAGAAAAAAATCATTAAAAAAACTGCAAGTACGAAGTAATTAAAAATTAATTAAGTCAGCTAAAAGTCAATATTATGTATGATATGTATAAAATATGAAGATGAGTTTAAGTAGTTTGTACAGCAAGCGAAACTGTAATAACAATGCTATGGGCTATTGGATGTTTAAATTATGACACTTTAACTGTACATAAATTAAGGTAAAGTTTTATTAAATTATGTTCAAACTAAATGAAATAAATTATGTTGAAGGCAATGCAGAACTTTGTTGTATATGCATTTTATAACTCATATACAAGGAAGAAATGTCGACGAGGACCACCGCAGTCCTAATAAACTTGGCCATGTGAGAGAGGGGTTAAAATGAAGAATTATGATTAACATGCGCCCAATTCAACATTATTATCTTAAAAATACCTCTCATGTGATACCCTAATTTGCATATATTTGTTTAGCCCCTCTACAATCAAAGGAATTACTATATATATATAAAAATATTTTGTATTAGAAACGATTTCAGAATTTTTGTATAGAAAAAAAGTTAACAGAGATAATGATAAGGTCATTATATTTATGGTTGTTTATGAAATGTTTCATCAATATTGATGAAATTGTTCTGATTTGAATATTTCTGATTTTATCTGGGTGTAACCAACAAAATTGCTAAAACGGTTTTGTTGAAACTACTAAATATTAGCTCAAAATACTTAAATTAACAGATTTTTTAGCTAAATATTAGTAGGATAAGAAAAGCAAACATAAATCAGTTGAAACTACAACATTTAGTTATGTTTGAGCTGAATCTCAGTTAATTGAAAGTTGCAATACAATATGCTAAAATCAGTAAATTTTTTTCTAAATATCCCAGCAAAACTTTGGTAATGGGTGCGATAAAGTAATGCATTACCTTGTAATGTGTACTCCTTACCTGTATCATTATTTTCAACCAAAAGTAATGAGTTACCGATAATTGAACACTCATGGATTACCTTGTAATGAGACCTCATTGCATTTTACATTACTTCAAAACATAAAATAATGACTTACCGATGATCAATTAAAAATGCATGAATTATAAACGTAAAGAAATTATTAATATATATTTTGAAAATCTATTTAAAGACACATTACTTTGTGATTTTTTTGTAAGCATAATGGTAAGGTGTATATTTTTGATATCACGAACGAAAACACGAAGCACAACAACTCATCTACATTTTAAGAAATAAAATATTGTATGTATCGATAGCTCAGTTGGTAGAGTTCTCGCCTAACTAATTGTTAAATACCAGAGACCCCAGGTTCGAATCCCAAAATGACCAAGTTATTTATGTAATAAAAAAAAGTTTTTTATTTAATTAAAAAAAATATCTGTAAAAAAAAAATTTTTTTGGCATTTTTTTTTATAAAAATCTATTTATAGACACATTACTTTTTCCCACCATGTAACCATATAAGTAACCAGTTACTTTACCCCCTACAAGGTAATGAGTTTTTTTGAGGCATCATCGCCTGTAAAATTCATCAGTGATGTAACGTGTAAAGTAATGCATGAAGCCCTATGGTGATACATTACTTTACCCATGATTTGGTAATGTGTGTTTTTTCTGGGATTAGTACACAAAAAATTATAAAAAAATTTAAATTTTTAAAGTGTTTTGTTAGATTTTTGTTTTAATACGAATTTTTTAGGAAACGCGTTGTTGATTTTAGCATAATATAATATTACTTTGCATTCCACTAAATTTAGGGCAAATATAGGAAAAATTTAGTTGATATTACAGTTTTTAAACCCTCTTTCCATTTTGCAGGAGGATATATGTCAAACTTTAAAAATGTTCAACACATTGAGGTAAAAAATTTTGAAAATTTATTTTTGGATGACATTAATATCCTTTTCGGCATACTAGTGTGTCTCAAATATTTTTTTTGTATTTCGATTTTTAATGGGTGCTCAAACTTAATTTGAATACTCATAGGGTAAAGTATTTTTAAGATTTTTCGGAAGAGGTTTATATGTTTTGCAAATCGATTTATTCCAAAAATTTTGTTTTTGACGTTTTTTGAAGTTTATTTGTAACTTGGCCAATATCCCAACTTTTCTTAGCTTCTAAGTCCATATTCGCAAAGAAAAATAGCTAAATTTAATTTTTATGTGCGTAATACGGTCCATATATTTAATTTTTTCGTAATTTTAATAATTGGCTCTTACTGTTCCAGAGTTATGCCAATAAAAAAACTTTGGACCCATTGAATAAAACTAAGAATTTTATAAGCAGTTTGCCAGTTTTGTATCGGATTTGCTTTAAAGAATTGTAATCTGTTAACTCAGAAGCTAAGAAAATTTTTGATATTGACCAAGTTAAAACCATAATTCAGAAAACGTCCAGAAACCCCAATTTTTGGTGAACATTTGATTTCCGCTACCTCTAAACCTCTTCCAAAACTCTCAAAAACAATTTACCCCATTAAGCTTGAGCGCCAAACAAAGTTTTTTGGACACCCAATTGTATATGTTAGCCAATGTTTGAACATGCTAAATCCATTCACGCTTATCATTTGCCTTTAACGGTGCAAAAGTTCCGTTATCACTTTATATTTCTCAAATATTACTTCAGAAATAAGGGACTGTACGTTTCGGGAGTCAAAGGTATTAACGTATCTTGAACTTTCATGCCACTTTTTATTCAACTTCACACAATATAATCTTATTTTTTTCTTTAAATACTTTAAATAGTCCTTAGTAGAAATTCCTCTATTTTTTGTAGAACAAAGTTCAAATGAGTTTCCTTTTTTTTCTCTTTGGTGTTACTCTGCAGCCAAATTTGAAAAAATCATTGTTTTTGAAGCGAAGGTTGTCTACAAAAATACATACATTTTTAAATTATGCAAGTCTATGCAGAAAGTAATCAAATAATATGGATCAAATATTATTTTTTAATGTTAGTTTCATGCTGAACAAATTTGGACATTTTTTTAACAGTTTAATTTGGTTAAAATACAAAAAAATCATATATATGCTTTTATGTACATGTAAAAAACACACATTTTTCCGTTTCTACTTTTTTTTTTAAACTTAATATATTAAAATTTTGTAATACATTCCATCAGCTTGATTATCGATTAAAACTTTTTTTGTTTGAATTTTTTATAAAATTCTATTTGATGAAATACTTAAACTACTCTACACGCACTTGATTTCTCACAACACTAAAAAGTTCTACGTTTGTCGCTCTGCTGACTAACGGTTACTTACAGTTTATAAAAAAAAAATTTTTTTTCTTGTTTTGAAGTGTTTTTTATATTTCTGTGATAACAAATATGGGAAATTCAAAAATAAAAAAATTGCATTTTGGCCAGAAAAATTGGCTATTTAAACCATAGTGCGGTGGTCCGTTTGTCTTTTTCTGACTTTGGTGTTTTGTCAGGTGTTACCAGAATGAACATGCCCTTGTTAAAATAGGAAATGTTTGTAATAGAAAAGTAACTCACCTAATGTCTTATTCCCAAACCTATTAGCGGGTAATTAGAAAGTTTTCTGTGCTATTCGTATTAACAGTTGGTTTTATATGTATTAACCGAGTATTCGTCTTCAAGTTTTACTGTAAAGAGTAAATTTAATTTTTATTTGAACGTCTAACGTATGAGTGATATTTATACAAAAATAATTACTCATACGCTATGATGTTCTAAACTAATCAAAAGAGGTTTTAACAGGTCATCTTCAATATCCAAGTAAAATCTTGGTGGCAAAATTTTTTAATTTGATTTTTTGATTTTAAAACCAAAATTTAATAAACCAAGTTGTATTAAATTCGAATACATATTTTGATGCTTTACGAAATTCTTCACTTAAGACTGGCAAACGAACAATAGTATCACTAGTGTACAAATTTGAATTCTAAGAACGACCTCATCCAGCAATACATCGTCCTGTTTTATAAAACCGTTATCTTAATACCGTGAAATCAAAGTTAAAATGTTAAAAACTTTTTATAGTTTTAAAATTTTCGGAAGTTCAGCTTCCATTTGAGTGTACTAATTTGTTTTTATGTTGAGGATGTAAGGAATCGTAAATTTTTCATCTTTCAGTTTAAGCCCTTTGGCTTGCGAATTTCGTCTTTTTAAATAACATCTAAACCAGACATTCCGGATAATTTATTACCACCGGTAGTCTGGTAATATAACTAAATATTTGTAAATTCAACAGATTTATTTTTGCTATTCTTATACTACTAATGCTTTAGTAAAAAAGTCTGCTAATTTAAGCACTTTTTTCTGCAAGGTCATTTTTAAATAATTTTTGGTAAATTTTTTTTGCTTTTTATAGGTTTATTTCCATAAGTGTACTTGTTAATGCTATGAAATTGTAAATTTGTGGTGATATTTCTTATCTTTGACCAGTGTTAATGCTTCATTCATTAATAAACGATTTTATCGTACACTCAAAAAAATAAGTTAGTAGAAAAGTTAGTAAAACGTCTTGTAAAGCATGTATTCTACTTTTCAGCAAATTTTTTGCTAAAATTATGTTTTTCAGCTAAAATTTTAGTTATACTTATTCAGAATTTAACTGTTTTGAACTAATGTTTTACTAATATTTTCACTAATTAATTTTGCTAAAAAAAAAAATTGTGCTAATTAGTACATTAATAGTGTGGACGACAACCAGGTTGAAACATATACGCATAATTAATTAGATGTCGCGGTATGTCAATATGTAGTAGGGACGAGAAGAATCATACTAAAAAGTACAACTCTAGTAAAAGATATCAAAAAATTAACCTTGGAAGATTTTGGTATCTGTTTTTTATACACAAAACCAAATTGTGGATTGAACAACTTAAATTTTGCCATATCACCGACCTGTGAAAGTAATTGCCTATTAATTAAATAAAACATAAAATAAATTCTTTAAATTTAATAAAGATAAATGTGTATTTGAAAACTAAAAGTTTATAGAGATTTAAAAGCTAATGTCGTCAAATTGCAAACAAATATACAGCAGGTAGACAGACTAAAGCGAAGGACAAATACAAATATCTTAGGTAGATTTTTATATTTCCTTTTCTTATTGCAAAAAAGGGTTGTTCATGTTATATTTTGTTATTTTTTCGTCTCATTCCTATAAAAGATAGCATCATTTAGACAACCATTGATATAAGTAGTTGAAAGATAATTTTGTTTTTGTTATATATAATTATTTCTATTTTTTTTAGATATTACATTAATTCATGTCGTTAATGTAGGAGTATGGACATTTTTATATTTGTAACATTTTGTAAATTATTTTTAAAAGAATCAGAAAAATATGTTTTATGATTTTCAGCAAATAAATTAACAAAAGTATAATTTTTCTAAAAATTTTTGAGTTTTTTTTAGTCTACTAATATTCAGCAAAAATTTTATTACTTTTTAGCAAGGGTTTTTAGTTTATAATCAACTAAGTGTAAGCAAAACTTTTGCTGAATCTACTAATTTTGTTGCTTAAAATCAGCGAGCTCAAAAGTCTAACCACTGTTAATGCATTTATTTTATAAAATTGATGATGCTTTCCTTAAAAAAGTTTGTAGTCGGAAGGTTCCGAGTTCGAGTCCGGTTTTTTGACTGGAATTTTTTCAAGGTAAAAAGTTATTTCGCTAAAATCTAAAATGTGATATCGTATTGCTATTGATTTTATGCCAGAAAAATCTGTATTAACATAACGTTTTTAATACAAAGGAATTTTAAAAACTTATTTTTGAAAATAATGTAAATTTAACCACTTATTTTGTAACTCTTAGGTAACCAATTATTCTAGTATTGTTAGTAACTACTTATTGTTTTACTAAGATTAACTACTTGCGTTGTTAAAGTTAGTAACAACTTATTCTTTCACTCCAGGTAACTCACTATATTCCCTTTTTTGTAAATGAGAGCGTAATGACCAATGAATTTTGAGACATCGCGAACAAAAGTAATTAAGCGAGTAGCTAGTTAAACCCTTTGTGTACTACTTACACGCTTAATTACATGGTGATGTCTGTATTTGCAGGTTTTGAAATAGCTTTCATATATTAAAATTGAAAAACTGAAGAAGGAAATGTCGAAGAACTGATCCAAGTATAACATTTTTAAAATTTGGTTTTATATTTGTAATCAAAATTATTAGTTATTTTTAGACATTTTGGAAAAAGTAATTTTTTAAAATTATAAAATTTTGGAAAATTGATATCAAACACGCAAATGTGTAATCCGGAAGTTTCTAATTTTCCATAAATATTTTATAAGTGTGTTCAACTATTTTAAATTTCATTTTATGTGTTTGATGATTCATTATATGAATTGTAGTTCTAACTAACACAATTTTTAAGTATTTTGTCTCCTATAGGTGACTTAATACTGTAAGTTTGTCATTGATACGATCCATGTCTTTTAGCTGTGCAGTTGCCTTGGAAAGTCACATATTCAGCTTTCTAATTTGTCATCTAAGAGTCAAACCCTTTTCAATGGATTTTATAAGATTAAGTACAACCGCAATATAGTGCCATACAATTTTTTTATATTATTTATGAACCTTGGATATGTACAGAACGAATCAATTATATATGCAAATTAAGAACACATTTGCAACATTATGCGAAAATATTATTATGAACATTTTTGCGTTTGACACAAAAAAGATTTTCTTATATTATAATATAAAAAAAAAAAAAAATATTTTATTTCTTTTACCATACTTTCCCTTTATTACAAAATAAAATTAAAATTGCAAATGAAACGATTTAATTTGTTAACCAAAGAAAAACAATTTGATATAAGTTTGGCTGTATATTTATGATTTTTCCTTCTCCTTATTCTCTATTTGCAGTTTCATTGTAGTAAAAAGATGTTAGAATGAATAAAAGACAAACACATAAAACATTACAATGCAACGGAAGGAAAGCAACCAACGAATGAACTTCTGAGCAAGTGAATACCGGAAAAGGAAACTGAAGAACAACCAAATAACAAAAAAATAAAAAATAAATAAGAAAATATTTGAAAAAAAAATATTAAGGATAACGGGGATAAATCCCAAAAAAATACAACTAAGAAAAAAATATATTTAAAAAGTACAAATCATATCTCCTGGCAAGTTTGAAAGAATTTGAAATCAACATTTACAAAGTGCAATTGACATTTAGTGGGAAAAAGCAAGGGAAGATAGATAACAGTCTCTGCAAAATGATTTCAATATATTATTGAACTGTATAATATAGAAAATCGACAAAAAAAAAACAACCAAGATTCATCACATCTTTCTGGCTTTACTTATACAAAAATCCCATTTCACAGGGTCTATAGAGAAATACAAAATAAAAACGAAATTCGATTATAGTTTTCCATCAAATATCATTCATCATTTGGCACAACAAAAGCCATCAAAACTTGAATATAATTCTCCTCAAAACGTAGAATATGAACAACAAAATAAAAGAATACGAAATAAACATGAAAAATGATGCAACCTAATATGATTATGGCAAACAACAAAATATTCCCATGATACAAAAGCATTATTTGGACCAATAACAATAAGCATCACACAAAAAAAAAAAAAAAAACGCTGTGAAAAAATTCAGAATATGAAAAACTAAAATCATAAAAAATAAGCAACATAATAAAATTAATATTATTGTCATTTCGAAACAACACTAACAATATGAACTTTTTTCTATTCAACAAAAAGTAGTGGAAATAGTAACAGTAGAAGAAGACGAACAACAACACTTAAGGCTGACATCTTTCCCAAGTGTCATTTATCATTTGTGCAACAAATAACCAAACCAAAATATAAAAAACTCTGATATAATTCCATATAACAAAAAACTAAAAGACAAAACGTAAAACACATTTGTTACACTGTGTTTTATTATATACAATTTAGTATATTTGGTTGCTTTTTTTATTTAGAGTACATTTAAATATACATTAACCTTAATCAAAAGAACACCAGAGAACAAACAACGCTCACTGTCACACAACATCAACAGCAGGGCGAATGTTAAGTGTGTGACCAACGTCATCCCCTCCTACTCCTACACTATACCAACATTATTGGTTTTGTAGCAGGAAGTACAATTGGTGGATTTACTACAAATGTTGCCCATACTAATGCCAATGCATATGCTAGAAATACGTATCATTTTACTTTGCCTGCCATCAATACTACTGGCGACCACACTGGAACCAGGTAAGCGATTTTAAATTATGAACAGTTAACAATAATATAATTATAATTATAACGAATTAATAGTTTTTATATTGTCATACGTAGTGTATTAATGAGATCTTAAATATTAAATTAATTAATCATACGCAACGAGGGGTTTTATCTAAGTACGTCATATATTTAATAGGGTATTCAATCGGTTAACCCTTACTCGATTAATCGATGAATTTTAATCAAACAATTGTTAGAGTAAGTTAAAATTACCAATTTCGAGTAACGAATAACTCGAACATTTTTGATCGATTAATCGAGTAAATCAAAATATGTTCTATTTTGTAATTTTAAAAAAGAATTTTTTATAAAATATAAAGGCTTCATTACTCGAGCGGATACATTACGTAAATGTATTGTAACTCCCTACAATAATAGTACCTACATCAAATATGTTGTTTGTTTGTTTACACATTAAACAAATGGTGACGGATTTGAGGAAAGTAAATTCTATTTAAAATAAATATCCCTTAGTTTTCCGTTCAATGAGTTAGATAGGGGCAAAACAACAAAATTATTTTCTAATTTCTTTTAACGTAAATAATGTTTCATAAATGAGAAACGTTGCGTTTCCGCGCAATTAATTTGGGCTTAAAGCTATGTGTCAGTTACAGTTTTAATTGACATATTATAATTGTTTAGAATGGGGGGAAAAAAAACTTTGGAACAAAAAAACTTCCCCACCGAGACAAATGTCAAAAATATCACATTTTTAGCAATTTCTAAAAATACTTCAAGAACATCCTGAGTTAAAACTAATAAGTGCGCCCCGGTAGGCTAGTTGGTAGCGTGCTGGCTTATCAGTGCGGGGGTCGTGGGTTCGATTCCCACCAGAGGCACTGGTCTGATTTCGCTACAACGCGCCGAAGGCCATAGAAGCTAGTGCTCGGTTAGGGTAATAGTATATAATTTGTAATTATATGATTATTAGTTAATAAAATAAAATAAAATAAAAAACTAATAAAGCCAACCAACAGATTTCCCTATACACTTCTAAATTCGTTGAAATTCGGCAAAAATATTGTCGCTATTGCAACTATGGATGAAACCAACTTTTGGCTCACTATACCCCTTAGTTCGCGAAATATGGCGTCTTAAATATGTATTGAAAAAATCGTAAAAAGTTCAGCATTCAATAAAAAGTGTTGATGCTACGTAAATCACAGAGGTCTTAAATTAAAGACGCCAAAATTGCCTTTAAACGTCACACGATTCATTTTTTAAAACTTCAAATGTCAACTTTTCATGGAATAAATTTCGCTGACGAATATTTAAAAAAATAGTTGTTTTAAAAATTGTTTTAAAAATTTAAAAAAAAATATACATATGTCAATTCTTCTTATTTTAAACGTGCTTAGAACTTATGTACATAAATAGTGTTTCATCTCAAGTGATTGGTCAATAACTCTCTGAGTTAGAAAGGATCAAAATTTAACATTTTGGCCAAACAGGTGCTTTTCTTATCCATATACATAACTTATTACCTATTGTTCTTAGCAAAATTTGTCCTAAATAGTTTAGATAGCTATTTCTTCAATCTTTCGAAAAAAAAGTATTAAAAAAAACATATGTTTTTTCGACCTTTAATTGTGCCATGAAAATGAAAATTATTCAAGTTCGAGGCCATACTCTATATATTTTTATTAGTATATTGTACTAACAAATAATCTAGAGTTTTGTTTTCAAATTAATTAATTGACCACTTTCGGGAATGTGTTGATAGATCTATTTCGGAATTTTCTAGGTTCCCATCATCAGAACATGTTTTTAAAGAAGTGACAATCCCATGCAAAACATCAACCATTAGTTTTCATACTAAATGAGAATTTTTAAAATTTTTTGGACAATAAAAAATTTTTAAGAATTTTTTTGGTCCCTTGGAGTTTATCTTGATTGGGTTTTACTGAATTTGGTTTCTGTCAAGTTTTTTTCATTAAAAAAACAAGTTTAGTTTGTCTCTTTAGTTCTGCAATTTTTTAAATATACGAAAAAAGCTTTTTCGGGTAGTCCGTGAACCAGCAGTAATCCGCCAAGGGACCCGTAAGGCAACATTCGGTGTGAACCGCTGAATTAGGGTGTCCCGAATATGGCACTTTTTGGAATTGGTTGAATGAATACCACTCAATTGATGCATATTAAAGAGCGTAACATGGGAAAAATAAGTAAACAATTTTTTAAGGGAAGTTGCCGCTTTTAGTGCATTTTGACCAAAAAAAAGTTTAATTCTTTTTTTAATAGGCTCAACGGTTCCGTAATGTTGTTTTTATTACTGGAAAAATATTTTTAAATTTTCTGTAGCGTAATTTTGGACCACCAGAGGATTTTTTAATTTGGATGAAGTAAAATTTCTATATTGTATATTTTTTTAAATTTTTTCATACAACAATTGTACTAGCTCAAAATTAAAGAATTCTCTAGTGGATAAAAATTACTCTAAATAAAATTTAAAAATACTTTCCCAGTAATAAGGCAAAATAATCGAAGCTTTATTTCAGTAAAAATTTTAATTCTGAACTAGAAAAAGTTGTTCCGGCAAATGTGTGTTAATAAAATTAAAAATGGTGGACAAATTCGTTGTCGGTTTAGCTAAACAAAGTTTAACTGACATCCCCAAAACTAGGCCTTAAATGTAAAACTTAGCTTAAGAAATACTGCTTTACATTTTATAATAATTTAATTAGTATCTTCAAAATTTAAACGTATAAAGTATGCTACTCTGCAATCGAGCAATTTGAATGTAAAAAGGACATTTCTATAGAAAAAAATCTAATAAATATTGCAAGAAGGTAAAAAATTACATTTTGTGGTTAGCTGGAGCAACTATTGCATTTTTAGAAAATAATTGAAAAATCGCAAATACTGTAGTTTGTGGTAAATGCCAAAAAAAAAAAACTATTAGTATTACTAGAAAAATATGTGATTACAAGTTCCTAAATAATAAGGCTTGCCCTTATACTTGTCAGTAATTAAATAATAAATAGTTTTCAAAAAGATATTCTATTTGTAATAAAATAATTAGTCGCGCGTAAGCCGTCTTATAAAAACGATTTCTTCAAGCAAAGATAACTAGTGCTGCCGCCAAATGTAATGTAATGTTATGTAAAGGGTGTTTTTATACTGGTATAGAACTTTAAGTTGGTAACACTTTTTTAACTTGCGGCCATTTTGTCAAGGGATTTATGTTTAGTTTAACATTTTAACATGAATAGACTGACGCTTGACACAACGCTTCCAAATTGTGCAAATTTATTTTGAAAATCATGGTTCTGTACGCGAATTTTGCGAATTTTGTTTAGCGCTGAAGCTCACTTTTGGTTAAATGGATACGTCAATAAACAAAACTGCCGTATTGGGAGTGATGGTAATCCTCAAGTGTATGTTGAGACACCGATACATCCAGAAAAACTGACTGTTTGGTGTGCTTTATGGGCTGGTGGAATCATTCGTCCGTACTTCTTTAAAAACGATGCTGGTCAGAACGTTACAGTCATTGGTGACCGCTATAGAGTCATGATTACTGACTTTTTCGTTCATCAATTGAACAAATATGATGTGCAGGTGTATGGTTTCAACAAGACAGCCGAGCCAGCCGTGGCGGTCATATGCCAGAAGTCATATTTAAATTATAATGCCAGAAAATTATCTTTCGAATAAAGTATTTATTTATTTTATTTATTTTAATAACATTATAATTACAAATTATAAGCTAATTAATGATGAGCAATGGCAACGCAGGCCTTCAGCTCGATATTTCTTAAAATAACTGATAAGTTACTATGTTAAGGATATATTTATATATATATGTATAAATGTATGTTAGATTTTGTCATAGAGTTTGGATATTTTGAGGAATCTTAAAATTGTTTGGATATTGTGTTGGGTGGGATTGGAAAGATGTAATTTTGGGGTCTTTATTTTGGAAAACTTGTAAGCGTATTGTATTAAATTTGGTTCAATTTGATAAAAAATGAAGTATATCTATCCCATAAGAGGAGCAACTGCAATATGAATACTACAGTGTCTTTTCTATTTATATTGGAATAATAAGCGTCATTTATAGTTGTCCGGTTGTTGTTTATGGTCTTGTACCAACTCGATGTCGAATCAAACGTAAGATTTCTGTCGATGGTGTAGTAATGATTATATATGAACTTGTTTAGGTCGTTAAGATCGAAATTGGGGTTAGAAAAACAGGAGATGTGGCTGCGCTTTTAGCAACGAGATCTGCGTATTCGTTTCCAATAATATTACAGTGACCTGAACCACAAGAGTAATATATTTGGATATTTATCTGTTAATATGTTTCGGATAAGGGAGAGATAAAAGTTGTTGTTATTAATGTTCATTATGCATTTAATCGTCGATAGTGAGTCGGTGCATATGACAAATTTACCCTTCCTTAGTTTGAGATAAAGCACAGCTTCATAAATTGCAATTAGTTCTGCAGAATATACAGAACTGAAGTGCGGTAACAAAGAAATCTTAGAAATGTTAGAGAAGTGTCGAACATGTCTTTTTTAAAAGTCCATGAAGGGTTGGATTTTGGTCTAAAATTGATATTTTTAAGTGGTATATTTATTGCTTGGCATTTTTGAATTACCTGGTAAAGAACTGATGGAAATCTGGTGATTTTTTTTTTTAATTTGTTTGAGAGGTGTGTCGTTGTCCTAGAGTATTGTTCTGAAAAGTTTAGTTGTTAAAATATCCCTTTGTGTTGTAACGGGTAGAGAATTTGATTCAAACAGCAATTTTTTTATAGGAGTAGTTCGGAAAGAACCGGGAGCGTTTCGAATTGCAGAGTAGATGATTGTTTCGATTTTTTTAATATCAGATCTAGGTGCGTGGCCATAGATAGGTAATAAGTAGTTTATTTTTGATAGTATAAGAGCTCTAACGATTGATATAAGACTGTTTATATTGCAGTTGAGTTTAAAGCTTGAAAGCCATTTGACAATATTGAGTCGTTTTGATAAGGAAGATGCAAGAAAAGTAATGTGATCTTTCCGGTTGTATTTGTTGTTTATATATAGTCCCAGTATTCTGAGAGTTTTCACTTCTGACAATGTAAAATTACCAGATTTTATTGTGCAGTGGCAGTTTTTCTTTTTGCATATATGCAGATATTTGCATTTTGTGGCAGACAGTGTGGCTCCGGAGAACCCGCACTAATTGTTTATGCTGTCGAAAATATTATTAAGGTTCAGCACCGGATTTTTCTCTTAAGATTGAATGATCAAATTGAGGTCGTCAGCGTAAGCTGAGAGATATATTTCTTTATTAACGGATATTAGGCCGTATAGTTTATTGAACGCTATTAGGAATATAATTACAGACAACGGTGATCCCTGTGGAATACCGTTGTAATGGTAAAGTGGTAGAGTACCGATTTTCGATTTTTACCATGATTTTTCTATTTGTCATGAAATTATAAACATAATTTATTATTTTAGGACCGACTTTCCATTCTATAAGTTGTTCCATTATAAAGGCTGTCCCAAGAAGAACGCAATTTTTTAATCTGGCAACATTCGAAGTGTCATTGTTTGACATTTGAACAATTGTTATTGTTTGCTAGTAGAAGGTACGAGGTTAGTAAAAATGGAGCGCTACACGAATGAACAACGCATTCTCATTGTAAAGTTGTTTTACCAACATGACAACATAAAAATGCTGATTTTGCCGATAAAATCATATAGGCAGAATTGTCGCATTTGGGGTGAGAAAAATCCTCGAGTGATTCACGAGAAGCAAATGCATCCTCAACGTGTCACTGTGTGGTGTGGTTTTTGGGCTGGAGGAATCATTGGACCTTTTTTTATGAAAATGAGGCAGGTCAAGCGCAAACAGTCAATGGTGTTCGGTTATCGTGAAATGATAACCAGTTTTTTCTTGCCTAGAATTGAAGAAATGAATGTGGAGGGCATGTGGTTCCAACAAGACGGCGCCACATGTCATACAGCCAGAGAAACAATTCAATTGCTGCATCAGTCATTTCCCGGTCGTGTTATTTCTCGTTTTGGAGATCAGAATTGGCCGCCTAGATCGTGCGATTTAACACCATTAGATTTTTTTCTTTGGGGTTTTTTGAAGTCGATGGTTTACGCGAATAAGCCGACGACGACTCAAGCCTTAAAAGAGGAAATTGGACGCTGCATTAATGAAATACCGCAGCATGCATGCAAAACGGTCATTGAAAATTTCATTAAAAGATCGCGTGCATGCCAGCAAAGCTGCGGCTTCCATCTGCACCATATATTGTTCCATACATAACCTCATTCTTTCTACTTTACGATTTTTTTTTAAATATCTGTGTTTTATTTAAAATTTAAAAATTGCGCTCTTCTTGGGACACCCTTTAAATGTAAAAATCGACCCCGTATAATTGAAACTGGTTTTAAGATACAGCAAAAATCGACTTGACTTTAGCTCAAGCGGATAAAACGCCTGTCTAAAGTGTAGTGCAAAGTGCATGTGGCAAATGAAAGCAGGTTCAAGCCACGGTCAGGATTGAATTTAATAAATAAAAATTTCATATAGATGCAATCAAACAATAAAAACCATAGCAAATAATTACAGTATTGTCAAAAGGATTACTGATGAAGGCTGTGTTACCAGAAACTGCACAGTCTAATTCAATAAAAATTTACAATGTAGCTATGATTTTTAGAAAAGTATGCTTAATCTTCTCTACCACGCCTATCTCAAACAATTGAAAATATGTGCATATTAATTATAGTATTAATTGCACACTGTCTAAGAAGAAGATGAATAAAATTCAAAAATCCCCAATAAAAGTGTTATCTACTGCAACGATCTACGAGGGGTCGCTGAGAGTGTAATATCAATCGAGCTTTTAGATCAAAACGTAAGCGATGTTAAAAAAATTAATAAATTTAAAGGCAAAATATACATTTCTAACAGTTTGATTCGGAAAAATATTTGAGCTACTGACTACAAATATGCATTTACAGGAAAATCGCTGTCCTGCTCATAAGTATTATTAATGTACATTAAAAAATGGAGCTGTACAATCATTTTCCGAACTCGGCCATTTCTAGCCATTTTTCTTCCGTAATCAAGTTATTTTTTCACCTCAAGGGTTGTCGGCCTTGAATATCATGCATTTGTAAGAAAAAATCAAGCAGCTTTCGTCTTTTGGCTCTATTGATGACAGTGTGAGCGACAATGTCCTGCAATATCTTGTTTTTAGAAATTCTTGTTTCTTCTCATTTTATATTAAAATAAAATACCTATAAAAGCCTGTATTAACGGTGTATTGTTAAATTAATAACTCTGAAAGCAAACAAACTCCAAAATGAGTCTGAAATGGCCTCAAATAATATTATTAAAATTAAAAATTTTTGTATGAAAGTGGTTTGTCCAAAACACCTTTCTGATTCGTCCTTTTTGATTCAAAAATTACTCATAAAATATAAATAATAAAATTCTAAAGACTCAAAAATAAATATTTCTTTGGAGCATTTATTGAATTGCTCACAAAATATTCAAATTCAATTACTTTTCTGAGGCAGTTCTGAACCACTTTTTGCATTAGGTAACTTTCTTCAAATTTCAGTGTCTTTATGATCCTTTCGAGGCTTCCTTAGTTCTCCTTAGTTCTCCTTTTGAGGCTTCCTTAGTTCTTGACTAAGGAAGCCTTAAAGAAATACCAAAATTTTCTTGACGTTAAATTTTGTTTACTTAAATGATTTCAATTATTAAAAAATTTCATAAACAAAAAAAAATTTGAAATTTAAAACTTGTTTTATTCTTTAAAAAAAAATCATAAAACTAATTTCTGCAATCTGATTGTTGCACCTTTAACGGGTCTTCTTAATTGGACTGCAAAATATAAGATGTCTTTTAAACAACTTGTGGAAAGAAAACGGCGAAAGATTTTTTAATTGTATTTGATTGCACAACTAATTCATCAAGCAAATACAAAATTAACAATTTGTCAATAAAAGCACTGTTTGAAAAGTTTTCGGCCTCCAAAATACACCATTGTTGGTCGTCAAAAGTTGTGTTGTTGGTACGCAGCTTTCCCGGACTCACCGTTAGAATGAATGCATTTATCTATCAAAATTTCTTCCGTTTGACAATGAAAAACTGATATTTGACCATTTTCTTTGTAGTTTAGTGTAAAAAACATAAGGTGTTTACCTTTTTTATTTAAAGTAGGTATCTCTGCTCCCACATTTTGTGTCTAAATTCAAATATTTACGCAAATTGCATGTAAAATCAATAGGCATTAAGTGTGTAAACTTACATAGTTAGAACCGCATCTACTAGGGCTGTCGAGACTATTCTAGCAGTTCGCCCAATTGAGGTACAGGTGAAGTACGAGGCCGCATTGACTATGATGCGGCTGAGGGCTAATGCTGAATGGGACAGTAGGGTCCATATTACCGGGCACCGTACTATTTTGGACCAGTTGCCAGGGTATTGCGTCCCAGAATGGAATTGCGACAGGATTTCAGAGAGGTCGGTCACGACGCTCTGTGACACGTTAATCCAAGACAGGGACCATGGTTAAATGGGACGTTCTTGGGAAACCACCCAAAAATCCACATTT
This sequence comes from Delia radicum, assembly GCA_021234595.1. Taxonomy (NCBI): domain Eukaryota; kingdom Metazoa; phylum Arthropoda; class Insecta; order Diptera; family Anthomyiidae; genus Delia; species Delia radicum. The sequence goes on along the minus strand of CM037855.1, from coordinate 73,032,682 downwards.
ACAAGAATGGATCGAAACTGGATGGGAAACGGGTCTGGGCTTCTGTGACGCTGACTTCAATGTACGCACATGCTTCCGTCTTCCTGACCATAACACCGTACTACAGGCGGAGGTCACCGCGATTACGGAGTGCATTAAGCAGGTTAATACCATGGGCTTGACCGGTGATATAGTGATTTTCACGGATAGCCAAGCGGCTATCCGGGCTCTATCCACGGACTCTGTGGGATCAATGACGAAACTCAGGTGTAAAGGGGAAATGGCTAATGATTTGGCTAGGGGATGATTTTCCCTGGAGTTAGTCACTTTGGGGAACTCTAAACCTTTTCGAGCTCTCAAGGTGGAGCTGATGGACTGGGCTGACACCATGCATAGGACCATCTGGGAGAATGCGGGTGTTCGCAGGACCACGGGTATGCTCTGGGGAAACCCGGACAGGGACAAGACGAGAGAAATTCTGAATCTCAGTAGGAAGCAACTGAGTCTTTCGATGGAAATCCTCACGGGACACTCGACACTAAGAGCCCATCTCCACCGTATTGGTAGGGCGGACTCGAGAATGTGTAGTTCCTATGGGGAGGACGAGGAGACCTTGGAACAATATCTCTGTGAATACACTCAAAAAAAAAGTTTGTAAAGTCAGCAAAAAATTTTGCTGTGTCAGCAAAATTTTAGTCAGGAGGGTGCTTGCAAAAAAAATTGCTACTGTCAGCAAAATCTTTTGCTGAAAATCAGAGAGCTGATTTTTAGCAACAAAATTAGTAGATTCAGCTAAAATTTTGCAAACACTTAGGAGATTAGAAATAAAAAAGCCTTGCTAAAAATTAATAAATTTTTTGCTGAATTTTAGTAGACTGAAAAAAACGCAAAAAAATTGTAGAAAAATTGTAATTTAGTTAATTTATTTGCTGAAAATCATAAAACATATTTTTGTGATTCTTTTAAAAATAATTTACAATAACTGCGAAACATAAAAGTTTTGATTTTCCCACATTGACCACATGAATAAATTTAATATCTGAAAATATATAGAAATAAATATATATAACATAAAAACAATTTTCTTTTATTTACTTACATCAATGATTGTCTAAATGATGCTATCTTTTAAAGCACGCAACTGCCGAAGATAATTATAGAAACGAAACGAAAAAATAAACAAACACAAACGAAACAAAGAAAACAACCCTTTTTTTGCAATAAGAAAAGGGAACCATAAAAATCTACCTAAGATGTGTGTCTTTGTCTTTCGCTTTACTCTGTCTACATGTCTGTATATGTTTGCTTGCAATTTGACCACACTAGATTGTTAACCTATAAACATTTAGTTTAGAAATACATATTAAATTTAAATATTTTATTTTGTCTTTTATTTAATTAATAGACAATTATTTTCACAAGCCGGTGACAATGCAAAATTTAAGTTGTTTTAATCCTCAATTTTGTTTTATGTACACTCAAAAAATAAGTTAGTACAAAAGTTAGTAAAACGTCTTGTAATCAGGTATACTATTTTTTAGCTAAATTTTTTGCTAAAATCGTGTTTTCAGCTAAAATTTTTGTTATACTTATTCAGCACTTAACTGTTTTATACTAATGCTTTACTAATATACTAATGTTTTACTAATTAATTTTGCTAAAAAAAAATTGTGCTGATAAGCACATTAATAGTGTGGACGACAACCAGATTGAAAGATGTACGCAGAATGGAGCAGATAATTATAGAAATTATTTTCACAAGCCGGTGACAACGTAAAATTTAAGTTGTTTTAATCCTCAATTTTGTTTTATGTATGAAAAACAGATACAAAAGTCTTAGAGTGCACAACAAGCCGACATTCTGACTTAAGTGTAAGTCCTCAGGGACTTGAGTCCTATTAGGGAAGCATTTTCCCTTCTCCGAATCCTCTTTTTGACCTGACCTGACCTAACCTACATATTTAATTGTTAAAAAAATGATTAGCAACATATTATGTTACTGTAAATTTACATAGAAAAACTTGTAAAGATGCATTTTAAATACTCATTATTAAATATTAATAAACATTTCCTTTCCCGTTAAAGAGTAAAAAATTTTATATTACGCATTTTATTAGATATATTTAATAAAACAAATTATCAATAAAGACAAATAATACATTGCAATTGTAATTGAAAAAAGTATTTGGTGAAAAACACAAAAACTTTTGCGTTTTGACTAACTTCCTGCATACTTTTTGGATCCCACAAGCAAATTGCTAATACACACAGAGAAATAAAGTGCCAACCGAATTCAAAAGTGTATTTTAATGGTAACAACTTATAAATTCAGTTAGTAGAACGATATTTACATTAGATTTCTGAATAGTTTTGGTGTAGGAGCTAAAATTTAGTTGAATTAACCGAACTTTGTTGTGAAAACTTATGTTAAGTTGTGCCAACCGGCTGAAATTCGTAATAATCGAATTTGAGTCGTATTAACCGAATTTCAGTTAGCAAATAGCTAAATATTTCTCTGTGTGTACATTAAAAAAATGTTGGCGATAGTGTTATATAGTCTGTACTCCGGGAAGCAAATCTAAAATCAAAATCCATCTAATGTTGTTTTGTGTCTGACATATGTATTGATGTTAGACTTGCATGATGCTGATTTGTAAAGATTTATGCAAGTCCATCATTAACCATTCAGGATTCCACAAGCAGGATAACAAATTCTGTATAGATTTTAATTTCAGCTTTTCAGGATCATTTATATTATTGTTGTTTTTTTATTTATATGTCCTGAAACCACAATAACTATAATTTATTTACTGAAAACCTTCTTTTAATAATTTGAAATACAAAATTTAAAATTAAATTAAATTAAATTTAAAAAAAATACAAAAATTAATTAAAAGGATTATAAACCTTTTAATTAAATTTTGTATTTTTTTTTTGTTGTATAACAATTTCTCAATTTGTTTCAACAGAAATGAAAAATTTATAAAAACATTGATTGACAACTTTTTTATGTATTTAAAACTTTACGCACAAAAGTTTAAGTTTACTGAACTGTCTACAGAAGTGTCTGTTAACGTATAATCATGTTTGTTAACATGCAAAATACGTAAGTATTATGTATTTTTAATGACAATAACATGTAAATATATTTTCAAGCATTTTTTTACATAAACTTACACATTTTCTGTAATTTTACAAGAAAACTTACTGACTTTATAGTAAAAATTTTACAACCATTTGTTAGAGTGCACCATACAAGTTTTCACCAAATAGTTAAATTACTTTTTACCGAATGTATCTCCCAAGTCGATTGACTCCATTTTGTATTGGTTTGGATCTGAAAATTAAAAAATATAATCAAACAAATTAAAAGAATGAGAAAACTATTGTAAGTTTCAAGGATTTTTTTTTTTTATTTTTCGACTTTTCATAGACCATCAATTATCCAACGTGAAAGTTTGCATGTGATAGTTTTTAATTATAGTTTACTTAACCCTGTCCAGCAGTTCTCTCAATTTAGAAAGCCTTGAGAAATAAGAGGCACATAGATTCAGTTTCAACACGTGTCGAAATTTTTTAAATTCCTTCTATATAACTATAACTGTACAGTTATCTGATTAACCGGATGTAATAATTTTTCAATTTTAGTCCCATTTTAAAAGATAATTTTGTACATGTTATAATTTTTTTTAAGAATTAACTTTTTTGTACGCGTACTTTGTTTTCTCTTTTCCTTTGACATTTAATTTATGCTAACAAACCACAACAATTGTCAATAAGAACATGGTGTCAGTTACAGAAATGAACTGGAAAATGTATGTGTAGGTTAAATTTCATGAAAAATATTTTAAATAAAACAAAAAAACAAAAAAAAAAACGCAGAAAATGCCAAAGTTAACATAAACAACAATAACAAGTAGTGTTTAATTTCAGCTACCAGTAAAACTCATATAGACAGACAGACAGAACGGAAAACAGACAAACGGTTAGACAGAAAAACCGACATAGAGTGTAAGTATGAATTACAGAACAGTTCTTAATGGATTGTCTTAGTGCTGGCCAAGTTAAATTCCAAATACTACGCTACTTATCTGTAGATAGCGGTAACGAATTGCTTTTGGTTGTTAGCTAGGTGGTTTCTTGGTTGGATTGTTGCTTGACATAAAGGTTAGATGGTTGACATGCTCTATGTGTTAAGTAATTTTTGCTGTTTACCTAGGTATCTGTTAATCTCTCCCTTGTGTATTTTCATTATGCCTTCTTTTTACGCAGATGGAGTAAGGCAAATTTTTACTTATATAGTATGGCTCATACTTGGGAATTTTTTATTGGCATTAGTTATGGTCAATGCCAATGCTAAACATTTTCATCACCATTCTAATGAAATGCCTAAAAGAACCAATTTTAATTGACGAAAAATAATTGTGAAATGTTGAGGTTAAGAAGAAGAATAAAAGTTTTTCTCTAAAAATTATAAACAATATTAATTTTTAAATCAGACTAGGCTAGTTTCTGTCTCTTTTTATGGACAGGCGTCACTAGTGATTTTCCATTTAAATTGTAATATTATTTGTGTATTTATAATTGCCAGATTTCTACTATATGATAAATTTTTCAACAACCTGCTGTAAGAATCAAACCTGCGCTCTTCTTACATTACAAAGGTAATACCAAGTCATGACCGTTTTAGAGATCACACCCAAGTATGACCTCGAATGTAATGCAGCTAAATTACAGTTTTCTTTCCTATTAGCTTTTCTGTTATTGTATATTATACTCAGAAGTGACAACACTACCAACTCAAATATTCTATTTTTAGATTTTTGTTTATTTTTCTAATCTAATTCGTCTCTATTTCACAATGTTACCAGATTGACGTATGGTTTTTACATTCAATGTTGACAACTTTTGCGGTTTAAGTTGAGACATCGCCACAGGGCAAATTTTATAATGTATTTTAGTACAATGTTATTTTTCACGTCATATCGACAGTCGCAATTCATTTTTAATTAATATGCATTTGACAAATTTAATTTAGAAATGTTGAGGTTAAGAAGAAGAATAAAAGTTTTTCTCTAAAAATTATAAACACTATTAATTTTTAAATCAGACTAGACTAGTTTCTGATTCTTTTTTCCAGAAAGTATTCTGTTTTGGAAAAAAAAACGATATAAATTTAAAATTAATGTTCTATACCCAGAAAACAGTCTCAGCTGTGGCCACTGAATTTATTGACAATCGAATTCTTGAGGCTACGACAACTATCTTTATATTAATCAAAATTTTCAGTCCTGGAAGCTAATATTCAGTTGTCTCATTCAATGTTATATTCAACTTAAAGATTATTACGTTCCACAAAATGTTATTGAAATTAAAACACTGTTTTTATTTCTTAAGTATTAAACCGGGGTCTTCAGATTAGTAGTCCACTGTCCTACTCATTGCCCCACAATTGCTTTTAATTTTCTTTAAATTATTGGTTGTTTGAACATTTTAGTATTGTATTTTAATTTAAAAATACTTTTGCGTTTGTAATTTTCGGGGTTTGAACTCGGAATAATTGGCTGCCGCTCTACATATTACACCACAAGTGTTGAGTGCTAAATTTGAATTTAAATATTTTGTTAGGAAATCAAACATAATCTAAAATTCGTTTGCCAATACCAATCATTAATTGCGTCTATAATCAATGCAATCCACAATTCGGTTGGTGCTACCAAAACCCTAATTTAATTGGAAAACCCGTATTTGGAGTTGCCACTTTTGAGTATCGACAATTTTTTTTTCCTGTTTTTTTAATTGTTTCATTAAATTTTTTTGGTTTTGACCGAATTCCAACCAATCCTTTTTCTGGGTATAACATTAAAAGCATTCGCTAATTTATGCAAGTTTCATCACGTACACACTATTAGTAGTGTTTAGTAAAGTATTAGTCATGATATAGCAGCATTTGATTATATATACTGGATCAGATTTCGAATATTTATAAAACTAATTCGCAAATTAATGACTTTTTTTAAATTTGGAAATAAAGTTTCTTGTAGACAATTGTAGCAAACAATTATAATAATCATTTATAACTGTCTGCTAAAGGCAGATTTTGTTTTAAAACATTAAAACAAAATTTTGTTTCATTGTTTAAAGCGGATGTAATGCCAACAAATTTAATTACCATTGACCTAAAACAGTGCCAATTAAATCGTCAATTCATTTGGTCATTCAATTAACAAGTACCAAGTATGATATGGCTTAAATATGTCTTCGGTATGCATTATTGATGACTACTAAGAAGCGTTGTAGGTTTGTTAAAGGTGGCCCCAAAAACTGTAAAACAAGTGTCGCGACTATACACATTTTTGGAGGATTTGCTTTTAGTTACTTTTGGTGTTGTTTGGTTGTCGCTTTTTTTTTTGTTTTGTTAAATTGTTACAAGAAAAGTGGTCTTATAAACCGATTAGCATAAAAAATGGATGGTAGCAATACTACATTTGTTTTTACATATACTATACCAGACAATTTCTTCATTTATTTAACTTTTATAAAATTAATTTATTACTTCAATGTAGCATTTTTAAGCCGTACAAAATTTAAAATTTAAATTTTGTAGGAAGTGTTTTAATAAAAAAGAAAAATAATATTATTCGCTTGTGCTGTAGTAATTTTCGACAAATATATGTTTCGCATAAAAAATAATAGATTTGGTCCAACCTTGTAAAAAGGGCTAAAAAGATGTTCGAAATTGTTCAAAACTTATTTTTTTTTTAAATATTGTTAGTGTACTATAGACCTTCAAAAAAAATTTCGTTTGCAACCCAATTTCTGTACTCTCATAAAATTTTGAGCGACTTCTTTTAACTGATTTGAGTGGGGAAACCGAATTTGGGAGTTATCGCAATCGAATTTGGTTGTGACAACTAAATGGAATAAATTTATTTGCTTCCGTTTCACATTTTTTTTTACTTTTACGAACTCGTATTTTTTTTATTATGAAGTATTTTATTATTATATAAAACTTGTACAAAAGACAAAGTACGGTCTTGTTTACTCTTCCTTTTTAAACAAAACAAGTGTGAAAATAAAAAGGATAATAAAAACAAAAAGCGTGTGTTGTATATCTACCAAAGGTAGAGCGTGCACATAACGAACAAGTTTTCAATTTATTTTTTATCAATGGTGATAATCTTTAACTTCGAGCTCATATATTAGTTCTCATTTAGTGGGAAAACCAGGTTATCACTTCTTTCAAAACGTGTTTTGATGATGGGAACCTAGAAAATTCCCGAAATAGATCTATCAGCACATTCCCGAAAGTGGTCAATTAATAAATTTGAATACAAAAACTCTATAGATTATATGTTAGGACAATATCCTAATAAGGATCTTCCCTGGATTTATTCACATTTTGCTAGACCTTTTCGGGCTCTCAAGGCGGAGCTGGTGGCTTGGACTGACACCATGCATAGGCCAATCTGGAAGAATTCGGGTCTTGGTAGGACCACGGGGATTCTTGGGGAAACCCGGACAAGGACAGGACTAGGGAAATTCTGAATCTCAGTAGGAAGGAATTGAGTCTTTTGATGGAAAACCTCACGGAACACTCGACACTGAGGGCCCATCTCCACCGTATTGGTAGGTCGGACTCGGGAGGGTGTATGGCCTGTGGGGAGGACGAGGAGACCTTTGAACAATATATCTGTGAGTGCCCGGCATTTGCCGGGATCCGGGCCGAAATACTATTCAGTGTTAGGAATATGACATGGGATCGATTTCTAGAGCGCACAACAAGCCGACTCTCTGGCTTAGGTGTAAGTCCTCAGGGACTTGAGTTTGATTAGGGAAGCATTTCCCTTCTCCGAATCCTCTTTTCGACCTAACCTAACCCTAACCTATATCCTAATAAAGAAATATAGAGTATGGCCACGAACTAGAATAATTTTCGTTTTCATTGCACAATTAAGGTCTTAAAACACAATTTTTATTTTTAATAAAAATTATATCAAACTTAAGTCATTTCCTTACTAATAATAAAATGCTTTTCATTATCCATGCACTTGAGAGGGTTAAAGATGAAACCTAACAAAATGTTTGTACTAAAAAAAATTAATAATATTTTATAATAAATTTAAAACAACTTTCTGTTGTTTTGTAGAAATTTATTTAAATTGAAAATAAATCACACCTTTGTTTTATGATCAACAATATAAAGTGTTTTGCATGTTTCTTTATCTTCCTTCATATTTTTGGCTAAACAATTAAAAATATGGGTGTGTAAATTAGGAGCACAGGTGCCAGGACAAATATAAAATACACATAAAAGCAACCAACAACAGCAGCAGCAGGAGTAACTTGTATAAAAGATAATTTAACGCCCCATAAGAATAAGAATGTTGATAAAACTTTGTGAATGAAATTGCATGTAATAAATCTAAAATATTTTTTTTATATAAAAAATTTAAAAAAAACTTTTAACAAAATTACTTGGATTTTTAGTGGGAAAATTTCAAATGAAATGACATTTAATAAACACTCTTCAGTTCTGATTTATTCACATCTCTTTGTAAGTTTTTCATATGATTTATGACTATAAATGTTAAAGAATTTTTAGAAATGTTACTTTCTAGTTGCACTTTGTACACTTCAGTCGCGGATCCTGGCTGGGATTAAAAAATAAAAAAACAATATAGGACACAAAATAAATTTAAAAGAGCACGTATGTTGGTTTTAGTCATGGTTAAATACAAAGATTTGAACATTAAAAACTTTTTTGGTTGCCCTAGAATTTTTCGTGTAATTTAAAACAAACTACTCAACATTGCATACCCAGCAGTGACGGAATAGAAGTAAATAAAATTCTTGTCATCGGCGAATTTTAGAAAATTGTTCCTTTTAATAACAAGCGATGTAAATTGAAACCAATGATAAGGATGTTCTTTTTAACTAGTTTTTATTTATTTTTAATATAAAAACATGTTGTGCCTGGTGTGTCACAGCTCTGCCGCTGTTCTATTGATTCCCAACAAAATTATATGAAACACCTTCTAAATTTATCACTTTTTTCTTTACATCTACAAGAAGTGGTCTGTAATAAAAATTTTCCAATTAGGATTTTTTTTTTCGAGTATGCCAAGATGTTAATATTTTAAATGGGGGTTGTATGGCAGCGTATTGGCCTATCGATGAGAGTCTTTCAGGTTCGAGTTCCGGACCGGCCAATGATTTTTTTTATACAAAAATGTATTTATTAATTTTAATTTGTATAGTAAAATTAAATTTTTGTAGAAAAGATTTGATTTTTCTAACTATCCGGTTAAAAATCAATTAGGGGGCGTTGTGGTGTAATGGTTAGCGCGTTGGACTGTTACACAAATGGTCCCGGTTTCGGCTCCCGGTGACGACAAAATCAATTTAGAAAAATAATATGTATGAGTTTTCTATCACTTATATGTATCGCAGCGCCCACCTTCAGTGTTCCCATAGCACATAACCCCACCGAAGTAAAAAAAATAATCAGGGCTATGAAACAAAAAGCTTCGCCAACTCTACAACAGGTGGCGAGCAACAACTGTTCTAAAACTTATCATCTCGCGCAATTACAGTGTAGCCATGTTTGAAACCCTTCATCCTTCATCACCATTCATCAGTCCACTAAAAAAAAATCATATAGATAAATATTTCCTCAATTTGCGTTAATGTACACAGGGTAACGACATCCAAAAAAATAACTTCTGCCACATCTCACAATTTTGAGTCTTTTGAATAAAAAATTCTATTGTAGCAATCAATTTCAAAAGTTTTTTAGATGTGTGCACATTAGTGGCCTGGTGCAATATTTATTACTGGGCTAGTTATTTTTTGGATTTTGGATTTTTATACATTTTTGAATACATAATATTATTATTATGTCGAATAATTTATCATTTAGAATAAAAACTATTACAATATTTAAAAAAATTTGCAAAAGCTAAAAAAAAGTAATTTTTTTACCATATAAACGCATGTTTCGCTATTTAAGGCCTAGTCGCTTAAGGTATGCGTTGTCGTAGAGGCCTATAATTACACATGAGTTATATTCAAGTCAAATATAAAAAAATTAGAGGGTTCCGTATCAACATTTTCAACATTTAAACTTATGGAACACTCTAAGGGACACTCTAATAGACATATATGATTATATATGTAAATATTTCCTCAAATGTCGTTAATGCACACAGATGAATGTATATGATTCCTCATATGAACATATAAGAATGGTATATGAACACATATGAATCATGTATGGATGCATGTGGCATGTGAAGGGTGTGTGTTCATGTATATATATGGATCCATATATCGATTTTTAACAGGGTATTTAATTTTGTTAGTTTCATTTGATTTATTATGAAATTTTATGAAAATATAAAAACTTCAAACAGTTGTTACAAAATGATTTTTATACATGAAATAAACTTAGAAAAGTTAATACTTTGAATTAAAGGATGGAGGAGAATAAGGGTATACAGACCATATTTTGGAAATCGCGTTTTTTACATAATATAATAGAACTAGTACATTTACACATAATTGGGTAAAAAATTTGTTATTTTCTGCATTTTTATCTAAAAAAAAATACTTTAAGCCTTTAAGTCCCGTAAGCTACTAACTGGGAATTTAACTGACAATTTTGTGGTTTGCTCGATAGAAGTTCAGTTTTTTCAGATCGTATTTTTTATACCCAATCTATCATAAAAACCGCGGAGAGCGAGAAGAAACCCACTTTGCAATTTTCATATATTTCATGGGTACACTACTGTACTCTACAGTAATCGGGCCTACAAGTTCAATTTATTTGACAATTTTATTGACAAAGATCAAAGATAACATTCAAAAATGTTCTTTTTAATTTGCAAAAATTCCGTTATTATAAGTGCTATTTGTATTTAAAGTCGGAACATCAAAAAGGGCACACTTAGTTTACTATGTAGGTAAAGGCCGCAGCAAGAGTAGTTCATTTGTTTCTTACTGTTCAAAAAATGAACCACAATTCTAGGGCTTATTGTAAAAACTTGATAAGCCACCTTTTTTTTGATTGCTGGTTTTAGCTCGTCTCTAGTCATATTTTGATGAATATTTTATTAAAGTCTAGCTTACACATTTATAACAAGTATAAAGAGTGCAAAAGTCTTTCAACATTAAATCAAAACTTTAAAGGCAAAAACTAGCAAAAATTTAAATGTGGCTTATCATGTTTTTACAATAAGGCCTTCAACTGTAGTAAAAAATAGACAAACATTTATTTGGTTTATTTTCTTAAATAAAAAAACTATTGTATAAAATGAATGTAAAACCATAATACATTAATTTGGAAAATCATAATACATTAAATGAAATACATGTAAAGTCAAGAATTAAATTTTTCCTACAAAAAATTATGCATGTTATAAGGGTTGGGTGTTTCATTTATGTAAACAAACCGTTTACAACGCTCTCTTCTAAAAACCTGAACTGGCTTTAAGAGAGTTTCGAGAAAACAATGCATTAACAGTGGTGCTTTTAATTACTTAATTTTCATACTTTTAAGCAATTTTAATTAAATTTGAAAGTTAATTTGTGTAGTTTAATGTATTCGTTGCATAAGTTTTGTATAATTGACACAAAATGTTGTTTATATTTATATACTAAAAAATATGCATTAAAAACACATCTTAAAATTGTTTCTCTTAAACCCAGTTGGCATATAGAATTTAACAGATGTTGAGTACCCTGGTTCTTCTTTAGTTTATATGTTGGTTGGTTTAAAACCTTGTAATTATAACGTTGTTTTGCAGTGCTTTAATATAAAACTATTAATAACCATTTTATTGCAATAAATTTTGAAACTCATTTATATTCTCATTATAAACGGTGCTCCGCTGACATCGATCTGGCAAAATATCTCATCAGAACCCGACGTTTTAGAAAAGCTAGAGCCTCCATAATAGGCAGAGCATTAACAACAAACCTTTTAATCGTCAATTTTACTACATTCTTGTCTTCTTTGTAATCAAACACGTGATTACAGTCTCTCCCTAACAAGCATCATTCTTGTTTGTAGGTAAACTGTAATCGAGTAATAAAATAAAACAATAAACAATAAATTAAAACGGCACGAATTTGTATATTGTATAGTTTAAAAGTAATAGTACATTTTTTACCTATACCTTATACAAATTTTAATTTTTTTTTTAATGAAAATGAAAATTATTCGAAAGTCATACTCTATATTTCTTTACTAGGATATTGTCCTAACAAATAATCTATAAAGTTTTTGTTTTCAAATTTATTAATTGACCCTTTCAGGAATGTGTTGATAAATCTATTTCGAGAATTTTCTAGGTTCCCATCATCAGAACACGTTTTGAAAGAGGTAACAGTCCCATGCAAAGTAGCAAGCATTCATATAAACTAGTTTCCTCACTAAATGAGAACTAATATAAATATGAGCTCGAAGTTAAAGATTATCACAATTGATCAAAAAATTAATTGAAAACTAGTTTTTTGCGTGTATGTCTACCTTTGGTATATATTCAATACATGTTTTTTGTTTTTTCCCTTTTTATTTACACATTTGCTTTTAGGAACAAAATGTACAGGGGGAGTAGTAAACAAGACCTTACTTTGTCTTTTATACAAGTTTGATATAATTTTTATTAAAATAAAATTTTGTTTTTTTTCGACCTTCAATTGTGCAATGAAAATTATCCAAGTTCGAGGCCATACTCTATATTTATTTAGTAGGATATTGTCCTAACAAATAATCTGTAGAGCTTTTTTGTTTTCAAATTTAATATTTGACCCTTTCAGGAATGTGTTGATAGATTTATTTCTGGAATTTTCTTGGTTCCCATCATCAGAACACGTTTTGAAAGCGGTAACAATCCCATGCCAAACATTAAACATTCATATAAACTAGTTTACTCACTACATGAGAACTAATATATGAGCTTGAAGTTAAAGATTATATCCATTGATCAAAAATAAATTGAAAGCTTGTTTGTTATAAGGTCCACCTCTGGTGGATATTCAATACACGTTTTTTGTTTTTTTTCCTCCTTTTTATTTTTTGTTTCGTTTATAAGAAACAGTGGGAGTAAACTAGACTGTACTTTGTCTTTTATACAAGTTTGATATAATTTTTATTAAAAAATGAAAATTATGTTTTTTTTGACCTTTAATTGTGCAATGAAAATAAAAATTATTCAAGTTCGAGGCCATACTCTATATTTCTTTATTAGGATATTGTCCTAACAAATAATCTATGGAGTTTTTTGTTTTAAAATTTATTATTTGACCCTTTCCTGAAAGGAAAGGGTCAAAATTTCTTATCACTTTAAAGCCCTTTAACAAGAAACAAAATAACAGATATTTGCATATGAATATAGTTATGCGAACATATTATTTATTTGAAAGTTCAAATGGTTAATAAGAAGTTATACCTATTTGTTACAATTTAAGTTTATACTTATTATGTCAGTTTTTTACCCATTTTTGTTGTTTATTATTATTATTATAAATGTTGTTCTTTATCATACTTTTAACAACCTTTTTAACCTTTATAAATGTTTTGTCATTTGTTCTTTATTTTTATTTTTGCACTGTTTCTATTTAACAAAAAAGAAAGAAAGAAATCAAGCAATACTTCTGAAAAAAAAAACTGTATGAGTGTTGGTGTGTAATATAAACTCGAGTATAATGAATACATATGTAGTGAAAAATTGTAACAAAATAAAAAATAAAATATGTACTACAACACAAAGAAAGCAAAATAAACACGAAGCATATTATTACACTTGAGTAGTTTTTATGCATATGTATGTATATAAAATATCGGAATTATGTAGATTTTCTAACCTTAAGCATTAAATTTCCATGCAGTGGTAATACAAAACAGAAAAACCAAGGTGGATTATGTGAACTTAAAGATTATAAACAGAAAATTTAATATACAAATTAAAGATGATATTTTTGGAATTGAAAATTTCATGCACATAAAATTATCTAGATATCTTTAAAGATACACTAATAGAAAAAAAAAGTAATTTTTTTTTTAATATACAAGAATAAGTTTAAAATTATGTTGTAAAATGCAACGTACTTGCCAATTTTTCAATATGCATTCGACAAGAGAAATTCCTATAGACAGCACGACATCGCGTATGATGAATATAAAACATGTAATAATATTAATCATACGCCATGTATGATTTTTAACATACAAATATAAGAATATTTACAACAGGAGTGCCCAAAAGTTCCTTACGGAAGAGCAAACACCAATACATTTAAAGAAAAACTAATTTTTATTCAACATTTTTTGTTGTAAAAACCAATACATACAAAGAAAAAAGAAAAAAATATTTCAATGTTTACCAGCAAAGCTTTCGAAAGTGTTGTTGCTTTGCGCTTGCGTGTATAAAGTGAAGAACGACAAAAAAAAAACTAATAAGACAAAGTTGTTTGTGTATTTCGTATTGCTAGTGCTGAGCGCTCTATATGTGTATTAAAACACACAGCCTATAGCTAAGTGTTTTTACAAAAACAAATGAGTACCAAGCGCATAGGCCGTGGGCACCCCTGATTTACAATATTTACAATACATTTCATGGTAACTGTTGATTTTTAACATTACTTATAGAAAAAATTAACTGCTTTTTGGCCAAAAGAATTACGTTTTTAATAAAATATTTCTCGTAAAATTGTAATAAAAATGTAATTCTTATTCGATTTTGTTTACTACAAAATGCACTTGGTAACCTTCGTAAACAATACATTTACTTTAACGGTTATTTTCACCTTTAATCGCCAAGGAATTAAATTTTCAACACAATTTTCAAAAAAAATGTTGAATGTTTTCGCTTGGTGTGCTTATTTTAGGATTTTTCTTTTGTTCAGTTGGAGAACAAGACATTCTTAGTGATACTGATTACTTTTTTACTCATATTGTTAACGAAAGGTGGCAAATTATTCCCAAACTCTTATTTGTTCGATGTTCCCATTAACTTTTACGTTTTTCAGTTATTTCAAATTTTTATATTAAATGCAGAGAAACCCTATTATGCGTTGATACTCTTACAAATATATGGTCTAGAAACCATGCACCAACAGAAAGGTTTTCAAAAAATTATGTTATCCATGCTATTTCATCTTTATAATAGTTTTTTTTATGACTTTATTTTTGAATGAATTTACCAGGGCAAAAAGTAATGAAAGTTTGTAAGTTCCAGACAAAATATTAGTAAAGGCAGCAGAAGGGGGCTTGCAAAAAAAAGGCTGATATCAGCAAAATCTTTTGCTGAAAATTAGCTAGCTGATTTTTAGCAACAATATTATTAATTAAAAATTTTTGAATTAAAATTTTAAAAATCCTTGCTAACAGTCAATAAAACTTTTGTTAAATATTAATAGACAGAAAAAACTCAAAAAATTTTAAGAAAAATTATACTTTCGTTATTTGCTGAAAATCTTAAAAATGTTTTTGTTAATCTTTTAAAAATAATTTAAAATACGCCACAATACATTATAATGTTCATGAATTAATTTAATATCAGAAAATATATAGTAATAATTATATATAACATAAACAATTTATCTTTCAACTGCTTATATCAATGGTTGTCTAAATGAGTCTTTCTAGAAATGAAACAAAAATAAATAACAAAATATTCAATGCACAACCTTTTTTTTTGCAATAAGAAAAAGAAAACATACAAAATTACGTAAGATGTGTATCCTTGTCCTTGTCTTTCGCTTTAGTCTGTCTATTGGAACGTATATTTGTTTTCAATTTGACCATACTACATTAATAGCCACTTTATTCATTTAGTTTACAAATTACACATTTAATCTTTATTGTTGTGCGCCCCGGTAGGCTATCAGTGCGGGGGTCGTGGGTTCGATTCCCACCAAAGGCACTGGTCTGTTTTCGCTACAACGCGCCGAAAGCCATAGTAGCTAATGCTCGGTTAGGGTAATAGTATATAATTTGTAATTATATGATTAATTAAGATATTAAAATATTAAATTAAAATATTTTTTTTTTTCTTTAATTTAATTAATAGACAATTACTTTGACAAGCCGCTGACCAGCTGCTGACAACACAAAATTTAAGTTTTTTAATTCGCAATTTATATGTATACGATACACATTATTGGCGTCCTTTTGTTTTATTATGTACACCCAAAAAAAGTTATTAGAAAAGTTAGTAAAACGTCTTGTGTTGAACTAGTGTTTTTTTATAATATTTTACTAATGGTTTACTAATTTATTTTGCTAAAAAAAATTCCGCTGAAGCACATTAATAATACGGACGACAACCAAGATGTAGTAGTGACGCAGAAAATTATATTAAAAATTACAACTCTTGTAAGACAATGGAAGCTTTTCGTATCTGTTTTCCATACAAAAGTACGTTAACATTGTGAATACACATGTGGATTAAAACAACTTTAGTTATGTGTTGTGACCGGCTTGTCAAAGTAATTGTGTATCAGTTAAGTTAAAGTTAAAGATAAAATAAAACATTTAAATTTAATAACCATTAAATGCGTATTTGTAAACTAAATCTTTAAAGCGATTATTAATGTAGTGCGGTCAAATTGCGAACAAATATACTTTTAGGTGGCGAAAGACAAGGGCACTCATCTTAGGTAATTTTGCAAAAAAATAGGGTTGTATATTTGTTTTTCTTCAAATTTTTTATTTTTTTCACAAAAAAACACAATTTCAGCAAAAGGACTAACCAAAGATGGGCATAAAAATAAACGAAAACTAAACAGCTTCCAATGGGTAAAATTTTGGCCATCTGGCTTTATCTTATTAATAAGCATTCTGGTTAAGTGGTATGTCCTCCCTCTACCAGTCACAGGATTGGTAATTTTAGGACAATTGACACTGCTTAACCCGCTCCAGTATTAAATTTTACCAGTCCTGTGATAAGTTCTTCTTTAACCGGTCACTTTTAGGTCAATTGACTCCTCATTCCCCATAGGGAATTTACAAAACATAAGTAAACTTTTACAAATGAAATTTTATATGAGTTTTGCTTGGAAAAATAAGCTTTTTGTAATTTAGAGGTAACAAGTTACTTTTCTATTATAAACCCTATTATTTTAACAATGGCATGCCCATCGAGGTAACTAATTACCTAAATATCATGTTTCTCCTCACATACAGGTAAAGAGTTGTCGAAAACTTTTTATTTAAATATTTAATTTATAAAAAAGAAATCTAATATTAATTTAGAAGTGTCAAATTTTCAATAAAAATTTATTATTTTAAATTTTGTATAGACACGAATTAGTTATACCATTAAAACATTGAAGTAAGGAGTTTAACCTATTACCAGTAGACATTTTCCGTAATACCAACCTATTATCGAAGTTTTGCTGGTACGAGTACTAAAAATTTCTTAAAATTAAAGAAAAACATTTCACATTTTTCTTAGTGTAGATTTTTAATGAAACATTCAACATTACGCAAATCAAATTTTAAAAGTTGACTTTATCTTACTTTAGCAATTCTTTCAGGATATGTTGAGTGCAGAGGTGTGTCATACGGTCGCTGTCACGAACCTTAATCCTCTTTCCATAATGACAAAATTTAATAACTTCCATTTATTGAAAAAATAACAAGAACATAATTTATAAAGACTAATTAATATTAAAATAAAGTGAAAGTCAACACATAACTACTCGAAGTAGGCACTTTAAAAAGTAATAAAATATTTTAAAACAAACACTCCTTCAGGGAATTTCCCTATCCCAATATTATTTTATCAATATATATTGCAAATACATATTCCCTTGCTCAACTATATAATATCACATAGTAAGTACATACATTTGTATTCATAACAAGCATTACATAGATTCCACAAGTACAAGTATAAAAATAACCAAGAAATTAATAACATCACGCGCTTTTTTACTTATTCACTTTCTGGTTTCGAAGCAGACTTTCAAAAGAGTTTAATCAATCTGTGCCAATTTTTATATAAATGAAATCCAGCTTTAAATAATATTCATATTTCAGTTCACTAATCCATAGCCAAATAATTAGTTCGTAAACTTTATTCGTAAATATTTATATTGCATGAATTCTCACTTTACATAAAAATGTTGCTTACCATTTTTTTTTTTTTTTTTTTGTCTAATTCGAGAATTTGCTAGTAGAGACTAACAAATAAACATAGTTCCCGAGATATTACTATTTGAAAAATTTGGTCCGACACAGGTTCAGATTTTTCGAATACTGAGACGAAATCGAAGCCAATTTTATGTTTAAAATATTAGTTATTTAACAAAAACAAAATTCTGATTAAATATAAAAAAAATTAATGCACTATCTTGTTTCACTCAAAAATAACATTCGTACGAAGCAATATTTTTGCTTTTTTTCCAAAGATAGATATTTTCTTTCATAACATGTAAAGTATACACCCAGCAAAAATTTTCATGTTTTTAGAAGCAGGATAAAACAAATGCGCTGATGTAAGTGCTTACTATTGAGAAGCAGCAAAAGAAGCGAAGAAGCAGCAAAAGAAACGAATATTTTTAGTATAAAAATAAACAACCAAAAATTTGGAACTTACTGTTTTCCCTAACAGGGATGCAGGTTGTAAGCAGCTTACCCAAATCCCTTATAAGGATGCAGGTTGTAATGCAGAAAGTTTCATATCGTGTATTATAAACGATCTGTACCAATTTTCCCGGGTGATTTCGGATTGTGTTTGGTGTTTTCGAGTATGTAATAAAAAATAATTAGTCATTTAACTGTTTCTGAAGAGCTGGAACGTGGAGCGGTAAAAAAAAAATGATTATTATATGTCAAAAATGTTAACAACAAAAAACTAATATCTGTAGAATTTTATGTAAAATAAATTGTGTACGAGTATATTCATATTATTACTTTTAATCGTAATAATGTAGACATGAAATATGATTTTACTGCAATCCATGAAATCACAGCTTTTTATAAGCGCTAAAATCACCGCTTATTTTGCCCAAAAATAATGCTTCCAAGTGGGAATTCGCCATATAAAAATCATAGCATATGTAAGCAGGTTTGTAAGGGATTATTTTTGGATTACTCCCTTACAAACCTGTTCGCATGTAAGCAGCGTTTTTTACTGGGCATTAACTTTAGATTACAACACTTAAAACAAAACCCCATTTAACACTCTTCGTAGAACAATAACTTGGGTAATCCTATTCGGATGGTAAGAATCGCGGTTTTTGTAAATTCCACCATTCAATAAAATATTAACTAATGGATATAATATAACGATTTTTTGGAATTAAATAGACTTTAAAGTCAGCCATATAAAATTGATGTCAGAATTTATAATTTACTGTAAACCATACAAAAATTACAAAAAAATAAAAAAAAAATGTATTTCAAAAAATGTTTTTTTTTACGTTTTTTGCGGCGGTGAAAACATTTATAGTGGGGAGTGGAATAGACTTACGCAATTCATAAGGTATATCGTAGACTTATTATTGGTTTGATTCACCGACCATTTTTGAAAAAAATGAGCTAGGAATGAATTGTATGTAATGTAAATATCACCTTTCTGATTCATATCAGAGATATCCAGTAACAAATTTGACCCACCTGCTGATTTTGCATACAAAAATTAAAATAAGTGTATCTTCTTAATCGTTTTTCTCGATAACAATTTTTTGGCTTATGGGTCAAACCAATAATAAGCCTACGATATGTTGGCGTATCTACAACCGCTTTTGCGAGCAAATTTTGGAACAGTGGGTTAAGTTGACAATTTCGTTGAAAATATGGTAAATTTAGAAACGGTTGGGGTGAAAAGTTTATACAAATTAAAAACTTTTTTAACACAGATTTCTTTTAAAAACCTTTCAGAACGGTATGAATACATGTTTTGAAATAAAATATTTATTTGGTGATTTTTCGGAAAAAAAATCCCAAAAAAAAAAATTTATAATTATTATTTTAAGCGAATGTAGTTTTGAGTGGAACGAGATATTGCATAATTGTTTTTATTTAATCAAGAATTTTTTGGTTAAATAACTAATATTTTAAACAAAAAATTGGCCTCCATTTCGGCCCGCTATTAGCAAAAACTGGACCTGAGTCGGACCATGTTTAGAATTTCACATTTTCAAATGGGAATATCTCGCTATCCATAAAAGATAACTCACACAATCATGGTTTTTGTTAGTCTCTACTAGCAGATTACAAATATGGTAATTTTTTTGAAAATCGGATTAGAAAAAATATATGTTAATTCTAAGCAATTAAAAAATTTGGATAGAGGGTCATAATTCAGCCCCCGGGGAGTCTAGGAGGTTCAGCATCAAAACCTCAGATCACTGTTACGTAGCTTATGCCTGTTCCAAATTTCATTGCAATCGGACTACTTACAAGGAAGGTCTTTCATGAGATAATCGTCAATTTTGATAATATTTAAATATATTTTTTAGAGAACAAAATTCCAAGGTAGGCATAATATGTGTAGGATTATCGGCCATAGTGGGGCTTTAAAGGGTTAAACATGGGGTCAAAAATTACCCATTTCTGGTTTTTTTAATTTATTGGGCATTTGATCCAAAGAAACTATATATAAATGTTGTATTTGCGTGTAGAAATTTTCAAAAGCCATCTCTTGATACCTTTGCTGGTACTCTTTTGTTTTCGTATAGTTGTTGTTGTCGAAAATGTGCTAATTTTAGGGTACTTTATATGGACATGCATAGTGGTACGACTGTCAAATTCACATGTATTGATCCGATTTTTTCTTTATTTCGATATTCTAGCTACTTCTGGGTTTGTCGGGTTCTTCGGAAATCCAAATTTTTGCATTATGGTGGCAACCCTTTGGCACAAATATATTCAATAATTCGTAAATTTAAAATTTTACAATAATCAGTAAAAATATTTTTTTTTTGCATTTTAATTATTTTCTAATATTCCACGATGTAATTATTTTTGGTCTAGATTGTGCCTTTTTCTGTAAACTTTCCATCGGTATACAGCATAATATGAAAATAATTGACTCTCTATACAAAAAATTAAAATGAACTAAAATTAAAATTTAAAAAGTAACCAAAGGTACTTAACAGAAAACATAAAATCAACTACTCGATTTCCTCCACCCCTTCTGATATCAACCAAACTAATCCAAACAAATCATGAAATATCGCGTTTCATAATATGAAAACTATTTGCAATTTTCAAAAAGTAGTCGTACATGATAATTCATATATTTTCATCAACTTAAGATACGAGAGTCATTCTGGCTTGCATTGTTTTCAAAAACCACTTTCCAAAAAGCTGTATTTCAGAAAACTGTTTTTTTTTAAATTTTTTAAAAAATAAATGTTAGTTTAAATTACTTCCCTATGCCGGGTCCAAATCCCTATGTGGAGCTCTTCGGTATCCTGAGTTATGAATAAAAATGTGAAAACATTTAACTAAAACGCTGATAACACAGAAACATTCAGGAGTACCACATAGGGATTTCGCACGGGTATATAAGAATAATTAAGAATTGACATATATTTTTTTTTAAAATTTTAGAAAACCAGTTTTTTAAAATTCAACGGTTTAAACCACCGATTTTGAAAAAAATGCATTTTACCGTCAAGAAGTGAATTATTTGTGTGAACCAGTAAAACTACGATTTAAGTGCTTTTAAAATGAGTTATCAATGACTATTGTATAGTTATAGGCAATTATGTGCAACTGCTTTCGCAAAACTTTTATTTTTATTGTTTTCAATAAATTAATTTTTTATACTAATATTTTTTTTCTACTATAAGTATTGAAAAACTTTTTTTTAGATTTTTATTTATAACTTTGAGTCCTGTAAGAGCTCCACATATTAATTTGCCATCGACATAGTGGAACAAATTATAATTAAAATATATTCTTTTTGAAAGTTTTAAAAACCATGTTTTTTGAAATACAACGGGTTAAACCGTGGATTTTGGAAAAAGTGCAAATTATCTTAAAAAAATATGTTTTTTCTTTTATTCTAAAATGAGGTATCGTGAATCGCGTATATTTAATCATTAAAACGGAATGTACAATTAAATACAACTACTTCTGGTAAATTTTCGATTTTTTTAATATTTTAAAACGCGATATTTCCACAACTGTTAGAGCTACCAACGCAAAACTTGTACATATCTATATGACACTTACCTTTCAATACCAAGTTTTTTTTTTAAATTGACGGGTGTAGAGGTAAACAATTAAATATTTGTTGATGGTTTTACATGGAGTTGGTCACTACTGTTTAAATTTTATAAACATTTTTATTTGCATTAGTGCAGTACTACTACTGCGTTATGGAGTAGACGATGTAGTAAAAACATCACATATACTGATTCAGATGCAGTACAAATTGAGGTGAAACACGCATGATTTTAACATGGGGTTGTCATAGGACGGAAGTAGTCCAATTTGCTCCAACTTCATTTTATTAAAAGTAGTATGTGTAAGGTCATGAAAGATTGTATTTTTTGATGCTCTTTTGCATACAACTTAATTTGTTGTTCTTAATTAGTGTTAAGAATGTGATGGTAAGTCACATATTTTTAGTAAGTGAAAATATGGATCTAAAGAAGTGCTTTAAATGTTATGAATTATTAACCCTTTAAAACTGCTCCATAGCTTTAAAAATATTTCAAAATAGTTAACAAGAAATTATGACGATATTTGTTGCTTATTTCTACTAAAAGCATCACAATTTGAAATTAAAAGCACGTAGAAATTGTGTATCAAAATTTGTTGCCGTGTTTAATTTAAATTAACAAAATATTGTTGCCTACACGAAGAATTTTTTCCAAGAAACAAATTGAACCCAAGAACCAAATTGTGATTTTTATCAAAAACTTGAAGATTCATATGGTATGTACAAATATGCAAATATGCTAGAATTAGTTTTCATTGTTTTTTGTTATTTAAAGGTACTGGAAAGATAATGAAAAATACTGATTCAAATCAAATAATTGATAAATGACGTATTCTCCCGGGACCATTCGTTAATTTCTACTTTTAATGGCGTATAAAGTCATCAAGGAACATAACAAACAACAATTTTTAAAAATTACTGTGTTACTTAATCGAAAATGCCAGTTTAAAAATCTTATTAAAGTTTTTAGAGTTTACCGATGCGTAATGGACTTTGCCCACTCGCTAAAAGCATGTTTGAGTATACAAAAAAAAATTAGCATTGAGCTGTACGACATTAAAAACAATATTATATATAAATATTGATATATATATATTTTTATAAAAATAATTGAAATCTTTCGCCAATTAACGTTGTATATCATGACGTTATATGTTAGGTTTTGGAACTGATATGAAAGCCCGGCATTATATCAGAAAAGTTAGCAGTAGTCGCTACTGAATGATGAAAATGGTGGTTTTTTTGAACTACTTCGATTTATTTCTGATGGGGATATTTACATAAAATTGTTTTTTATTAGTAGTATTAATTTAATTAATAAAATTAAAAATCTTTATCCACTGTTCGAAATGAAGTATTTTGTCACATCGATATCATTTTTCTCTAATACAATTCTAACTGACCAAGAAATAAGAAGACAATTCTATTCTTTTTTTTTTACATTAAGGGCATAACAACCGTTAACATTATTAGCCATTTGAAATTTGGTGTAAATGATTATGATAACATTTAAAATTAAAAAAATACAGAAATTTTCTCTTTAATTCTTGGTCAGCTAGATTTGTATTAGAGAAATATTACATTCGTTTTGACAAAAAAAAACTTAATTTCGAAAGGTGTGTTTGCGTAAGAGTGAGCAAACATTTTTAATTAAATTAACATAATTCAATTCTGCTAATAACAAATAAAAAATGTATGTACATATTGTCAACTTTACAACAATGTACTATTTAGTACAACACTAATGCAAAAAAATGTGTGTACAATATTTAAATAGTACCTTTTGGTACCTTTTTATATGGTAATTTTAGTTCTTATAATTTTTTTGTTTATAAAGTTCATTAATTTCATATCATGTTATATATCGATGGAAAACTGATTGAAAAATGCACAATCTTGTGAAAAAATAATTACATCGTCGCTTATTAGAAAAAAATATAAAATGCAAAAAAAAAATGTTTTTTTATTCATTTTTGTCTCTCAACCTACCTTAAATTTACGTGTTAATAATTTTTTTACATGACCACAGGCCACCTTAAAAAATATAAAGCTTGACGACCATATTGAATATATTTGGTCCACACAGTTGCCACTATAGTGCAAAAAGTAGCTGGAATATGGAAAAAAGAAAAAATACGTGTCCGCTTAAACTTAATAAGGAAGTGAATTTTACAGTCGTACATGTCCATATAAAGTACCCAAATTTAACACATTTTTTACAACAACAACTATTTAAAAAGGTACCTATAAAAGGTATCAGGAGATGGCTTTTGAAAATTCTTACCCAAAATATAAAATTTCAAAATAGTTTCTTTGGATCAAATGCAAAATAAATTCAAAAAACAAAAAAAATGGGTAATTTTTGACCCCACTTTTAACCCTTTAAATCCCCACTATGGCCGATAATCCTATATACCTCAACCTTAAAATTTTTTTCTCTACAAAATATCCAAATTTTATTAATATTGGAGGTTATCTTTTGAAATACCTTCCTTGTAAGTAAGAAATGAAAAATAATAATATAGAATCCTAAAACAAACACCGACATGATTATACCCAGTAAAAAATTCTCGTGTGCTTAGAAGCAGGAAAAAACAAATCCGCTGATGTAAGTGCTTACTATTACATAATATTGAGAAGCAGAAAAGAAACGAATGATTTTCGTATAAAAATAAACAAACAAAATTTTTGGGCTTGCTTTTTCCCTAACAAGGATGCAGGTTGTAACCAGCTTACCCTAATCCTTTATAAGGATGCAGGTTGTAATGCAGAAAGTTTTATATCGTGGATTATAAACGATCTGTAAAAAATTTCCCGAGTGATTTCCGATTGTGTTTGGTGTTTTCGATTATGAAATAAAAAGTAATTAGTAATTTCTGAAGAGCTAACACGTGGAGCGGTAAAAAAAAAAATTATTATATTATATGTAAAAAATTTTAACAATAAAAAACTAATATCTGTAGAATTTTATGTAAAATAAATGATGTATATGCATATTATTAGTTTTAATCGTAATAATGTAGACATGAAATATGATACCGGGTATATCAAGTTTTCCTTGGTATTGAATCAAAATTAATTCTTTTAAGTTAAAGAATAAATTCTTTCATTACATAAAGAACCCCTCGTTTTTCCAGTTTTATTTTGTACGCTTTAACTTAAGGTCAAGCGGAAATGGTTTTATTTATTAGTATGTACTAATGTTTGTATGTTTATAAAAGCTTATGTTCAAATACACGCACAACTAATAAAATATCATATTTTATTGTTCATGTATCAGAACTTCGCAAAAAATAACACACATAAAAACATACAAATCAAGGTTGGATACCAAAGCGAATAAAGTTAAGGATAGGGAAAATTAAAAAAATTGTGCAGCGATATCGAAAATGGCAACAGAAATACTATTTTTGATTTTGTTCAGAAGGCATTAAGAGGGATAATTTATTTCGTTGAAAAGTGAAAAGTTTGTATTACATACGAAATCTATAAAACATGTTCATGTACAAAGTCGAATTAATATTACCACTAAATATATGACTTTTAAGATGTTTTAGTTTTTGATTCATAATTTTTTATGGATTTGGCAAGTATATACAAAAACTTTTACTTTACTATATACTACATTTATACTTTGTTCAACCAAAAACTACATCTTTTGCAACTGTAATCCAGAAAATATCAATTGGACTTTGGAAAACATCAATTGATGTTCAGAAATTACATTTGAAGTTCAGAAAACATCAATTGAATTTTAGAATTTCCATTTGAAATTTTTAAAACATCAATTGAAATTCAGATTTTCCATTTTAAATTCAGAAAATATCAATTGAAATTCAGAAAACATCATTTAAAATCGAAAAATAAAAACTTAAATTCAGAAAATATTGTTTAAAATTCAGAAAATACTAATGGAAATTCGAAAACACTCCAATTGAAATTCAGAATACAGAAAATGTAATTTGAAATTCAGAAAATATTAAATTAAATTCATATGAAAAATTTTCTGAATTTCTATTGAATTTCAAACAATATTTTCTGAATTTCGATCGATATTTTCTGCATTTCAATTAATATTTTCTAAATTACAATTGATGAGTTTCTGAATTTTATTTGATATTTTCTAAATTTCAAATGATGTTTTCTGAATTTCAACTGATATTTTCTGAATTTTAAATAATATTTTCTGAACTTCAAATGAATATTCTGAATTTCAAATAGAAAATCTGATTTTCAGTTGATACTTTCTCAATTTTAAATGGAAATTCTAAATTTCAATTGATAGTTTTTGAATCTCAAATTGAAATTTGATATTTTATGAATTACAATTGCCAAAGATATAGTAGTTTTTGAAACAAAATTTTTATGTCAATTTTTAAAGTAAATAAAAGTACACTGATATAATCTGTGTATAAAGGCATGAAAAAAATGTCAAAATTTTTGCAAAGATTTAGTTGTTTCGAAATTTTTTCGAATTATTAGCATGGGTTATTATGAGTGTAGTTTTCAAAAACTACTAGTTTTTGGTTGACGTTTTAATGTAATAAGGAGTGAGATTAGTCAAACTAGTTAACGTATTTTACCTCGTAAGTTCTTTTACATATTCCAAATGAAATATTTTTTATCGCGTGAGCTTTGAAAATATCCCTAAATTGTGTGTAAAAAGTATCAATCAAAACGATTAGTTTTGGTAGATACTTTTCCAATAAATGTGTTTTGGACGAGTTTTTAAACAAAACATGTTTTGTACATGTTTTCCCATATATATTTTTTTTTTCAAAACGGATGTTTTGCTCAAAACATGCAAGAGGAAATGCAGTATTACAGAGAAAAACCAGATCGTACTCTCAAAGTAATTGCTAAAAAATTAAAAATTTTACGAAATACGAGTTCTAGCATATAACGACTCTCGTATTATTACTAGAAGTCAGAGAACCTATTATATTTCTGATCCAAATAATGCCAAGAAAATAGTGGGCGGTTTTAAGCAAAATCAAAGCCTGCCAAACCGAAAATTAGCTGTAAAGACAACTGTTCAGAGTTTTTGGTTAGAAAAGTTAAAAAAATATATAAAGTGCAGCGCAGAAATTCCAGGAAGAATCACTGCTATCGCCATCGTTTTTAGCGTACAATTTCAGCTTGGAAAGGTAATATTTAAAAAAAATTAAATCAGCCTATTTTTTTTAACTACTAAAAAAACCTTCAAAATAAAAGTTAAGAAGAAGTAAAAAAAAATGAAATTTGGGCGACTCGTAAATGATTTTTTTGATATGTCGAAATGGAACTTTTTTTGTGCTTATGCCAAAAACTATCGAAAAATCGATGGCACAAAAACGACAACTTTTTGTTCTTACAAATCTGCCCACCCTAATGTACACCCAGAGAAAACCAGGAATAAATTCCATCAGTTCATCAATCTCTATAACACATTTCATAACCAACAAGAATAGAAATGCACATAAGAACTTTTTTCTACACAAAAATAATGAAATCCCTACTAAAACAAACTATCCTTCGTATATACAGTGACACATTTCATAAATATTTATTATATTTAGTTTTTTATGAAATGTTTTATAAATACTATGAAACGTTAGATTGGACGAAAATCTATGATACATGTCATTAATATAATAAAGCGTTTCTTTGAGTGTACTTTTTGAAGGCCTGACCTTGCATCTTGTCATTAAAGCAAATCAGCGGTAGAGTGGTACCAAAGGTATAATGTGGTTTTGGTACCAAAATAGGCAAATCCACTTAAGTGCACAGAACTGAGACTAATTAGAATATATTAGGCTCTGGTGAAAAGAATTATGATGAACACAAAACAAGTCACCAAAGATTTTAAAACTTTCAAAACTCAATCTAAAATAAACTAAAAAATTCCCAAAAGTATGTAACTTTAAAGAGTAATATATTGTAAAGTTGTTATCGGATTTCTCTAATTCAAAAAGCACTCGATTATCGGGGCCGTTTTCTTTCATATTTATGCAAAAAAAAAACGTACAAAAAAGCGTTTTCGATGAAAATGCCATTTTCAGATGAATTTTCAAAATTGTTCTCCCCCATCAACATTTTTAAACATGGATCTATTGAAAACTTAACATTTTTACATAAAATTAAATTTCACTTTTTCTGTGACGCAATTATTTATTTCTAATTTTCTCGATTTTTGGGAAAAAAAACTCTTGAATTTTTTTCCATAAAAATTTTATTTTGTTGGGTAAGGCAATGTAACCTAATGTGGCACAACACCTGGTATTTGGGCTATGTAAAAAAACTAAGTGAAGTATTCCAAATCCAACAGCTTGTAGGACAACTCCTTGAAGTTCGGTCAAACAGTTTTCAAAACAACCAAAAGACGTCCACATTAGGAAAAGTGTAACCCAAAAACTCTCTAGAAGCATTGTTAGAAACGAAATTAAGTTTAATAGTGCTTATTAAAACGCTGCATATATCCTTTAAAGCTGGCGTTACCATATGTAATGCTAACTTTTTCAATTGCTGTAAACAAACGATATTTTTTTGTTTTAAAATATCGTGCATAAATTTCCAAAAAAGAAATTCTTTAGAAATTCTTTATTTATATACTTACAAATATAATGTCTTATTGTCAACTATTAATTTTTCAATTACTGATAAGTTTTTACACATATTTTTGTAGTTGCTTATAAGCCTACGAATAACTAACTATTTTGGTAAGCACTTATTTTTTATTCTTTTGTAATGTAGCGGATAAGCAAGTATACACATTTTGTATGTTTTTTCATGAAACAAAGTTTTAACTTCTTACAAAAACGATTTTGTAGAATAAAAATATTTAGTTTTCACGAATTATATGCAGTTGGCCTTAATTGGAATGCATATTATTTACTCAAAGGAAAATACTCATCATATTTATGAAAGACTTCATAAATATGATGAAAAACTTCATTGATTTTCGACCAATGTAACACTTCATAAATATGAAGTAGGTTTATGAAATGTTTCTTAACTAATAACACTGTAATAGTCGAAAAAATTAACTTCGATGAATCATTTTCGAACTATTAGGGGGGAGTCCCCTGAGTGCGAAAGTACATTTGGAAGTGTCAGATTGGCTCCAGTTTTTGAGAAATCGGTATATATCAATTTTTCATGGATATAGCTAAGTCTGCGCTATTTAAAAAATTTTTATTCGACTGTATTAGTTTTTTGGCTTTTTAGCTTTCTTTTTTTGGATTTTTAGCTTTCTTTTACGACTAATGCAGTCGAATAAAAATTTTTGAAATAGCGCAGACTTAGCTATATCCATGAAAAATGGATATATATCGATTTCTCAAAAACTGGAGCCAATGTGACACTTCCAAATGTACTTTCGCACTCATGGACTCCCCCCTAATAGTTCGAAAAGGATTCATCGAAGTTCATTTTTTTTTTGGGCCAAAAACTATCACAGTATAATATAACATTTAATAATATGATGAAGCAAATAAATAAATTTCTTTGGTAGCGTACAAACGCAATAAATGTTACATCTAATGCCGAAACTTTACTTTTAATATATTATTTTTAAGTTCAAGGTCATACTTTATATTTCTTCATTAGGATATTGTCCTAACAAATAGTCTATAGAGTTTTTGTTTTCAAATTTATTAATTGACCACTTTCTGGAATGTGTTTATTAGATCTATTTCGGGAATTTTCTAGGTTCCCATCATCAGAACACTTTTTGAGTGACAATCCATGCAAAACATCAAACATTCATATAACCTAGTTTTCACACTAAACGAGAACTAATATATGAGCTAAAGATTATCACCTTGAGTTAAAGATTATCACCATTGATCAAAAATAAATAAAATGATAATAAACTTGTAAAAATACAAAGTACGGTCGTGTTTACTCCCCTTATACAAAACAAGTGTGCAGTTAAAGAGGAGAATAAAAACAAAAAACGTGTATTGTATATCTACCAAAGGTAGCGATGGCACATAATAAACAAGTATTCAATTTCAAATAAAAACTAAATTACAAATTACATTTTCTTAATTTTAAACGAAAATTCTTAATTTCTATTGATGATTTATAAATGTCTAATAGAAATTCGGAATTTCAATTGATAGTAAATTAAAAATAGGTTCACACGGTTTATGAAACTTTTTTATGAATGATGAAGATATATGAAACATTATAAATACATTTTTATGAATCTCTTCATCATATCCATGAAAACTTCCTAAATATTATCAATAATTGCTGACAAACGATTTATGAAACAGTTTCATCAATATTATGAAACTTTTTCCCTTAGTGTGGTAGAGAGAGCCCATTACTGATATTTTGCTTGGTTATATTGCTTTTTTCTCAAACGATGCAATAAAACCAAGAAATATTTGTACATTAAAGTCGAAACTTGACAGTTTTGACATATTCATGCAACAACACATAAAAAAATAAAGATCCACTTTAGGGAACAGTCCACAATCGGGTACATTCCCTTATAAATTGTAATTTATATATTTTTAAAAGGGTTTTAAAACAGTTTAAAATTCAGAGCACACTATTAAAAATACAAACTCGTGTTTCATTTAAGTTTATCGTTCAAAAAAAAATATGTTTGATGCTATCGAATTTTCGAATTTTTTGGACATATAAAACTGAAGAACTCACTGTTTTTATTCAAATAGTTTAAAACTGTTCAAACCCTGTTGAAAATGTAAAAATGATACAAAAAATTAAATTATTTTATAAAAAAAAACCAAGAAATTTGATGGCATTTGCGTCAAAGGAAAAGAAAATTTTAAGTTTATATAAAAAATTTCAGATTTTAGATTGATGCATGTTTAAAAATTTGGAAGTGAGAGAACAGTTTCAAAAATGCATTTTAAAATTGGAGTTTCATCAAAAATGCACTTTTCTTTATTTTTTATTTAAAATGCAAAAGTGTGATAGAGGACAACCATATGAATCGAATGATTTTTGAACCAGAGAAGTCCGATAACATCTGTCTGAAATAGAGCTCTTAAAAATTACATACTTTTGGGGTTTTTTTGTAGAAAATTAAAACCCTGAAAAAATCGTGAGTTTTTGAAAATTTTAAAAACTTAATATGGTGATGTGCATGTTTGAGTATGTTTGTACGAAAAATTAAACAAATTTGAAGACCTTCGGCCAATTTTGATCTGATGTAACAAAGAACTGATGATATATAGGGGAAGGTGGAGTAGTTTGGGACGTTGGGTAATTTGGAACTTTGCATTGTTTAAATACTAATACATTTTCAGAATTTCTAACAATTGTGTCTTATTCCTTAATAAATTATTATCATTTTTATCAATCCATATTTTTTTTATAACTTTTATGTAGCAAATAAAAAATCACACAAAAAAAGTTTCTATTGATATTCTTGTTTTAGTAAAAAAAATATTGTCTTTTACATTTTTAATCAGGAAAATAAAAAAAAAACAATTACGTTATGTTCATATATAACGAATAACGTATTGGTTTCCACAAATATTTAAGCACTCCAAAAGTTATGGCAGCTTTTGAGACTTTGCTCATAATGGGGCAATTTGGGACGTATGGGTGGGGTAAATTGCGACGTGAAATGTAATTGTTTCTATGGCATATATTGTAAATTATTAATTTATATAGACATTCTGCCGAGGAAATACAACAGAAAAGTAATGAAGCCTAGCCTGGAGTGTGATTAATAAAAGCCATACAGGATATCAAACTTCAAAAATGGACGGCCCTTCAAAGGTTTCCGCTAAGAAACATCATGCTACTGAAGCGCCTATTAAAAAACAACGGCTGGATATAAATTTTTGCTTATTTTGTTTCAATGAAATATCCCTGAAATTAAATTATAACAGTCCAGTGAACTGTAAACTCATACAAGAGGGCTTTTCAGTTAAAATATTCTAAAATAAAGGCCAGCTTTTATAGCTGCATTCATTACAACTCAGAATGTTATGACGTAGATTAAGAACCTTTATATTTGTTTCCCATATTTCATTTTATTTTGTAGTTTTATTTATTCTTCTTACTTTTCTTTCTATTTCATTTATCTTGTTAATTGTCATCTCATAAACAAGAATTGCCTTTAAAACTAATGTTTTTTAAAATGTTAGTAAATTTTTTCTGGTTTCCTAAATTTCCCCAGGACGTCCCATATTACCACACATTTTATTCATTGAAAAAATAGCCAAAACAAATCCAACTAACTAATATTTTGGTTGTGTTCTATTGGGTTAAGAAGCTTCAACACTAACCACTGTTTGGAATATATCTATCAAAAGACTAAGCAAAAATAGAGGTGGGTGTTTTTTAGGAGCTAAAAAACTAGTTCCAAATTACCCCACCTTCCCCTAAATATTGATAATTTAAACGGTAGTCGTGTCTAATATATCATTTGTGTGTATAATTTTATTAGGGTTTGTGTACCATTTTATACGGGCTTTTCTTTTCCCGGGAAAGCGGAATTCGGTTTTGAATTTCCCGGAATCCCAGGAATTCCTGCTTTTATTAAAGTTGCTTTTTAATTCACAAAGTTTCATTTAAAAAGTTTCATTCATATGGCCAAGTAAAATTACATAAAAATCACATTATCTCCGGGTTATTGGTAAATTTTTACGACGCTTTTAATCAGAATCTTAATTTTTTTAAATATTTCAATAGTATACATTTCCTTATTATTTTTGTTAATACTATTATTAGAGCTTCTTCATGAAAAACAATTTATACACTGATAGAATTATCCTTCATGACAGTAATGGAACAATTTCGTAGAATTACTTTCGAAGATTCAATGAAGAATGTTATTACATCCAAGAAATTTTATAATTATTAAAAAAATTTTCAAAAACTTTCTTTAATAAAATTTCATAAAAAATATTCATTTAATTTCATAAATTAACTCTTCATAAATTTAACGAAAATTTTCTTCAGAGCTATGAATATTTTTGCTTAAAATTTTATAATTTCATTAATTTTCATACATTTCAAACTTTAGTTTTAAGATTTAATTCTACATTTATTTCAATTAATTAATTTTTGACTTCTATCAAATTGTTTAAATAATCATATGAAGCGGTTCATTGGCTTTGTTCTAATGTATTTTCCAAGACATTCATGAAGGCTTTTATTATTTCAAAGAACTTCTTAATATTAAAATTTTTATAAAATAGTTTCATAAATTCTATAATCGCTTCATTTTCGGAATTATTCAATAGTTTTATGAAGATATTCATCAATTCTAAAAACATTTCATAAACATTGACTTTAATGAAACCAGTTTCATACTTTCTATGAAAAGGTCCAATGGACAAGTTAAAGTGACAATCTTCATTAAAGCTATGAAGAAATTCATTACAGAAGTGAAAATAATTCTCTCAGTGTAGACAAGCTGAGAAAAATGTTAAATTAGATAGATGATAGCAGCCGACAGATGATTAACCAGTAGGCTAAGATTAGAATTTTATACCTAAAAGTCGATGCTTACTAATAAGAGATTTCAACAAATACATTCGAACAATTTCTACTGAAGGTTATCGAAACAAATAATATCTGTACGACAGTTACCAATAATGACCCTTAAAACTGATTTAAGTCATTCGTTATGGAGTGATTTTGAGACTGCATTTTCATTGCCATCATAGAGTTTTGGAGGTCTTAAATTTTTTTCAAAAATGTTATTTTCTTTATTAAAAATACGCCATACGCCTAATGAAAAACTTTCATAAAAATTGTGAAGTTTTCATAAAATTAAATAACTTTTTAATTCACTTTGTGTAGAACTATTGCAGAAGTTTAGTGAAAATTTTCATTAAAACTTGTCCAAGAAAATACTCTGTGTACAATTTTGAATTTATACTCTTTAAAAATGTATGTTTATTAATAAGATTAGGAAAAAAAATTCGCTTGAATTCCCCAAGTATTTCCCGGGGTTGAAAAATATCGGGAATTCCCGTGAAAAGCTCTACAAAATATACAATCGATTTTTAATGATCGAAATTTTATTTTAAATCGGTTTGGAGCGTAATTTAAACACAGCTTTACGGAATTTGATTACAAAATTTTCTGATAGGTATTGGTATTATAAGGATTACGGTTACCAACGTTAAACATATTCAATTATTTAAATTCAGAAAAAAACGTTATATAAAACATGCGAAAATAAACTTGAAATTTATACTTGTAACAGTTTTGTTTTGTTGAATTCATATATACATATAACTTAAATTGTATTTCTTCAAAGAAGAAAATTAATATCTAAAATTTTATTAAATGTAGCCTGATAGGAAAACTTCTAATAAAAAATTTTAAATTAAAAACTAAGAATCGTCGATTAAAAAATGTTTATAATTAGTTAATTTATATGGCTATCGGTATTAATAAAAAAAAAAAGGATTTAAGGGAGTTTTATATCTAAAGCTTTTCAAATTTTATTAAATTATTTTCTTTAATTCCTAACCCAGAAAACAGTCTCAGTTGGATACACCGAATACAATAACTACACTATCGGACAAAATTAAATGCATATCTATAAAAACGTATGATTGTTAGCCACACTAAAGAAGTTAAAATTTTGCTAACCAGCAACAGATAATTTTCTTGTGGCGACTTATGTCAAAAATTTATATAACAGTTATCAAAACAACTCAAAAGGTCCACATTAGGAAACATGTACCCTAAAGTGAACCTAAACTAAAAAAATCTCTAAAAGCATATACAAATATTAGAAAATGCAGTAAAATCGATGAAAAATTTTATTTAAATTAAAATTTATTTTAATTTTGATTATTAAGTAAAACGTTTTATGTGTTGTTTAAAGCTGTACAAGGGGTTAACATATATAATGCTAGCTTTTTAAATTTCTGTAAACAAACGATATTTTTATTGTTGTGAAACAATTTGAAAAATTGCCCAAAATACCCAAGAACAGTCAAAATGATGAGTAAACCATTTAAAACAGACTAAAACTTGGAAACTAGAAACAGAGGCACAAAAAGACAGTGAAACACAGAGAACTAGAGATCTGTACAAAATAACTAAACTCATGACAGATCGCAACCATGTCAACTCTAAACCTTTAAAAAATGCGACGAATGAAAGAACAAGTAAAAATATGGGAAGATCATTACAGGAATATGCTATATAAGAACAATTTTGCGTCAACCACAAATATTTGTAACTGCAGTGAAATAGAACATCAAGCACGTATAACAAATATTGATATAGAACCACCTGACGTTGAGGAGATTCAATCTGCAATTGCCTCTCTAAGGCGTAATAAGGCTCCAGGGCCAGACTCTCTCCCCCCTGAACTGTTGAAAGCAGAATCCTCCACCACAGCCAAATTATTTAAACCACTTATAGTGTATTTCTGGACCAACAAGCATCTACCGGATGAACTCAAAGAAGGGCTAATAATAAAGATTCCAAAAAAGGTAATCTGACTGCGATGAAAAACTGGAGAGGTCTCACCCTTTTAAACATGACAAATAAAATCATAGCCCACATTTTGAACAAACGAGTTGCTACAGCTATTGAACCTCAACTTCGCAACGAACAATGCGGTTTCAGAAGAGGTAAATCATGTGTAGATCATATACATATGTAGCCTTCGAATAATAGTAGAGGAATCTGTTGAGTGGAGATCTCCATTATACTTGCTATTTATAGACTTTGAACGTGCATTTGATACGTTACGGCCATATGGAACGCCTTAAGATGCAAAGGGATTCCAGAACCACTGATACAGCTTGTTAAAGGCTTATATGATAATGCATCCCGTCGAGTACTGCACCAGGGTCTTATAAGCAACAAATTTCCAGTGGAAATAGGTGTCAGACTAGGTTGTGTGCTCTCACCTCTTCTCTTTAACATCGTTTTAGATGTTGTCATGGTACAATCGATGAAAGGTGATTGTGGAATTGCTTTTAGACTGCAGGACAAATTGGATGATCTTGATTACGCCGACGGCATATGTCTCCTCTCACACAGCTACAACAGTATGCAAACGTAAGCTTAATATATTTGTTGAGAATGCATCCAAAGCTGGACTAAAAGTTTACATATCGAAGACAATAACATTACGTGTCAACACCAACAATACAGAGCCATTAACAATTTTTGAAAACTCACTCTTAGACGTCGACAGCTTCTGTTATCTCGGCAGCATAAAAACAACTTCAGGCGGTAGTAAGGAGGACGTAGCTTACCGCATTGCAAAGGCTAACCAAGCATATGGCGCACTTAACAATGTATGGAAGCCAAATCACATAACTCTTCGCACAAAAATCAAACTTTTCAATTCTAATGTGAAAGCATTATTATTATATGGTTCCAAAACTTGGAACATCAGTAGAGAGGACATAAATGCTCTCGAAGTATTTGTTAACCGTTGTTAGCGAAGAATATTACGTATTTTCTGGCCTCAAATAATTTCAAATAATAAAACCCCACTACGACTGACATACGAGATGAACTGGCTGGGCCATACCTTCAGAAAAAGCCAAGATGATGTTACTCGAAAGGCACTAGACTTCCATCCCCAGGGCAGCCGACGTAGAGGAACACCTGCTAACGTCGAATAGAATCCGAGCTCAGTACAGTCAGAATGACATGGAGGGAAGCAAAACAACACGCTGAAGACAGAATTCAATGGAAATAATTTGTACTAGCCCTTTGTTCCAACTAGGAATTACAGGAATATATATATATATACTAGGCCTGGTCGATTTGTATGGAGGCAAAAAAATCGCTCAACGTTCAAGGAAAATCGTATTCTAGGGATCAAAATAAGAAACTTTGCCGAAGGAACCATACCTCTAAAACGAATTCTGATGTCCCGACTTTTGACTCGTAGGGTGAAATTTTGAAAAATCCCACTTTGACCCATTTAGAGTGCCCCAATCGAATTAAACCCAATCGAATATATTTATACTCTATTTTTTCCGGAGAAGAAATAGAGACCCTAATCTTGGAAAGATTCATCCTACTTTCTGCAATAAAGGGTCCGCCAAATAACTTTTTTTTTTGAACTCTTGAACCAATTGGACTTTGTATGGCGTCATACCAAGGTCTTTATGCAAAATTCGTCTCAATGATGTCTCCGAAATGTTCAATTGTTGAGAACGACGGTGAATTGATGTTGATGGCGCTTCACGCACACTTTCTGCCACAGCAGCAATATTCTCGGGTGTACGTACTGTTTTTGGTTTTTCACGCTTTGGTTTATCGATGAGGATGCCAGTTTCTTTCACTTTTACACAAGATAACGAACATACGGACCATATTCTTTCAGCGGAAGGATAAAACTAATTATCTGTCAAATCAGACATGAGCTAAGTGTTACCATTCACGAAATAAGCACTAGTTGGAAAAAAAAGTTAGATGGCGGACCCTTTATCTCTATCCCGAGATTTGTACATTTTGCTAAAAAAAAACAGGGCTAAAAAGGCCCTCTTTTAACTTAAATTTTAACCCCTAGAATTTATTTTTTAATCTGCATTAATCTGCATTTAATTATGCATTAATCTGCTAGCGCGTCTCCCGGAGAAGAAGTATCTCCCATAATCTTGGAGAGATTCTCCTACTTTCTGAAATATCGAAATGGGCTTTTTCAAAATTTGACCCTACGGGTCAAAAGTCGGGACATCAGAATTCGTTTTAGAGGTATAGTTCCCTCGGCAAAGTTTCTTATTTTGATCCCTAGAATACGATTTTCCTTGAACGTTGAGCGATTTTTAAATCGACCCGGCCTTATATATACATATATATATATAATCAATTTGGAATAACTCAAAAAAATAAGAATATATATCAAAGGCGAACATTTTAAATTTAATTTTTTACATTTTAGTTTTATTTTTTATTTTTATATATACAAAGTCGGAACTTTTATCAATAGAAATAGCGGTAATTAAATTCGATGACATTTTTGACATATTCATGCAACAACGCAAAAAAAAGTATAGGAGCATTTGGTAGAACAGCCCACAACTGGCCCTTATACTAATGTGGCACCATTTATTAATCAGAGAAGTATACAAATTCTAAATGTGATCTCAGTGTTAGAATAAAGCGTCTTTTTCTCAGAGGGCGTAAAATAAAAACTTAATATTTACCTTTTTTGGGAAATTCATCTACAGGTTAGAAATTGTTGATCAGATCATAAAATTATGTTTTTTACTGAATAAAAACAATTAAGTACTTTAAAAACCCTAAAATACTTCCACATCCTGACTACAATCGAATGTGACAAAAATTCTAGATAATTGTTGTCCAATATATGTAACTATTTCAAAAAATCGTTAGAACCTTTTCGTTTGAATAATTTTCAAAAATGATTTAAAAATATTAAATATATTTTTGATTGATATTTTTCTGGTAAAGATTAGTTAGTTAGTTTTCATATTCAGACAGATCTCAAAATTAATTCTATTTTAAGCCAGATCATAAAAAATTGTTAGTTTTTATTGATATACTACTACAATCAAAAAATTATATCAAGTTTGGTATATGGCTATTTTAAAAAATGAGAAAAACTATGATATTTTTGTTAAAAAAAATTAAGAAAAAAAAATTTGTTTCATATGTTTTTTAATCATAAAATTATAAAAAATTAAAAAATTTTGAAATTGCTTCAAACTTCAAGTATCATATTCCGTAAAATCTTTAACTTCGGTTTCTAATTGTTCCACTAAAGAGTGGTTTAAAATCTTATTGATTCATTTTTCTATAGTTTTGCAAAGCTAGCATTTTAATAAGTAAAAATTATTAAATTTATGTTCGATCTTTTTCTTTATTCTATGTTTTCTAAAATTTTCATTATCGGGCTTTTAAGGTAATTTTATTTCTGATATTAAATAAAATATTATTTATACATATTTTATACTACGTTTCGTTAAATATTCCCTACAATTTCAAGCATATTTTTTATTAAGTATTTCGTATTATTCATTTACATTCAATTTAAGTAACAATGTTTGTGTTACATATCGATGGATTAATATAGAAAAGGCGTATCTCGACTTTTTTTTACTTTACAGGAGAAGGTAAAAAACTGAATAAAAGCTAAAAAACTTCAGATGGAAAAAACTTTTAATGTAAATCTTATTCAAAACAAGCTACATTTTCAATGCTGATGTTTGTTTTTAATTTTTCATATTTTTAGGCAGTTATTTTAGATAGGGCGTTTTGTTATTGATTTTTTTGAAGCAAGTTAAAACTTTGATAAACCAATGTAATAATTCATATTTTAAGTAACAAAAAAGTAATTCAAACTACATAAAATACAGACTTTAGATAAAAATCTTAGTAAGCAGGAATTTCAACAGATCTTGCAGGTGGTTCCTTTACTTCTTTTACAAAATTGTGTTGCTTAGAAAGCTTTTGACAAAGTCCCTTTTATGATATGCAGTACTCCCCGCTTAAATGCGTAAACTAAACTAATTTATGCAAACATTTGGAGAAATGCGCAATAACGCATTTAGGAAAATATTGCATATATGCGTAAAACACGCATAAACGTAATTAGTTTTTTTAAATTAAAGTTTTTTTAACTTTCTCTTTAATGCAAGTTTTTGGTTAAATTATTAAATTTTTGTTAAAAACAATTTAAGTTCTTTATTCATATATAATTTTATGTTGTTGTAACGACTTTAAAGATATTTTATATTCAAAATTATAGTAGATAATTTTTCTTAAAGCCGGAGTGGCAATCCTCGTTCTAATAAATTCGAATCGTCCCGACACATACTCCGATTGCCAAGAGAACCGTCTTATACCGCCCATACTCGGTCGTCAAAACCTCGTGAGCTTTACAGGGAACACCATGACCAAGAGGGACTGTGTGTGAGGTTGCCATTTGAAAATTATTGGCTGTGTGTACAGATAATTCTCTGTATAAGCTTCAATTTCCCTTGCTCCACGTTTAACAAAAAATAAATATTGTTTCATATTGATTTTTTTGACAAAAAAAAAACTTATATTTTCGGAAAAACATATCAAGCACTATCCGCCAAAAAGACGACGAAAGCGGCACAAATAGATTTTCATTTTTAAATGAAAATCTACATTTTTGCATCATTCCTTAAAATTTCATAACTCTATTAAGTTAAGCGTAATGCAGTCGCGACTGTACCCATACGAGTATATTGCTCGAAAATGAAACAAAAAATTAATAGACACTTGTTTTTTTTAGTAGGCAATCGCACGTTTAGGGGTCAAAGTGTGCGGTCAAAAGTGATCCTATTTTACGTTTTTTAAGTGTATTTTTTATAAAAATTAGTTACAAATTGGGTATAGGGGAATTTATACAGAATATGTCCGAACATTTTTGCTGTTCAAAAAATACTTTTCCAATACCACATTTGTATAGAAAGTTGTTGTTGGTTTGATATCAAATTAACATAAAATAATGCTTATTTAATTTAATCAAGGGATGTCTGGGCGTTTTTCGGTTTTCCTAATCGATTGGCTATAAGACGACTTTTTCGAAGAGCTTTTGAAACCCGTTTTTAATGCTATTTTAAAAAAAGTGTCAACCATTTATTCGCAACATAGAATATATGGATATCAACATTTTTTCTCGAGTTATTTAAATCTAAATTTTGTAAATTTGAGACATGTTTTCATTAAAAAAATGGGGTAATTTTTTACCCCCATTTTCAACCCCTAATCGTAAGATTGCGCAACTAAAAAAATACGAGTCTAATACTGTTTTGTTCCATTTTCAATAAAAACAAATCATGTTAAACTAAAAACTTTCAACACAATATAGTTTTAAAAATTAAATTAAATATACGGAGGTTGAAAGCTCGTTATAAATTGAAAATAACATAAAAATAATCTCGATGTGTATAAAAACAAAAAACTAATATAACTGTAAAAAATATTACTTGAGCCAGAGT
Organism: Delia radicum; assembly: GCA_021234595.1. NCBI lineage: Eukaryota > Metazoa > Arthropoda > Insecta > Diptera > Anthomyiidae > Delia > Delia radicum. Next base: position 72,991,611 of record CM037855.1, on the reverse strand, counting down.
ACAAACTAAAAATTTTTTATATAAATAGAACATTTTTGGTCTTCAAAGTTTAGTAACGTCATGATGCTTGTTAGGAAAAGACCTAACCACGTGCTTGATTACTAAGAAGACAAGAATGGAGCAAAATTGATTATTAATAGGTTTTTTGTTAAAGTTCTGCCTATTATGGAGGCTCTAACTTTTCTAAAACTTCGGGTTCTGATGAGATCTTTCGCCAGATCGAAATACTAGTATCAACCTAGCTAATATGTTTGATTTGCTTTATTTTTGTAAATATACGGAGGTTGAAAGCTCGTTATAAATTGAAAATAACATAAAAATAATCTCGATGTGTATAAAAACAAAAAACTAATATAACTGTAACGATTTAATTTAAAGCCAATGCTTAAACAAAAACAAAACAACACATTCAACTTTAAATGAGAAAGGACTTTTTCTTCCAAAATAATGTTTAAAGTAGTTAGAGGGTTTTTTTTTTTTTTAAATGACTATAAATCCGTTTTTTGCAATTACAACCTGCTACAATTTTTAAGAAAGGTATATTTGAGAATGGTCTACGAAAATACGTTATAATTCGATTTTGAGTAACATTAATATACGCCTTTCCTATATTAAGCCAACGATATACACAACATAAAACACAAATTAATTTACCCAAAAAATGTAAAAATAAATATTAAAAAAATAATATCCCAGTATATATTCTAAATCTTACTATAACAATAGAAATCAATAACTTAACGTTTTTTACATGCCCAGTGGGAAACGGTAATGATATTTCATTATTTTTTGGGCTACCAGTAATGACACAAGCTTACTTCCTGCATTACAATATGTTTTGCTAATAACTAGTTAATTTGTCCATTATATCAATACAAAAAATAATGCGTTTTCTATAAGTAATTATTTTCACATGACATGAAGAAGTGTTAGTTTTTAAAAAGATGTAATTAATGTAAAATATTTTGACAAAAGAAAACGTATTTGCATATCGTGGCTATAGTGGTACCAAATGTATGCCTCAAGTGTCAACTTGGAGAGCTATTCTGCCATATAAAATGTTTGAAAAACCGAGATTAGTTACATTGAATACGCCTCTATATGCAAATACATTGTTTTTAAAATATTTGCCATTTTTTAAAAAACTAACACTGATTGTCGTTAAGCGATTAAAATCGCTAAAACTGTCAAAGAGAGGTAAAAACCTACATAAAACGTGAAGCAACGATTTAAATATTAAGTTTTGTGCATTAAATATGAGCCATAAATATGAACACAGGTCGTATTAATTAATTCCATTAAAATAAAAGCAGATTAATTGCTTTCGAATAGTTTAAATGCAAAAAACAAAATGCAAAACCGCCAAAAAGTAAAGGCATTTTTCTTGAAATCTGTACCATTTTCTTAAAATCAATACCATTCAATCAAAAGTACACCATTGAAATCAGCATGTCTGAAATATATATAATTAATTGTCAGATCTTTATTAGTTTTTTCTATTTCATGCCGTGTTATCATAGTCAGTAAGATGAAAATCACTAGACTGAAATAAATAATGAAAATAATAATGACACCAGCTACAATATGCATTACTACAACACAAATAATAAAGACATACTAATAACTAGTTAAACTTCACATTATTTTAATACAATGAATAATGCGTTACACATAAGTACTTATTTTTTATTATTATTTTCAATATAAAGTAATGATCCCAAAAAAAATTTTTAAAACCTACTTTTAGACTCATTATTTTTTAAACTCTAGTAAGTACATATATAAGGACTTGTTTTAATTCCCTATAGGCAGGAAAATAATGAAATTTTGTGCAAGCAAGTAATTTATGTTTTATTTATCAAGTATAACAACTTGTGACACTCGCTTCTTGGTTTCATAATCTTTTTTACAAATTTAAGATTTTACAGTTTTATGTTTTAAAAATTCAACAATGTATACTCGACACACAAGGTGGCGCAAAAATAACCTTCCGATGTTTTTTGGCTGTAATTAAAAAAAAAATGAAAAACTTTGATTCTTCTTGTGGATTATTTTTATTTGGTATTTTACTTTTTTTTTACATCAAGTCGAGAAGGTACAGTGAAATAACTCCCAAATGAAATAAGTCCCAATGGAAAAATGAAATAAGTCCCAAAAAATTTTCCATGTAAATTGGGACTTATTTCATTATGAAATAAGTCCCAATGCGTTGGGACTTATTTCATAATTTTTGTTGGGAGTTAATTCATTATGAAATAACTCCCAAATGAAATAAGTCCCAACAGTTTTTTTGTTGGGAGTTATTTCATTTGGGAGTTACCATTGGCACTTATTTCATCGCAGTTGGGACTTATTTCATTTTTTCTGCGTGGCGGCCTGCGGCCGATCTTAGGGGTTTTCTCCTCCATAGGACGCGGCAGGTGGCTTCGCTGAATACAGTTTTCCTGCGCCCGTCTCATTATCTTCCCTAGTGTGACGCGCGCAGGGAAACTTTATTCAGCGAAGCCACCTGCCGCGTCCCATGGAGGAGAAAACCCCTAAGAGCGGCCGCAGGCCGCCACGCAGAAAAACTTTATAAAGCAAAGATTTTCAATATTGTTGCAGTTAAATTTTTTGTTGAATTATTAATGTTCTATTAATTTTTGTTAATATGAAATTTTTTTATAATTGTTCAATAAAATTTAAGAGGAATAAGAATAAGAAATTTAATTGCTTCATTTAAAAAAAAATTTAAGTGAAATAAGGCCTTTACGGCTTTATTTCACTTTCAAAGTGCAATAAAGCCTTTTTGCAAATAAAGGCCTTATTTCTCAATTGAAAGTGAAATAAAGCCTTAAAGGCCTTATTTCGTAAGGCATTATTGCACTCCACCTATGCTTACATATACTTATGAAATAAAAAGTGTTCTCTAACAGAAAAACAAAACAAACAAAAATTGGGAGTTAATTCATTTTTGTTGGGACTTATTTCATTGGGAGTTAATTCATTTTTTTTGGGATTTATTTTTAAATTTTGAAATAACTCCCAAAAATTGGGACTTATTTCATTTTTCTCATTGGGAGATATTTCATTTTTTTACATTGGGTGTTATTTCATTTTTGATGGGACTTATTTCATTGGGAGTTATTTCATTGGGACTTATTTCATTTGGGAGTTATTTCACTGTACCGTCGAGAATATGATGTCATGTAAATGGCCGCCGCCACAGTTGATTGTCATTTGAGCCCTTTTTATGGCATTTTCCATCACTTTGGCCAAAACTTCCGGCGATAGGTCCTCTCATTCTTGACGGATACTGTCTTTAAGAGCTGCAAGAGTCTGAGGCTTGTTGACATAAACCCGCGACTTCAAAAAGCCCCACAAAAAGAAGTCTGGAGCGGTCAACTCAGGCGATCTTGCTGGCCAGTGCAAATCGCCAAAACGGGAGATTAGGCGCCCGGGAAATGCATCCTTCAGCATATCGGTTGTGGCACGTGCAGTATGTGCCGTTTCACCGTCCTGTTGGAACCACATGTTTTCCAATCCCAATTCATCAAGTTGCGGAAAAAAAAACTCGTTGATCATTGCTCTGTAGCGATCACCATTCACAGTAACCGTTTGGCCCGCGACATCTTCGAAGAAAAAAGGTCCGATGACTCCTCCAGCGAAAACAGCACACCATACAGTGACTTTGAGCGGGTGTAATGGCTCTTCGTGGGTTACACGCGGATTTTCAGTGCCCCAGAAGCGTAAATTTTGCTTTTTTACGTACCCGCTAAGATGGAAATGGGCCTCATCACTCATGATTATTTTTGATGAAAAATGCCAAATTAATAGGTCAAATAAATAGTCACCAATATTCCGCGTTCTGGAGCAGTGTAGCGTAACATTGTTTATTAACGTGTATTTCGCATGTGTTTACTACACAAATGTCAAAACAGAACTGACATTAGGGGCCAATCGCAAAATTTATAGCATTTTCTATTAGGAGGATTACTTTTGCGCCACCTTTTATATAAAAATAAAATACTGTCAACTTTTTTCAAAACGCATTTGGAATTTTTTCTTTTGAGCTACTTTTTCATCCTTACATAAACTAGAAACCGAATACATTTGCAAATGGCATTAATTCAAAATTTTTCTGAAAAGTTGGTCAAGAGTACTAAGGAAAATGAACTAAATTTGTAAAATTCCAAAATATTTCCATACATACATACACAGAAAAATGCACAAAGAAAAATTCTGATACCAATATTGATATGATTAAAACATATAGTTATCCCAGAATATTGCATTTTTGAAAAAACGCGAACAATTGCGAATTTAAAAAAGAGTTGAAACACGTATTTACTAAAATCGACTAAGGATTATAACGTGTCAATTTGGTATTTAAATTACAAAAATCTCTGTACAAAAAATCTAAAAAATCAAATTTTTCACAGAATATCTCCGAAAATATGATATGTCTGGACATGCTTTGACATGTTTTATATATCTTTGTACGAGCTTTTCTTTGGAAAACGAAAAAATACCTTCTTTGAAAACGGTCAAGCTCACGGGATCTCAATGATAGACACGAAATATTTTGGGAATCATCATAAAACAAAGTATATTTTGAGGTGTGGACAAACTAAACTTTTTTTCGTGAGTCGGTCTAATGTACAATAATTAACTAAAACTATATGCTCATGATTTGTTAATCATTATTATTAATAAGGGTTAATTACTTATATGGTGTAATTCTATTGAATCAAATGTTCTCATTAACCCAGATTGTAAATATCCATTGACATACTTCTGATGAACATATAAAGATAATTTGCACCTGAATAAGGAACATAATACATTAACTAGTTAGTCCTGAGGGTGTCCCTAAAGTTGAAATCTTTCTTAGTATCCCTTAAACGATAGTTATTGACGAGCAGATTGGGGAAAAGTGCCAAACATTTTTTTCGAGGATACATACTTATAATTTGTTTGAAATTGGAAATTGTAGAGATTTTTTTTTACTTTTTGGACAAAAGAGGAATTTAAAGTGAGTAATACATATATAAAACAGCTGAATATAAGTTTTGGTTCACTATAATAATTTAGTTTGAAACAAATATTTTTTTTTTGCATTGCTTCAGCGGACTCTAAGCACCCTTGATGAGTTTTGGGCGTTTTTATAAAGACACATTTTAAGCAAATTTGTAAAAAAAAATATTTATTTGTTTCAAACCGAATGGAGAACAAAAATTACTCTATGGAAATTTTATAAATATTTTCCCATAATATGCCCAGCATTTTAAAACTTTTGAGCCATATCCCTATTTGTTGAAAATAAGTGAGCTGTTGAAATCAAAAAAAAATGTTGCAGGAGCTTTTTAGATTGAAAAAAAACTATAAAACTTAGAATAAAATTTTTACTTTTGTTAATTTATTTTGCTTAAATATAAATCTATTTTTTTTGGTATTGTTGAAAATATATATAAAAATATCAAGACGATATTCAAACATCGTTAAAGTAATGGAACTAAATAAAAAATCTGGAAATAAACAAAATATTTTATTAATAACAATACAAAACTTAGTAATTCCCAATTACTTACATGCATGTATGTATCAGGCTATCTTAAATTTTACATTATATATTACATTATTCAAACAAAAAACAGGGTCACTGACGAAGGTTCAATACCAGAAACTGCGCAGTCTAATTCAGAAAATTGAAAATTTACAATGTAGTTATGATTTTTAGAAAATACACTCATTCTTCTCTACCACGCCTTTCACGAGAACGGCATTTATTGTTTTGTACAGTTGCACCAAAACGTATTTTATACTTGCCTACATCTTCAATTTTTAAATTTATGAAAATATCATTCATTTAGTAAATTTTTTTAATAAGTTTTTTAATTTATTGTTTTATTTTTATTTTTTATAATATTCACAATTTTTTGTGCACATGCGTTCCTATATTTGATGTGTATTAAAACAAATTAAATGAAACGAGGTTGCATTTTGTGTAAGTCTTATAATGGTTGTGTTTGTTTGTATCTCTTGTTTCTTCTCTACCTCGTCGATACAAGCTGCTACATTTAAGGCTCAGTTATGCGAACGTTGCTGTATCCGTATATGTACTGTATGAAACAGTTGTTCGTTTTTGGTATACGAAAGCAATGCAAACGCTTACCGAAATTTAACGAACCGTAGTTGTAACGTATTGTAATGTAACATTCTGTATAAAATAGAATTTTATTCCGTTGTTACGTGACATTTGTAAAGCAGTGATTTCCTGCTTTTGTGTTAAATTAAATGCGGGTATTTTCGCCATTTCTTTTTGGTACTTTTTTTAGTAATAATATCTTATAATAACTTATAATACATCATATTTCCATATATGTATATATATGTATATATAAATAAACACATACACATACAATAGAAATGTGAAATATACAAAAATGTATCAAAACCTTGTTTTGTGTATGCCCATTTACAAAATAATATATGTATGTACATGTGAATGTATATGTTAAAATACATATCTGTTTATTGTAAAACTACAATTAAAATATCAATTATTTAATTATTAATGTTTATATTAGTGTCCGACCGAACAGTTCGGCCAAAAACCTATATTTTGTCGGTTTTTTGATATCTAGAGGCAATGATGTCAAATATTGGAAACATGTTTGTTGAGCCGATTTAATTCGATTTTGTGTATAAAATTTAAGAGAAAAGCCGAAGTTTAGCTATAAAGTTAAAAGTTCGGGCCGCCGAACTATTTTCAATTTTGCCGAACAGTGAATTCATTGCTTAACTACAGACTTTTCCTCAAATTTAACACTCAAAATAGCATCTAATCAGCCCAATAAACATTTTTCCATCGGCCAAATTTGTCCATAAAGCTTTAAAATACCGAATACAGACCAAATGCATTTTCTGGCCGAATAGTTCGGTCGGACACTAGTTTATATACACACACAAAATACTGTTTTAATACCATTTAAATCTCTTGGTACTTTTGTTGCACAGCGGTCACCATTTGAACATTTTGGATATCAATCACTGTGTTGTAAACAGCTGTTTGCTTTTCATAAAAAAATAAACAAACAAAATCAAGAGAAGTGCATGTGGTTTAGAATATTTTTTTAATTAATTCAATTAAAGTGATTTAAAAATTTAAACCAACTACCTGAAAATGGATGATGAACATCTTAGACACAACAAGCTTGAAAAATATTTTATATTTGTTTTATGTATGTACATGACTGCCGTGTTGGTTACGTATGTCAAAAACATATGGCACGTTTTTAATTGTTCTATAAGTGCACCAACGTGGTTACATTACGATACGGTTCGTTACGGATACAGCAACGTTCGCATAACTGAAGCTTTTGTCATTTTACTTGTTCTCCATGCTATTAATGTGTTTATCAGCACAATTTTGGTAGCAAAGTAAATTAGTTAATAATTAGTTTAAAATTAGTTGTTTGGTAAAAGCGTTTAACTAAAATGTTAGCTGAATACGCGAAATAAGCAAAAAAAAATCTGAAAGACAGTTAAATATTTCAAATAGACGTTTACCACATTTTCAACTAATTTTTTTTCAGTGTACATTGTAATAGGTAAACTCAGTATTAGGTAACAGCAAGATGTGTCAAGTATTTTTTCCAATAACCAAAAAATAAAACACATGACAAATGCAATACGAAAGTCAATTTCAAATGCGATCTATAATTACCTTCTAAATAGGTTTTATTATTTCTCCCATAATCAGGTTGATTGTGTATGGAATGCTAAAATATCTCGAAATTCTCAAATTTTCTAGATAACGCACAGTCTATTGTTCATATTGGTGTTAACACATTACATATATTTTCAATAATTACACTAGTCAACAAATTTAAAAAAGTTGTATGCAACAACAAGCGACTACATTTTTATTGTACATTTAGGCCTCCTACACCCCAAAATAGCATTAAAAAATCTTTATTGCAGTAGTTTTTTAAATATTTTTTAGTTTTTATTTTAATTTTAAAGTAGTTTGGTCAGTGAAATCGCAAAATAAGTATCATGTAATACGCAACATATTTTTTGAATTCCGTCTTTAAATCGGTTTACAAGGAAACTACTAGAACCTTAACACTCCGATTTTGATGAAGTTTTGATATGTGATAAAGAAAAAAATCTAAGATCTACCTGTCTCGGCTTATCGGTCATCACGGTATTTTAATGGGCCAAAACCAGGTTAAAAAATGGGAATTTTTATCGTTTTTGGCTTTTAATGTATTTGAAGCAAAGGAAACATATGCAAATTTGGTATTATTGCAAAGAGATTTTTAGGACTTTTTTATGGTTCCTTAATTTTTTGGCAGTTTTTGTTTTGCTTTATATGGAGAAAATACCGCTATTGCTGCCAAATTCACATATTTTTTTCGTTGTTAAATTTAAGCGGATGTTTTGGTTTTTCATTATTCCTGCAATTTTAGGGTTTACAACATCATCCCGCAAACACCTTTTTTATACTTTTTTAAAGAGTGCATATTAAACTTGGGCATGTCAAACTTGAAATTTTTGACAATTTATTAAAGTTGATATATTTTTTTTTTTAGAATTTCTTAAATTTCAGATTTGTTCCCATACAAAAAGTTAAAATAAAATGAGTTTTTTGCATAATACTCAATTTTTTTATGCGAAATGTTTTACTTTATACATGAGGTTATGTATTTTTTATAAGCTTTCCAATGATATATATCATGATATACATTATAAGGGTTTAAAAAGGGAATAAAAGTTATTTTAATTAAGTTAATTTACCAAAACGTACCAAGATAACTTTAGTTTTATGTTAACATGTTCGTTGGCTATGGCATGGTTATTTTTTTTATCACAGGCAATATGTTTATTAAATTTTTTTCTTGAATATTAGATTAATATTTAAATTTAATATTTTTAATATTTTAAGTTTAAAGACAGCTCCCATACATAAATAATTTTTTTTTTTTAATTTTTTGTTGGTATATTTAAAAATATGTTTTCATTAAAAATAATTTATTAAAAGAAACATTTTCTTTAGTTAAAATAAAAAAATAAATATACAATGATAGATGAGTCCCAGAACATTACTCTTTATTAATGTATTACTCTTTCGTTATTATTGATTATTCGTGTAAAAAATGTTAATAATTAACATCACAACAACACACATAGTAAAACATGCCTTCTTTTATAGAAATATAAGAGATTAGTAAATTTTTGATATATTCTTGTCACATTTCAGGCATAGAGTTGCCACATAAGTTGACACATTTCGCCAGATAAATTATAAAATAAATTTTGGAATACTCATTTTAAACAGATACAAAAATCAATTTTTTAAGAAAAAAAGTGTGCTTAGAAATTTATTTAAGAACTTCAAAATAATGAAGGTAACTAGTGTTTTTTTTTTGACCTAATATAACTAATTTGAATAATTTTTTCAACATATGATTCACAATAATGGCACTCTGTAAAAAAAAAGTGGTTAATGCATTAAAATCTCGTGCACCAGGCCCATTTAATTGAAAGTGAAATTTTCCATGAAGAGCAGGCTTTATAAATGCTTTCAAAACAAAACTCTGTTTGAGTAATGTAAGGTTTGAATTTTCCAGAACTAGTTGTAAATATAAAAAAAACATATTAATAAATAAACCAATTTAATATACTATTCAAGAGAACAGTTTTAATATAAACAATGTATATTATGTATATTATACATACATATATTGCCTATGATCAAAAAATAAATGGCCTTGCCAAACATTTTAAAGAACTTTTTTTACTTTTTTTGTAAAGGAGCTTTATTAAAATAACTTATATTCCCTTTTTATGAACTTATGGCAAACAGTGTATATCATTGGAAAGCCTTCAAGAAAAATACATAACCTGATTTAGAAATAAGTAATAAATTTCATATAAAAAAATAAGTTTAATAAAAAAGGTCTCAAAAATCCCTTTCCAACGATACCACATTTGCATATGCTTCCTTTGCTTCAAATACATTAAAAAGCTAAAAAAAAACGAAAAAAGTCCAATTTTTTAATCTGGTTTTGACCCATTAAGACAGGTCAATCTTAGATTTTTTTCTTTATCCCATATCCAAATTTCATTAAAATCGGATTTTAGGTTCGAGTTAAATTAAAAATGACAAACTTCTAAAGAAATAATAAAATATTTGTCTTGCAATGAAAAATATAAAATATTTTTTTTCTTAAACAAAGAAAAAGTGTAATGTTCTAAGCAAATCTATGGATAACTACCAAATTTATGACCTTTTATGTAAAAGAATTAAACTTTTAGATTTTCTCTATTTGTATACATTAAGATATTTTTGTAAGACATTAAGATATTTTGATAAAATTTGATATACTAACTTATAATGGGCAAAGGACAAAATTTACTAAATTTCGGTAATTGTGGCCCAAAATTATACTGTCGAATTAGAATAAGAACTCCACGAAGCTCTCCTAGTTTCAATAGTGATGTTCTGTTTAAAATTTAGTCAAATTAGTCAATATTTAGAGGTCGATTTTTAATGATTTTTCAGGGTAAGGCAGAATTTTGAAGAAAATCAAATTTTGTATGGGTATAGAAAAGTATTTGCACCGACTTATTATAAATCTTTCTTAAAGTATTTGGAAATATATATATATAGGCCTTATGTACTTAAAAAAAATTGGCTCAAAACTTTCGTATTTTTTTATATATTTCTGGATCTGATTAATGGATTTCCAAAATTGACCCCCCATTTTTATTTACTGAAGTGCATGTTAGAAACTTGATGTTAATATTTCCAAATTCTTCAGCAAGTTTGAATTCCAGAAAACCATTTTAAAGACCCCTAAGGATTCCAAATTATCCTTGGATATTTTCCGCTATAGTTTTACTCAAATTAGAGTTAAATTTATGTATGATTCAAATCCATAAAAAATAAAAGAGATTTGAACGACGTCTCATCAATATTGAATAATAAATATCGAAAAATTCGTGCTGGTGGAGCGTTTTTGACTTAATATTCTGGTTTAGGAGTTGAAGCTACTTTAAAAAAGTTTAAACTCTTTGGCAATAAGCATCCGGGAAATAACTTTATTTCTAATTACACAGAAAGTATGACAAAATGACACAACAAAAACCTGGGACACGTAAACATAATTTTGGTTAGCTCAAAAAAAAAAGATATTTAAATTTTAAGTTTGCACTGTCTAAAGCGATTTTTTGAGTGCATTTTAAGTAAAAGACATCAAAACCTTTTTGGAATTACTGTATTTATTGCCTATTTGTCTAAACTTAAGTTTAAAAATTATGGCCTTCTCTTTTTATGAGGATACATTTCATTTATGTATATACAATCCGAAACGTCAGGGTAATAACTTTTGACTTATACTGACATATGTTACACTCAAATAAATTTTCATGTAAATTTACCCTTTTTATAGTAGATATATCTGCTTCTACTATAACTGCAGTAAAAAACGTTTTGTGCCTAATTTGAAATATTTACATACATTGTGTGTAAATTTAATATAGATATGTTTGTGTGTAAGTCTCCATGTTAAAATGAGTATTAAATGTTTAGCAATATCCTATTTTATTTATTTTTGGACGTAATTTTTCATAGAAAGAACCTAATAAAATCCTAATAAATGAGTATCCAGAAAAAATAACCTCGACTTGGCAAGCTTTTACTTATTTTGTATGTTTCCAAAATAGCGCTTTTTCGGTATGCATACAATAAATAAAGCAATTAAGGAAGGCATTTTGTTGTGCTTTTCTAAATTTATTCTTTTGAAGCAGTAAGAAATGCATACAATAAAGCAGAGAAGAATGCATACAAAGAAGCCGTGAGGAATGCTAACAACGAAGCGATAAGGTATCAATGAATTGATTTCATTAATTTAATAAAAAATGTCATTAACTGCATTAAAATTTATTTTTTTGTCAATATTTTCATCAAAGAAGCTTTTCCGGAAGTCTATGAAATTAATGGCTTTTAAAAGCGCATTATTAAAGCATATATTTTACTGCTTCTTTGGAGAAGCTGATAAGTACTTTAACTATTTACACATTATTTTAGCTCTTCTCGAAGCACAAAATAAAACGTTTTTCATTTCCTACGTAGGCATGCATTAATTGCTTCTCAGATCACAAGATAAAAGCGTTTTTCACCTGCTTAAAAAATACATACAAAGTGGAACATCGCGAACAAAAATCATGCCTTATGGAATATCTTCAGAAAGCGCTTGCTTCTTGGATCACATGAAAGAAGTGCTTTTTACCTGCTTAAACGAGACCTACCAAATGGGACATAGCAAACAAAAAGCATGTCTTCTGGAATGCCTTCAGGCAGCGCTTGCTTCCTGCTTCTTACATCACATGAAAGAAGCGCTTGACACCTCTTTAAAAGAGACCTATCCAGAGGGAAATCGCGAAGAAAAATCATGTATCCTGGAATGAATTCAGAAAGCGCTCGGAAATTAAATAAAGTCTTCCAGAACTGCTTTTGGTGAGCACTTTTTTTTGCTGGCTAAGGATGCACTTTCAGTGTCTTAAAATGAAAATTATTGCTTTTTTAATATTAGCGTATTACATTCAATTTTACAATAAAATGCATTAAATTAACTACTTCTAATGGCAGTGAACTTTATGTTCTCAAATATTATAATTTAGATACATGTTGGCTGATTAGCAGGAAAAGGAAATGTATGGCGTCATCACTGCTTAATTTCAGATCATACTTACACGGGTTCACTTTTGATAGCACGATAGTTCGTATGCATTTCAACGACAAATTATTGTTAAAACAAGTTTACATCAATGAATATCTATGAACCTTTGAAATCAGACAATTTTTACAGATCCTTCCTTTAATTTCGTGTGTACAAAAATTCATTAATTAATTCCTCCCTGATACATTTGTATTAAATTATGGAACTCACCTTTAAGATTACAGCAAGCATTTTATCCGAAGAATTGAAAATTATTTATCACACGATTTTTCGCATTTGAAAACATTTTCTAATAGAACCTTATTTTATTTTTGTATGCATTCAAATAAATTCAAAAAAATTTTTTTTGTCAACTTTTAATTTAAACACGTAAAGGAGTAGACTAAAAATGCACTGTATTAAGTATGTAACTTTACAGAAAAAGAGCGTACGAACTTAAAAATTTTCACAATTTTTTTTCGATACTTTCGCTTAATATTTTTAAATTAAATTTTGTACACAGATACATGTGGCTTACCTTTGTAGAATAGCAAAACAAAATTAATCAAAATTCAATTTTTTGCCATCTCCTACGTTTTCGTTTTCCTGAACACTTTGGTTTTTGATTTTATGCCCTTGTTCCAGCGAGGCCTTATGTTTATTCAGGTTAAATAGATCTAAAAATTTAAATCTAAGCCTTTTTTTTTTGCTAAATTAATAATACCGGGCCGTCAGATCGTAATGAACTTCGGATAAGTTATAGAGAATAGAAATGTAAGGGACACGTGTTTTTATTAGCTGCAAAATCTCATGTTAAGGCGTTATTAAGTGGGTCAAAAATTATCCCATTTTAAGTTGTTCGGTTTATTTCGTTATACAGGGTGTCTGGTGGCAAATTTATATTTTTAAATACGATTATTTCAAAAAGTAATAAACGGTGCGGAGGGAGGGTGGCGCCTTTGGAATTATCGATTGTGCGGATTTGTCAGTCACGATGTCGCAGTGGTCGAGTGAGCATCGCACGTTCGCGTGGAGACATTTTTTAAGAGTAATGATTCTTAAGTAATTGCTCGTTGACAACTTTGTTCAAAGTTCGGTATTCTGCGAATACGTGATGGACCGAGTGGATCCCATGGATTTTTTTTTTATTGGGCTACCTCAAAGAAAGGGTTTATGATGACAATCCCCAATCTATTGTGGCTTTAAATGAAAATATTCGTGGAGAAATCAGCTCAATTGAACCAAGTTTACTGCAGCGTGTGGCGCAGAACACAAGGCTCCGTTTTGAACAGTGTCTTCAACTCGACGGAAGACATCTGGATGACATACTCTTTAAAAAATAAAATCCGCATTTCCATTCTATCGTTCAATGCTCTTAATAAAACGTTGTGTCAATTATTACGTTTTTATTGAAGTTTGAAAATATAATTCTGCTACCAGACACCCTGTATTTAAAGTAACTATAGACAAATTTGGTATCAAATGAAAGTATTTTTGAAGACACATTAATTGGTGACTAAAGATTTTCTAGTATTTTTGTAATTCATAAAAATGTGTTTTGATTATCATTAAATCAGGAGTTTTTTGAGGAATGTTAGTTGTATTAAGCTAACAAATAATGCATAGCAATGCCTATTTAATTTAATCGAGGGGGAATCTAAGCTTTTTCCGATATTCCAATCCGTCGGTTTTTATGCGACTTTTCCCAAAGATCCTTTTTCCTCTATATTTCAATGAATTCAAAACTGTGGCAACTCTATATAGGCAATATGGCAATATGGGTATCAATATTTTTGCTTTCTTGAGTGCTTTAAACCGTGAGTAAACATAAATTTAATTTTCGTAAATAAAAGACGAGTTTCCATACAAAAACAAATTCATTTTTAACCCTACTATTAACCCTAAACCCTACTTTTAACCCTTGCTCCTCGTATTGCTCCTTTACAAACGTATCCAAAGTTCATTAAAATCTACGAGTTCGGGTAGGGATATCTTCCTTGTAAGAAATTTTGGTCTTAACCGGGTTTTCTCATAAAAACACTATTTGTTACAGTTCTTTTGTTTTCCCAAATAGTCGATTATAAGAAAACGAAAAATGTTTTTCTACTACTTATCAGGCGCGGATCCTGGTTAAGGGAATCAAACTTCCCTCCCCAAAATATTTTCCTTGGATCCGCGACTGCTACTATACAAACTTCTTTGCATGGTCGACTCTAAAGCAACAGATATAAGATTGCTAATGCCATTAGTTCTAATTAAAATAAAATAATTTCAGTAGTACTGACTACAAAGTATTTACTATCGGTTAATAAATAAAAACTGTGCAATCAGAAGCATCCAAACTGCTAACATGAAAAGTTAATTAATATCAAATCACTTGTTCGATTTTGAATCTTACTTTATATCCATGCACTGCCAGAGTTGTGCACTCTGTAGATGGATGTTTTATTTAAATCAAATACATTTCCTGATAATTTAATTGATGTGTTGTTTAACTCGAACATGTTATTTATTCCTTTATGTATGTGTGTTTAAATTATTAGCTTATATGTAAAATACACTCTAAGAAAAAATCTTTATATTGTTTAAACTAAAAATTAGATTGAATTAATTACAATTGTAATCAGGGCCCTAGCGAGGAATTGAATTTGGGGGGCTCGATTTTTTTTTTCATAATTGTGAACCCATAATTTTTTTTATTGTTTTAGGAAAATTTGGCATTTATTGTTTAGTCGAAAATAATTTGACAATTTTCGTTGTCAGAGTTTTCTTCAATAACAAAAGAAAATGTCTTGTGAGTGTTGTGATGTAATGGTTAGCGCGTTGGACTATTACACAGATGGTCCATGGTTCGATCGCAGGCGACGACAACATCAATTTATAAAAATGATATGCATGAGTTTTCTGTCCATCATACGTATTGCACCGCCCACCTTCGTCGTTCCCATAGTACTTAGTACCAACGAATTAAAATATTGAATAATGAATAATGAACAAAAAAGCTTTAAAAAGTTCACCAACTCTCCATCTACAACAACTGTTCTAAGACTTATCACCTTGCACAACTACAAATATGCTCTAAAATCGATTATATGACAATAAAAAATGCTCTTTAAAATTAATAAATATGCTCATAAAAACACAGTTTTATTAAAAATTCTCATTTTAAAGCATTGTTTTCAGTACTGTTGGAGTAATTTCCGTGAAATTAATTTGAATTGCTAACAAAAATAGGTCTTATTATACCTAAATCGGTACAGTCTTTAAACAGAAAAGTCAGAATTTTTGGAAATGTTTGTCATTGGAAAAAAAAGAAGGTTGTTATATAACGAAAAATGTAACAAAATGAAAAATATGCTGTAAAACATGCTTTTGTTTTAAAAAGAATAAAAAATATGCTCTAAAAAATACTTTTTATCAAAAATATGACCCAAATATTAAAATATGACAGAAACAGCAAAAAATGCAAAGATATGCTCCAATAAATTGATGCCAGAATTCGTCAACTTTTCTGACGCACAGGAAAAACTTGATACAACATATTTCTGGAAAACTTAAAACACAATCCAATATAACTGCAATCAGCAGAAAGTGTCATAAAATTATCCGATATATCGCGACCCATTTAAAATTGTTGTTGAGCTTTTAAATTCGATATGTTTGTCGGTTTTGAATTTGTTTGTTAATTTGTTATAGGGGGAGCTTTTAAAACTTTCGATACAACTCTCAGATAATGTTCTTTCAAATTACATTTAACTTGGTATTTATGTTCTCCTGATTAAAATGGAGTTTATGTTTTTTTCTTTTCTCAAAATTCCTTATCGTTCGCGTTTACACGCTGCTCATAGTTTTGATTTTTTAAGAGATGTGTAAAAATATACAATGTTTAAATTCTCATAAGTTTTGAACGCGTCAACAGAAAATAAAAAAAATTATGTAATCCTAAGAAACAACTTCACGGACTGTGATTCATGAATCCGGCATTGACGGTACGAAAACGGACCGAAAATGACGTATCCGTCGAAGCTTGTACGAAAACGGACCATTAACGTACAGTAAATTTGGATTACTCAAACTTTCAAAAATCATCCGTTTTAACTCCGTTTTGCTGTATCCGTTTCGGTGCCGCTTAACCGGACTACACCGATTTTCTTCCGGTATTACCGGAGTGTGTTTTGTTAAAAAAAAATCAAACAGTTTTAATTATTAATAAAATTAATAAAAAAAAATAAAGAAGTGTAGATTTTGATTGTCACTCCATAACTCGAGAACGGCTGCAGAAAATAAAAAATGGCTGAGTACGTTTTGTAGAACATGCAATGAGGATGGTTTAAAAAAAAAAATTCTTTAAAAATATTTTCGTTTGGTCCAGATGTGGTGATTTTTCTGAACATTAGTCATTTTCATCTATCTATATATCTATCCATATATATAAAAAGAAGTGTACATTTTGATTGTCACTCCATAACTCGAGAACGGCTGCATAATATAAAAAAAATGGCTGAATACGTTTTGTAGAACATGCAATGAGGATGGTTTTTAAAAAAAATTGTTTAAAAATATTTCCGTTGGTCCAGATGTGATTTTTCTGAACATTAGTCATTTTCATCTATATATAAAAGAAGAAGTGTACATTTTGATTGTCACTCCATAACTCGAGAGCGGCTGCATAAAATAAAAAATGGCTGAAAACGTTTTGTAGAACATGCAATGAGGATGGTTTTTAAAAAAAAATTGTTTAAAAATATTTCCGTTTAGTCCAGATGTGATGATTTTTCTGAACATTAGTAATTTTCATCTATGCAGATGTGGTGATTTTTCTGAACATTAGTCATTTTCATCTATCTATATATCTATCCATATATATAAAAAGAAGTGTACATTTTGATTGTTACTCTCCATAATTCGAGAACGGCAGCATAAAATAAAAAAATGGCTGAATACGTTTTTAAGATTTTTAGTGGTAATTTTTTTGGTTATTTTTTAACATATACTTGTATTTCAGATGTTTTTGTAATTAAATATAGAGACGCAGATCTCATGAAAATTTTAATGATGAAGATGATAAAATGAAAAAAAATCAAAATGTTAAAACCACATTCTTTTATTGATTTTATTGAATTTTTATGTGGTTTCATATTGCTTTTAATAATGTAGTTGTTAATCCATTTTTGTTAATATTTTTATAAATGAAAAAATTTAAAAATAAAACCAAACTTTTGTTTAAAATTAAAAAAAAGAATAAATTATTTAGATAAAATAAATAAAAAAAAATAAAAATGGACCATTTAAAAAAAAAACGGTACGAATACGGACCATATTCGGACCGTATACGGTATATTAAAAACGGAATCCACTCCGTTTTTAAAATAAATGACGGACAGTTACGGTACGTTTTGAACGTACACTCAATTCGTACACTCCGTTTTATATACAGCTTGACGGTACGAAAACGGTCCGTTTTAGCGTGCTTTATACTGTTTCGAATCCGTATTCGATGTTCCTTTTATTCCGTTTTCCGGTCCGTATACTGATCCGGAAAACGGTACGGAAACGGACTTCGGATCCGTATATGCTGTACCGAAAACGGCACATAAACGGACCGGATTGTTTGCTGGGATTTTAAAGAAAAATATTTTTTTTACTCGAAAAGGATAAGAAATTTGAAAAAATATTCTTAAGTCACGAATTTCTCAAAAACCCCATAATTTATTTTTCTTAAATTTATTTGTATCACACAGTATCACTTACAACACTTAAAAATTTCAAATTGGGAATTAGAGGCGTTCAAAAAACGAATTTTTTTTGAAAGTGTCTTTGATATTTAACATAAATTTTGTATATTCACATAGTAACTTACCAAAAATTTCAATAAATTTTGCCACGCATTCAAAAATCGATATACAATACAGTCTAACAAAAGATCACATGTATGGAAGCTGTGTACTGTGCATTTTTAAACAATTTATTTAAATACTTGTACTTATTAAATGGTGCTCATATATATATATCAGACGAAAGATTCTGCGATATTACACAAAATGATTTGTCTTAATATTTCAGGACCAAAAATTTTAAAAATGTTATCCTTCAATTGATTGTTTTAAATAAGTTCGGTAAATGAAAAAAATCTGTACTAATAGATACTAAAATTTCAGCCTGTTTTACAGTACAAAACCTTCTATATGCATTTTTCATTTATTATATATAAAACACTACACAGAATCAGAAATTGTATATAATTAAAAAAAATTCAGAGCTTAAATAATTTTTATAAATAAAAGTTTATGAAATTTTAAGATTTCGTTGTAGAAGAAAATCATGAGGAAGTAATAGCTTTCTATGGCTTTAAAGTTAGTTTGATAGCATTACAATTTTGAATTTGTTATTTATTCTCACAAAAAAATAGTTTGATTTATTTCACATATGAAAAAGTTTTGCTTTTTCTATAAAAATTTCAAATGGTTTAAAATATACTTTGCTTTGTGTGCATACTTTTAATCCTGCGAGCAAGCCAAATTTTGAGAGTTTAATTTTTTCTCACATTTTATATGAAACTTTAGAACCTTCTATTATTTTTTTTATTTCAAACCCCTCAAAACTAGAGAGTTTTCTTGCTTAAAGCGGTTTAGAGTTGTAAGTCATTTGATATTAAAAATTTTGCAAAACTTATAGACGGAATAAAAAAAATTGTTTAGTCAATAAAAAATCTCTAAAATCTGTCCACATCCCAGCAAAAAGTTGCATTACCACGTATGTGGTAAATATCTCAACACATTATAATTTGGCGTCAGCACTAGTTATTTTTGTTTGACGTTGTTATAAGCAGTCAAGTACTTTTTTAAACTACTTATTTTTTAATTACTGATAAAGTATTAAGTTTATGTTATATTTAAATCTATTTAAGTTTTTTACAAACACTGAAAAAACAACTTTTGCAACTACTTATTTTTTAATTACTGATAATGTATTGAGTATAAGTTGTATTTAAGTCTATTTAAGTTTTTTACAAACACTGAAAAAACAAATCGTTTCGTTTCATAACGAGTACCATCATCAGAAAAAATTCAGCTATCGAAATAAATTTCGATCCCGAATTATTTCGATCTCGATTGCGGGAATAAGCTACGAAAAATTTTTAATGTGGTTTTCAAGTAAAGAATTTGACTTTTATCAACCATATTAATTTATTGTGATGTGTTGAAGATTGATTAGGGAAACATTATTTATATAGTAAGGGTCAATTGTATAGGACATACAATTCACTAATAAACATGAAATGATACCATTCGAAAGTGTTGTTAACTTTTTTATTAGTTAATTCAAATAATTTGAATAAAATTAAGTTACCATAGTAAGACGCTATTGATGCAACTGATTTTAAATCACATTTTATAAACATGATCTGATTTATTTTGTTGTGCCCACAGAAACTCAAATCCAAAATATATATAACCAAATAAAATGTTAGTTAAAACAATTGTTAGTTGGAAAAAGAATAATTTTTTTATCAAAATTCGGTTGCACTCAAATTTTTAAAAATGTGTCAACCAGACTACTTAATCGATATATGTATGTATGTATGTAGCTACTGAAAAGCTATCATTTTATTTTCTTTGTACATAATGTCAAAATAAAAATTAAAAAAAAACTATTTTCGTATTAAAATTTTTAAATTTAAATGTTTATTGCAAGTTTAGCAAACCAAAAGACTCTACGTGATTTTTATTTTATAAAAGGTATGCTTGTTTGTGTGAGCATCACGTCCAAACGCCTGAACCGATTTTATTCAAATTTGACACATAGATAGTGGGCGGTCTGGAAGGAACTATAGGCTATATGAAATTTTTATATGATGGGCGTGACACTTTTACGCCCACTTTTTCACTATTTTCGATATGGCTTTACCGATGCAATTGATATTTGGTACCCAGAAAGAGATATCACAGATAAGCACTGTAAGTTATACAAAATTTAGATATTGTGGGCGTGGCACATTTACGCCCACTTTTTCGCTATATTCGATACGATTTTATTCAAATTTGACACATAGATAGTGGGCGGTCTGGAAGGAACTATAGGCTTTATGAAATTTTTATATGATGGGCGTGGCACTTTTACGCCCACTTTTTCACTATTTTCGATATGGCTTCACCGATGGAATTGATATTTGGTACCCAGAAAGAGATATCACAGATAAGCACTTTAAGTTATATCAAATTTAGATATTGTGGGCGTGGCACATTTACGCCCACTTTTTCGCTATATTCGTTACGATTTTATTCAAATTTGACACATAGATAGTGTGCGGTCTGGAAGGAACTATAGCCTATATGAAATTTTTATATAATGGGCGTGCTACTTTTACGCCCACTTTTTCACTACTTTCGATATGACTTTACCGATGCAATTGATATTTGGTCCCCAGAAAGAGATGTCACAGATAACCACTTTAAGTTATATCAAATTTAGAAATTGTGGGCGTGGCACATTTACGCCCACTTTTTCGCTATATTCGTTACGATTTCATTCAAATTTGACACATAGATAGTGTGCGGTCTGGAAGGAACTATAGCCTATATGAAATTTTTATATAATGGGCGTGCTACTTTTACGCCCACTTTTTCACTACTTTCGATATGACTTTACCGATGCAATTGATATTTGGTACCCAGAAAGAGATGTCACAGATAACCACTTTAATTTATATATAAAATTTAGATATTGTAGGCGTGGCACTTTTACGCCCACATCTTCACTATCTTTTATATGGCTGAACAGATTTTATTCCAATTTGGTACACAGATATTGGGATGACTCATAACCACTATTTGCTATAATAGATTAAGACATGGTGGGCGTGGCAGTTTTACGCCCACTTTTTGTTATCTTTTATATGGCTTACAGATTTTATTCAAATTTGACACATAGACAGTGGACGGTCTGGAAGGGACTATAGGCTATATTAAATTTTTATATGATTGGCGTGGCACTTTTACGCTCACTTTTTCACTATTTTCGATTTGGCTTTACCGATGCAATTGATATTTGGTGCCCAGAAAGAGATATCACAGATAAGCACTTTAAGTTATATAAAATTTAGATATTGTGGGCGTGGCACATTTACGCCCACTTTTTCGCTATATTCGATACGATTTTATTCAAATTTGACACATAGATAGTGGGCGGTCTGGAAGGAACTATAGGCTATATGAAATTTTTATATGATGGGCGTGGCACTTTTACGCCCACTTTTTCACTACTTTCGATATGGCTTTACCGATGCAATTGATATTTGGTACCCAGAAAGAGATGTCACAGATAACCACTTTAAGTTATATCAAATTTAGATATTGTGGGCGTGGCACTTTTTCGCCCACATCTTCACTATCTTCTATATGGCCGAACAGATTTTATTGAAATTTGGTACACAGATATTGGGATGACTCATAAGCACTGTTTGCTATAATAGATTAAGAATTGGTGGGCGTGGCAGTTTTACGCCCACTTTTTGTTATCTTTTATATGGCTTAAAGGATTTTATTAAATTTTGGTACACAGATAGTGGGCAAACTGAAAAGTTATCCATCATCCCAAAAACTAGGTCTAAGGCACGCTAACAACGTAGCGGGCAAAGCCCGCTAGTATTTAATATATATCGTATTTCACTTAAAATATTCATGAAACAAAAACTTTTGCTGAAAAGGATATTACCAACTTTTATCTCGCATCACGAAGCCGATATTAGTTTTTTGAGAAAAATACTTTAAAAAATCTGGCGAATCTTACAACATGTATAATAATCCTGGCATAAAAACTTTGATTGTTGTTTTCCAGGAAAACAGTGAATGTCAACTAGGATGCCAATATTGAACATCGAAAAAGAAAAATACGATTTATCTGCGTTTAGTAAGAGTTGTCGCAGACTTCTATTGGTGTTAAGAAAAGTTATATCATCACAATATTTTTACAAATGAAATAAGTTTTCTAGAGCAAAATTTATGAAAAATCTTGATTATATTTAGAGTAAAATATTTATTTTTGAAGAAAGATTTTATTCGTTTACTTTTCGAGTGAAAAGTTTGTGACACCATTAAATTCTTTTCGATCTTAGATTTTTGTATGACAAATATCCAATTTTAATTCAATTTTGAAAGATTTACTTGAAGTACGTTCTGTGTAAATTATTTACAGGGGAATATTTACGCGATATCTTAAGTTTTGTCTTTAGGAATTAATCAATTATAATTTTAATATAAAGTCATAAAATTAACCAATGAAGGTACTCCATACTAAATAAACACTCTGAATTTGATTAAACTCGGGTAAGTTGTAGAAATAAAAATATTAGATCGACCTGTTTCGGCTTATAAACCACGTCGAGAATTTAAGCGATTCAAATTGGGTAAAAAATGTTACGTTTTTTAAATAATGATCTTTGTAAAATTTTAGCCAAAGCAACAACTTGCAAATGTGGTATAGTTGGAACACATTTTTAAATGCATTTCCTAGTAATTTTTGGCCTTTTAAAGATGTTGAAAAAAATTATCTAAGTTTTTAGGTACTCTACATAGAATTGACTTCTGAATTCATGTATACTATATCCTAATGGCATTATAGTCATTCTAAGCATTATTGTTATGCAGTTTTTGATTCGACATTCTTTTTGACATGCTTCCGAACAAAAACAGTACCAAAATAGCTTATTCCATATCGAAGAGATAATCTTGAAATACTTTCCTTGTAAGTACTTTTCTGTAGAATGTCAAATATTTTATAAAATTTCAAAATGCTTTTAAATTTAAAAAGAGTTATAATTTGTAATTTTAATATAATTGTATTATTAATTTGTAAATATTTAATATTTATAAAAAAAAAATTGTATTGTTATATTTATTGCAATTAATATAAATCAAGTTCAAAGAAAACAATATGTTATTGGATACGGTGTACTTTTAAATATTTTTGATTAGGGCAACTAAATAAATTTGATCTTACGTACAAACATTTTTTTTTAATTCGGTTAGTATAATTAAATATATTGATTTTTATAACCGAATATTAATTGTTCCAATCGTAACTACAACAAAGAATTAAATTAGTTCACATAACTATCAAAATTCGGTTGGCAAAAACTCGGTTGTGACTACAAATATATTTTCTGTGTGTAGGATATTCTTCCAATTATAAAGAAAACTTGACTTGTCTATTCTGTAAATATTATAAATCCTGTTACTTGAATTTGCAAAATTATAGCACAAAAAGTAAATTTATATTACACTTACTTTTATTTAATCACCCGTCAATTGTACATACAAATTTTCAGAAAATTAATTTTGAAGTACAATTTTTATAACTGGAGCACATAAAAAAAAGTACATTTTTGAAAAAAATCTTTATTTTTTAAGAAAACGCACATCAAGTACCCAAAATTTCGGAGGTGTGGATAAGTACTTACTCGAGTTTTTTATAAATTAATTAGCCAGGGGGCAATTCTATAATTAGGATAAAATGAAGTGATACAAAAATTTATCATTTTCATTTCACAATAATTTTTTAATTCAGATTTTATAGCGATTTGTATTCTCATTGCGAAAAATATTGATGTTATGAAAATATTTATAACATTTTGTCTCATTCCACTCGTTCCATATATTTTTACGACGGGAATACATAATAAAAAGAAGTTCCAATAAAATTGCGTTTAAACTAATTGTTTTGTTAGTGGCAAAATATTAAGAACAAAAAATAGTTTTGTGTGTGACATGTTTTGGAATTAGGGGTGTCATTTACACGGGTTTTTATTTTGTTCGAATAAACGATGAAACAATTTTTGATCGAATGATCAAACGATTAATTTTTAAAAATTATTCGATTAATCAAACGTATAACGAATTAAAAATAATTTTAAAAATACATAAATAATTAAAGTATTTCACCCAATCATTTTAAAATTTTATTAATTTTGTCATCACATTGAATACCACAAAAATAACAATTCTAAAATGCAATGCAATCATGGCTCCATTTGGCATTGTTATCTCGTGATCAAAAAAATTTGAATATCTTTATAAAGTTAAATATATATATCGGCAATAGATTTAGTATATGATCGCAGAAATACACAAATGGATTCACAGTTTAAGTGATAAAAAATAGCGTTGGAAAATATCACTTTCTTTGATAATTTTGTATAGTTTAAATTTTAAAAGTCGTGCTCTATTTCAACGATAGCACTTCTGATACTAGCACATCTGTGAATTGCTTCATATTGCTTGCTTGAAAGCCAAATCGTATATCTTTACTCATTATTAAATAGTCCATATCTTGGAAAATGATTAAAAAAAAGTATTAAAATTTCAGTGATTTCTTCATTAGAGTTTTGATTTTATTTTGTCCATTACCATTTTTACTTAAATTTTTCCAAAGTTGGCCAATTTTCAAAAAAGTTTTATTAAACGAAGTACTTCTTTAAATCTTTCGTTTTATTCGATTTATCGTCAACATAAATTTTAATTATTCAATATTTTGCCCGTTCGATTAGTCGAATAATTTTTATCCGAATGGCAACCATATTTGGAATCTTACGATTTGTTCTAAGTTTCCTTTATTAATTAGTTTTTTTATTCTATCAATGTGGCAAACATAGCATTTTTATAAATCGGTTTTGTAGGTTTTTGGTTGTTTTATTAAAGTGCTGCAAAAATTGTTTAAATAATTTTATCATAAAGCAATAAAGAGTTTATCAGTAAATTTGAGAAATTTTTGATTAAAATAACAAGAAAAAACAAAATCGTCTAGAGATATCTTTAAAGTGTACAAAACTTAAACTCTTCACACAAAATTTATCATATGAAAAATTTTGACAGATATTTTTCACAAAACTGAAACAAGAATAGCACTTGGAATGAATCGATGAAAACTTTTATCATTTCATGTCTTCGCCAACTTAGAATTCACCCAGTGATGTTTTCTAAAGGTGCATAGTAAAATTTTTTTTATTTTTTGTTTGTAGATTTTTTATTAACGAAATCATGAAAAATTAGTAATTTTAACTTTAAACACATGCAACTATCCAACATAAATTAATGGTCATAGTTCATATTATTTGAATGTTGTAAAAATGTAGCGGTATTATTTTCAATTTTGTAGTTATTGTCAAAAATATAAATTTTTATAATTTTTTTTTTGCAAATATTTGTTTAATTTAAGTTCCAAAATCCATTATATATGGTAGGTCGCAAGGCCGTTGCATCAAATTTTTTTTTGGTTTTATTAAACTGTATAATAGATAAATTTTAAAAACTCAACACGTACATGGATCTTTAATTAATTCTGAAAATAAATTTTAATTGAAATCGGGAGACCGGTGTTTGATAGAATGGTCGTAATACATTTTAATCAAATTCGGAACAAAAACAAAATTTTTTTTATATAAAGAGATTTTTTGGTCTTCAAAGTTTAGTAACGGCATGAGGCTTGTTAGGAACAGACCGTAGCCATGTGATTGATTACTAAGAAGACATAAATGGAGTAAAATTGATGATTAATAGGTTTTTTGTTAAATCTCTGCCTATTCTGGAGGCTTTAGCTTTTCTAAACCTTCGGGTTCTGATGAGATCTTTAGCTAACAAGTTTGATTTGCTTCAATTTTGAAAATATACGGACGTTGAAACCTGGTTATAAATTAAAAACAAAAAATTATGATTGGGATTACTTCTGGGAAATTATTTTGCATTACTTAGCATGAATCCTGTTTTTTTTTTTTTAACAAAAACCTAAACTATTTTTACTGTGTAGTATTTATATGTTTTTTTTTTTTTTTGTTAGTTTATTGAATTTCGTGATTTAGTTTTTGTTTTAATTAATGTTCAAGCAAAGTAATACTAATGTACTCAACTCAGCTAATGAACTGTTGTATTGTGTTTTCTGTATCCGAACACATAATAAACCGAAAAAAAATTATTTTAGAAAATAAAGTTGTTGATTTTCCTGTTAGTAACTTATTTATATTTATGTAACAAAGTGAACAACAATTGAAGTTTAGTGCTGCAATCAAAATTATTTTTTTAATTGGCCAATCGAACTTTACTTAATACAATTAAAGATGTATTTTGTAATATATAAAAATGGCAACACAGAGAAAGCGGATTCGTGTCTTGTCATACCAATAATTTCCCGTAAAAACGGAAAATATAAAGAACGCGTTGCAGCACAAATTAAACTCCATGGTTTCTAATTTACGTTCTACTATCGGTTCTTTTTGTATGGACTTTAAACTAGTAGTAATAGGTTATTTTTCGAAAAATTAAAACCGGTTTGAGAACCATTTATTGTACTGCTAATCCTGGGAATCAGTTTATTAAAAGATTCTGTTTTGGAATATACGAGGATGTAACCGATTCTAAAATATGTTGGTGGGTTGGGTTTCAGCTATCGAACTGAAGTCGAGCTGGGACAATAAATGTTCTACAAAACCTATATGACCGCTGCCACCACACGCAGAGGAAAAATATTTTTTCAGTATAAATGCGGTCACAAAACCATGTTTTTACTTAAATTATTAGAAATGATTTGCCAAATTTAAAAACGTAATACAATTCATTAGGATGTAACAACATTATTGATGAATTTTATATAAAAAATATTTATTTTTGACTTGGATCTAAAAAGAAATGCCTGTTAGTTCAGTATTATATGGTTCGAATTTTCAAATTTCATTAGAAAACATCGTGTGCAAATGGGCGGATATCATTGTTAGAGTTGATTTTCGAGCAAAAAACAACAAATAAAATCATTTCAGATGTCTTAAATATTATCAAAAATTAGCTTGAGACAATGCAAACTAAAAATTAAATATGTCTGCAAGGAAAAAACTAAAATTGAGTTTCAATTAAAATATTTGTTGATACAGTTAAAAGTTTAATTGAATTCTGTCCTATTGAGGAACTTGTAGAAACAATTAAAATAATTTGTAAATATTTAATTGATATTATTTCCATTTATAGGTTTATTCATATTTATTAAAAATTTAATTTAATATTGTTTTTTTATTTCAAACGATTTTTAAGTAGATGCTATTAAAACATTAATTAAAATTTGAAAAAAAAAACGCCAACAACTGGTGAAATAAGTAATTTTTTCACCAAATTTCGGCGTTTTTTAATAAATCGCCAAAATTACAAAATTTAAAAAAATTACCAAAATTATAAAAATTGAAAACATTTGAAAACACTGCCAAATTTGAAAAAAAAAATTTGCCAAAATTTAAAGAAACAATGCTCAAAATTGTACAAATTTAGAAAAATTCTTCAAATTAAAAAAAAAAAACGCCAAAATTTAAAAAATCTCTAAAATTAAAACCAAATTGCTAAAAGTGAAAAAAAATCAAAATTAAAAAAAAAACGTGAAAAAAACCTTTAATCGATTTTTTTTTTAATTTGGCGATTTTTTAAGATTTTTGCATTTTTTTCTATTTTTTTATTATACGTTATGAACACTGGAAATTTTGTTTGTACCAAATTAATTTTCGATTAAACTGTCAATACATATTATTAAACATTTAATTGAAAGTAAGTTTGAAATCGAATAAAAGTTTGATTGAAGTTTTTTGACAATCATTTTTTTTTTTTTTTTTTTTTTTTTTTTTTATAATTTAACCAATACTCAGGGGATGCCCCCTACTCATGCAGTGCATTGTATTGATCAGGAAAATAAGGTATGAGAAGGAGGAAAGAGGGAGTAGTGTTTGTGGATATTTGATTTAAATTTTTCTAAATTGTAAGTAACAGGGAAGACTTCTGCGGGAAGTTTGTTCCACATACGAATCGTTCGACTAAAAAACGAATTTTCTCTGTAATGCGTTGTGCGAAACACAGGACAATCAACTTCACGTGTGCCGTAGTGTGACATTTCACAAGTTGATACTTTCTTACAGTACAATCTTTTTATTTTAATTTGGTTTGCTACGCACGGATCTGGTAACATAGTTTTCAGTATTTTTCTACGATATATATTACGATGCCTCAAAATACATTAAAGCAACTCGTGTTTAGCACACAGAGACTAATTTTTTTTAGTTTTTCGAAATAAATTTAAGCCTCAAACTTTGATCGATTTGCATCATGTGTTAACGTATTTCAATTTTACAAAAATTTTTACAATTTTTTTTAGACTAAATGCAAACACAGTTTTAATAAGCGCTCCTTGAAATGCGACATTTTAAATTAAGCTGCTAAACTAGTCTTTCTGTTAAAATAACGTTGTTTTTTTAGAAATTTGAAAAGGGTTTATTTAAAAAATTGATTAAAGAAAATTGTAATTATTAACGATAATTTTTTGTATAATTTTCAATTTGGATTTAGACGAGGATGTGGTACCGAAGATGCGGTCCTTAACGTTGTTAAAACTGTTTGTAAGGGTCTTGATAATGGTTTTTCTAGAGTTGCTGGAATATTTTTTGATTTTACTAAAGCTTTTGACCTAGTAGATCATCAGATAATGCTACATAAGTTAAAGTGTTATGGTGTTAAAGATCGTGAACTTTTGTTATTTGAAAGTTATTTTACAAACAGAAAGCAATATGTAAAGATAAATAATTCAACGAGTTTTGTTGGTTCTGTGGAATATGGTGTGCCGCAGGGAAGTGGACTAGGACCGCTATTATTCTCGATATATTTAAATGATATAAAAAATCTGAATTTAAGTGGTCAGCTGTGTATGTTTGCTGATGATGTGTGTGTATTGTATCCATATAAATATGATTTGGTACTCAAAACTCAAATTGAAAGAGATGCTTCACTGATTTTCGAATTTGCGAGGTTGAATCGATTATTGCTCAATCCTAATAAAACCAATCTAATTCGCTTTAGACCACACTCTTTGAGTATTAACAATAGTTTTAATGTATATGTAGGCGGAAAAATTGTGCATGAAACCCATTCGGTAAAGTATTTAGGAATTACTCTTCAAAGTAACTTATCTTGGGATCTGCATATAAACGATGTAAAAAGGAAGATAGCTCCAGCAATTGGAATTTTATATAAATTGAAAACCAAATTGGAAAAAAGATCAAAACTGATGATATATCAATCCTTGATTCAATCTCATTTAAATTACTTGGCCATTGTATATGCTCATTAGTGTCCGACCGAACAGTTCGGCCAAAAAACTATATTTTGTCGGTTTTTTGATATCTAGAGGCAATGATGACAAATTTTGGTATTGGAAACATGTTTGTTGAGCCGATTTATTTCGATTTTGTGTATAAAATTTAAAAGAAAAGCCGAAGTTTAGCTATAAAGTTAAAAGTTCGGCCGCCGAACTATTTTCAATTTGGCCGAACTTTCTGAGGCCGAACAGTGAATTCATCGCTTAACTACAGACTGTTCTTCAATTTTGACACTTAAAATAGCATCTAATCAGCCCAATAAACATTTTTCCATCCGCCAAATTTGTCCATAATGCTTTAAAATACCGAATACAGACCAAATGCATTTTCTGGCCGAACTGTTCGGTCGGACACTAATGCTCATAATAAAAATAATGCACTACTTAAATCTCTTCAATGTATGCAAAACAAAGCATTGAAAACTGTATATAATCTACCGTTGTTGTATTCAACTATTCCTTTATATAAAGAAGTAAGCAAAGCAATATTACCAATTTATGGGTTCATGAATACCAAGTTTTATTGTTTGTTTTAAATGTATAAATAATATTGGTTACCACACTATACCGTTTGCGCAAAATCAAATAACTTTTAATACACGAAACAGAGCAAATTTTAGAAACAACCAAGCAGCGAATTGATTATATTGGAGGAATTAAATTTAATAATTTGCCACCAGCTTTAAAAACTAATTGATCGAATTTCCATTTTTAAGTCCTCTTGTAAAGAATACTTACTTAATAAAATTGAAACGCATTTAATGTAATCTTTATAAAATCTTTATAATCTTTATAAATCTTTATAATCTTTATAAAACTTTTATAAAATTCGTAATAATTATATATTATAAGCTACTTTTTAACTTATATTTTATTTGTACAGTTATCTTTTAAATTATCTTGCCAACTTGCCTCAATAATGCCTTTTTGGCGCTGAGGCCAAATTGAAATTTGTAATAATGAATTTTGTTCAAATAAAATAAGCAGCTATATATATAGTTGCGAAAAAAAAAAAAAAAAAAACGACATTAAAAATTAATGGTATTCAATCGGTTAACCGTTACTCGATTAATCGATGAAATGATGTCGAACAATTGTTCGAGTAATTCGAAGTGGCCAATTTCGAGTAAAGAATGACTCGAACAATTTTGGTCGATTAATCGAGTAACTCGAGTAATTTAAAAATATGAACTATTTTATATTTTTTTAATATTTTGTATAAAATAATGTGACTGTTATAGTGAATATTTAAATGTTAAGTGCATTTTTATATTAAGTGAGCACTGTTAAAGAAATTATATTACGAAAAACGAAGAACTTAATGCAAAAAACTCCGATATCGAAGAAACTTGGATATTTTTTAAATAAACAAGTTCTAAGACTGGGGTGTTTAAGATTATTGATGCGGATTTGAGGGTTAAAAGTGGGATCAAACATTATTTTTTTTATATTTTAGTTGCCATTTGATCTAAAGAAACTACATATAAATACTATATTTTCAAAAAGGAATTTTAAATGTCATTTACTAAAAACTTTTTGTTGGACCCTTTTATGTCGTTGTAACAAGCCAATTTTAGAAGCCCTATATGGAAATTCATTCAAAATTTTCACATATTAAAATTTACATATAGAAGTAATGAAGTTTTCATTAATATGATGAAAATCTTCTTAAATATTCATGAAAGTTGTTTCAAAACTCCTTTATAATTTTTTTAGAAAAATTACATATCTCAAAATCCCAAAATGATAGGACAAAATGGACTATTTTTTCGTTTAGTACTAACACACTAATATAACAAAACTGTGTCAAGTCTGAGTGAAATTACAAAACGGATCACCTTACAAATATTTTTATAAAATAGTTTAATACATATTTATGAACCAGTTATATTGAAAGAAAATCAATGAAGATTTCAACATATTTATAAAGAATTTCATTGATATAATAACGCTTTTGCTTTGAATGTACTGAGACAAAACTGTCGCAATAATAAATGATCTTAGCAAATGTTTTTCTCTTTTAGATATACTTTTTACTAAAATTTTTAATTAATTTGTTAATTTTTATATATATGTTATATTAGTACTAATAAAATATAAAAACTTACAAAAATGTGAGTTTTTGGAAAATAAAATTAAAGTATTAAAATTGTTCGAGTTACTCGAGTTATTCGAGCAATTTTAAAATCTTACTCGCCTGCTCGAGTAAATTAAGAACCTCAAAATCGAGTTACTCGATTACTCGAACAAAAGCAAACCCGAGTAAATTGAATACCCTAGTAAACACACAAAAACGCATAAAAAACATCTGACATAATCCAAAATATAAATGAAAGTGAATTGGAAAACATAATTTAGTTTAAATAAGACATGGGCGATGTCAGGTATATTTATAAATTTTACAATTGTATATATTTTCTTTATAATTATTGCTTTCAGACTACAATTACACCGGTGAGCTTAAAGGCTTCCTTGGAAAATTTACGATTTTGTTAATACAAGTCATGGCTTTCTCCGATCTTGAAAAAAATCAGATATATGAAAAGAATAATTTGTTCACCAATATTTAAAATAATTGAAATAAGTGGCAGCCTTGATGCACGACATAGTGTTAAAATGGCTTTCAAATAAAAAATTAATAATTTCGTCAAGCTTTTTGTTAATTTTCTGTTTTTTTTTAATTATTTTTTAATCTGCGAAGTAATAATGTTTTTCTTGTTATTTTCATATTTTGCAAAACAAATTAAAAAACAAATTTAAAAGTTTGAAACGCAGTTTTTCATACATAAAAATAGACGCTTAGGATATTAGAAAAATAAACAAAAATCTAAAAATAGAATATTTGTGTTGTTAGTGTTGTCACTTCTGAGTATAATATACAATAACAGAAAAAGCTAATAGGAAAGAAAACTGCAATTTAGCTGCATTAGATTCGAGGCCATACTTAGGTGTGATCGCTAAACGGTCATGACTTGGTATTGTTACGTTTGTAATGTAAGATTCTTACAGCAGCAGGTTGTTAAAAAACTTATCATATAGAGACAATATGACAATTATAAGACACAAATAATAATATAATTTAAATGGAAAATCACTGATGAGCCTGTCCATAAAAAGGCAGAAACTAGTCTAGTCTGATTTAAAAATTAATAGTGTTTAGAATTTTTAGAGAAAACGTTTATTTTTCTTCTTAACCTCAACATTTCTATAATAAAATTTTATTATTCAAATATTTTATCTTTGTTTTTTATGGTAAATACATAAAAGACCTTCATTAACATTGGGTATCAAAGTTGTGCATTAACAAGTAAATTTGTGTTTTTTCTCAGTTTTTACTAGTTTACTTTTAGACTTTTCGACTTTGTTTCGTTTTTGTCCAAAGTCGACTTTATGACTTTATTCTAAGTAAAAGTCAATTAATCGGATTTTTGTATGAACATTTTTAATTCGCGATAAAAATTACCGTTTTCATTGTTTTGGCATCAATGAATTGACATCTTAATGTATAATTTATGCTTTATTAATAATGATAAGGAGCACGAATTTCATTAATGTTGAAATTGTATTAAAATATTTTAAAACTTATCCAATTTTTAAAACAAAGTTGGAAAAAAAAATTTTTTTTTCTATAAGACTAATCTCATCCATCAGATAGCCAAAACTCAAAAATCATTTAAATCAGTTCATATTTAATGAAATTTAAAGTTCCGAATAAATTTTTACACTTGTGGTTTTCTACTTTAGTATACTGATGCTCACAGTGTAACAAAATGGGTGCCTATACAATTTGTTATTCAAACGCCTCCTTTACAATTGGGCACATTTTGTCCAAATCGGACCTTTTTGTAACATTTTTGCACAATTTAACATCCCACAGTCGATCAAAGCATTTCTGTGCATAAGCTAAAAGACAAATCTGAGCAATTATTTCGTGTAAAAAAGAAAAAGAAAGTGCTGTTAATGAGGAAAACGCGAAATTTGCCTAAAATTCATATGACAGCACAGCGAAAAAGGACGACCTATGAGTTCATCTTTTAGTAAGTATAATATCTAAATAAATTAAAAAATTATGTGTACCAAAATTCAGCCAAAACAGTTGTATTTGCGAAAGTTAACTTAACAAACACTCTCATTACGGTGAAAGTCTACCAAATATTTGCCAATTTCAATTTAAAAAATGGTCACATACAATGGATTTCGTAAATTCAAGGCACCAACAATGGATTTCGTAAATTCTTTTTTAAATTCAAATTTATTTCTAACAATTTTTTTATTCGAAATGCTTGTAAATTGAAGTTTTTCATATAAAAATTTTTTAAGAACAAAAATTCAAAATTACAAAATGCAAGTTATTGGTGGCAATTTAAAAAACTTTTTTCGTATTTACAAAAATACGCTATGACACTTTTTTAATAATACAAACAGAATTTTGTAATTTGTTTCTGTGTATGAATTTGAAATTAAAATTTTAAAATATTTTGCAGACATTCACTGTATTGTTAGTTATTGTCATTTGTTAAAATAACTTTCGTAAATATAAACTTTTTCTGGCTAAATTTTAGCGCACATCATTTTGTAAGCTATTTACATATGAGGGCAGTCCAAAAATTAGCCGACCTGTCATATAAAACACAACAAATGTGGATACAATTTTCTACATTTCATGATCTCCTTCAAGTTCTACACACTTTTTATAGTAATATTCAATGGCTTGGTTAACATGTTTATATTTGGAAATGTCTATCTGCTTAAAATAGCTATCAACCGCAGACTTCACCTCTTCATTGTTGGAAAATCTTTTACCTCCAAGCCATTTTTTCAGGCTTTTGATTATGGAAAGGGGGGTTTGTTATGGAAAATGTCAACTTTAATTTGCTTTTGGTTTCATCCCATTCCAATTCGGAATGTTCGATTCTGTATCACTGTGTAATTTGAGCAAATATGGTTAAATATAGTAAAAAGTGAGAAAAAAACAAGGATTTACTTGACAATGCTGCACCAAAGTAACCAAATTTGACACCAGAATGTTAATGATGGTCTTTTATGTATTTATCATAAAAAACTGATTGTAACAAAATATGCGTTGAAAAATGCAAATTTTCGAAAAATCTAGCCCATAAGCGAAAAAGCTGGCTACGCCATTTAAATCAGCGTGTCCGAAATATTTAGGAAAAATGGACGGCACTCTGGTTTTATTTTTCGAGTTGCTCAGTGCAATTACTATATATTATAAAATAATGGCATAGCCATATAAGCATTAAAAAATAAGTAAGAAACATTATTGGTTCTCGCACCAAACGCAATGAATTTTGACTGAACATTTTTTTTATGTGATATTTTTTTGACATTAAATTGCTTTCTGATATTTACTTATAAAGGGTGTTTTTTATACAGGTATACAACTTTAAGTTTGCAACACTTTTTTAGCTGGCGGCCATTTTGTCAGCTGTCAAGTAATTTATGTTTAGTTCCAAATTGTGCAAATTTATTTTGAAAAGCATAGTTCTGTTCGAAATACGTATAGCGCTCTATGTCCATTTTACGGTCAACATTATCGTCCATCAGAGCAATTAATTCGATTAACTATGGAACGTTTTTGCACCATGTTTACTCTAAATGATAATATGCATCCACAGAGACGTAATACAGTGCGTGCAGAAGAAGTCATTTCTTCTGTAGAGCGTTGCGTAAAGGAATACCCCAATCAGTCTATCCGCCATCGGTCAGAACGTTACAATCAATGGTAACACAATTGATTTATTGAAGGAAACGTTTGGTAACCGCATAGTTTCAAGTTTCGGAACCGTGAATTGGCCTCCAAGATCTTGAGATTTAACGCCGCTGGACTATTTTCTGTGGGGATATGTGATGTCGCTAGTCTACGCCGATAAGACCGAAAAGATTGACCACTTGGAGGACAACATTCGCAGCGTTATTGCCAATATACGGTCACAAATGTTGAAAAAAGTCATAGAAAATTGGAC
This sequence comes from Delia radicum, assembly GCA_021234595.1. Lineage (NCBI taxonomy): Eukaryota > Metazoa > Arthropoda > Insecta > Diptera > Anthomyiidae > Delia > Delia radicum. The sequence continues at coordinate 72,955,748 of CM037855.1, read as the reverse complement.
CTCCAGATTAGACTACGTCCGAGCCAGCCGTGGCCGTTAGATGCCAGATTTAAGTTATAATGCCAGAAGATCAGCTTTCGAATAAAGTAAATTTTATGTCAATTTAAGAAATTCATCTTTGTTTTATTCCATTTCAAAGTTATATACCTCTATAAAAACACCCTTTTCTTTCATCATGTTATATATGTTATATTTATGCAAATATTTAAATAAAAAAGGTTTTATAATCCTTTAGAAATTTCATTCGCTGCAGAAGGTTTTTGTTTCAAGCTGACTTAAAAATTATATTTATTATCAATAAAATATTTCCAATAAGGTTGTGGCCTGTAATTTTTTTGCAAAAAAAGTTATAGCCCTATTGTACACGTGTTGTTTTAGAAACATTTAACTTTAATCTCTATCCACGCAACTACAAAATTGACTACATTCATATTTAATTGAACGAAAATATTTTTTAGGTCATTGCCTGAGGTCATAAATAGTAATAATAACATGCTTACGCATGAAATTCAAGGACACTGAAAGGGATACCCATTATATAGTTCGTCTAAACAAATATAGCCTCAAGGAAGAAATAAACATTTGTTTTTATGCAAACATACACTAAGAATACTATTGTGACGGCCACAAACACTTTAAATTATTTTTCTGCACAGCAGAATTTAAATTGAATTTTAAAAACAAAATACACTTTCAAGTGGCATCTTTTGTCACTGCACTTTTTTTTTATTAGCTGTCAGGCTGACAATATTTGACACTTCAATTCGCCTAAAAATGTTAACCTGTCAAAAGTTTTTACAAGGGTACTTAAACTGTGGGAAAAAGAACAGGGATGTTACACAATAAAAATACTTTTGAGCACAAGATGGCATGTGATTCGGCCATTTCTTTTTATTGGCCACAGTGAAAAGACGTAAGTCAAGTACACAAAAAAATTAATATAGGAAAAGTGTGATCAGTTTTGTTTTAAAAGAAAGGTGAATTTGTTAATTCCCATCTAAAGATAATTCCCATTAAAGATATTTCTAATTGTTTTGAGCCATTGGATTTCCGGGGATAATATTTGTAAAGAGGATTAGAGGTAAGAAGATGAAATGTGGGATCATTGCAGGAATTATTTATGAGGAGAACAAATATTCGTTTTTTTTCTATAATAGCTTAAATAAATTGGGAATTTCGGATTTATACTATCTTCACGATTGGTTTTGCAACCTGACTTGCGAAAGGTTTATGCTTGTAGCTGAAAGAAAAAAGATCTTTTGTCTGAATTTTACCGGTAAGCATGGCTCACGTATTATGACATGTGCCATTTAGCACGCCATTCGTTTGCCATATATAATAAGTCAAAATATAATATGTCTCAATATTGTAGTTGGACGCTTTATATGCATGTAACTAAATGGTGTGTAAAATGGGGGTATATTTCGGTAAAATTTTAATCGTTTTATTATATTTGTTAAAACAGGGTTTTACGAAAAAGAAAAGATAGTGTTGCTGGTCAATTGTCTGGCAAGTACGTGGATGTTCGTTGGCTCCACCTAGAGGCCAGTAGGACAGCCTGGTAAAATCTGAATTCGAACGGTTAAAAGATCGGCTAAAACTGTAAGTAAATGCATTTACCAATTTTTCGATAGTTGAGTTCCCAAAAACGTATTACCGACTGAACTTGGCAAATGGCATCCACGTTTATACACCGGGTAACAAACGAAGAAAAAAAGAAAACCGTGTATAAGTGGAAAATTAATTTTCTTTGCATATAAAAAGCAAAACGATGATATAAATAGGACAAGAAAAGGACAAATGTAAACCTAACCTAACAAAAAAAAAAAAAAAAATAATAACCTCTAACTCTAAATTTCTAATATAATGTATATACTCGAGATCTATGTTTTGTGTTTTCTGTGAATGAATAATTATTCATAAAAAAAAAAAAAACAACGATTTAATAGAAAACCAGTAGTTAAAAAAAAAATATATATATATTAAAACAAAAAAAAAAAAAAAATATTAAAAATAACTATTAAAACTATTGCATTGTCAAAAAAAAAAATAAGAAATTAAATTACTCTTAATAAGGATCCTTCCAAATTAAATATAAAGTTAGTTCGATTAAAGAACAAACACTATAGTTAATAAATTTCTAGAAATAAGTTTTTTTTCATTGTTTATATTATTTTACTCAAAACCATGGTATTTGATAAAAATTTGTAGTTATCTTAAATAAATTATTGTTACTTTGATTATTTTTTTTGTCATAATAAAACCCCCCCTATGAATTATTATAATTAAAAAAAAATGAATTGTGTTATGTCAATGTTGGGCTAAGGTTTAAAATACGGTTGAGTATGTAGATATTGTTCGATAAGATGATCATTCAATTAGGGATATTCTAAAAAAACTTTGATTGCAGACGCAGGAATATCACGGATAACCTCTACGGTTATGTCAGGGGTGGGCAGTCTGTTTGGCCATCTAACCTGGTCTTTCATCCCTGAGATCCTGGTGCTTTTTTCTTCTTTAAAGGAAAAAGGAGGTATGAAGAAAGTTTGTCCGTTTTTTTTGTAGTTTCTCTTCCGGTTTGTGTTTTGTTTAACGTTATTTGTTTAAAAATAAAAAAAAAAAAAAATATATCTTTTCCATCTGGCACGAAAATTAAATGTAGTGACGTTACGGAAAAGAATCCCCCCCTCCGGCGAGCTAAGCCGAAGCCGAGACTAGCGTGCCACTCCGTAATCAACACCCCGTCACTTACATTTTGGCGCCCCACATGCGAGCATTTTTTTTAATGCCGTAGCCCATTGTTCGAAAGTTTTGGACAGTATAGTAGTCCCGGAAAGTTGTCTTCAGAAAATAACTATGCCAGCGCCGCAGCTTTACTCGACAATCTTTCAAACTTTGGGGAATTAAATGGATTCAAATCGAGTTATATCCGTAACGTAAGCCGCGAATAAAAAGACCACGGGTCAAAATTCATTGTCGACGTTTACGTGTATAATGAGAAATGGAAATGTTTGATTCACTTTATGTTTTGTTTGTCCTGTGTTTAGTCCAGTATTAAATTTTTCATATTTCTGAAAATGAGTTTCGGATTCCAATGTTACCCGGGATTCGAAGTGAAAAGTTTTTTTTTCCTTTGAGTTGACTTAAATTTTTATTATGTTTTACGAAAATAAAACATCATTAATAATTTCGAACTGATATGTTTACAAATTTATATTAAATTATCTAAAACTACTGATTAGATACATGTATAATATAAATCATGTTTCACCAGTGTCAGTATTATCAGGACTCTATCTCAGGGATTGTGTTTTATTATCTTGTCGATCAATTCTACTGAAAAAACTCAACCTTTTAATGTACCTGTAAAGAAAAGAGAAAATTGAAGTTGTATATTTTTTTGTGTTTGTCAGAACAAAAAAAAAAAAAAAAAAGAGAAAAGAAAATAAATATAAAAGTAGTTTGTAGTAACATACTAAACTTATGTATGATATTAAAATTAATTACAAAGAGCATAGACTAATATTGTTTTAAAAAAAATTACTAATTTATTTATTATATATATCTAACCTAGTAAATACTAATTCAACTAAACTTACTAAAACTTAAATTGATTTAAAGATTTGGCAGGACAAATTGCTCGAAACGTTGTCTATCAAAATTTTATTTTTACTTAAAAGTCAGAATTACCTAGAATCAATTTATTTTAGGGAAATAGTTAGATACCGAAGTAATTTTTTTTTATTATCCAGCATCAGCGACTACTACCTAATAATTAGATTTTGTTTTACAGTTGAATTTAGCGGACAATTGTGACAATTATTTTAGATTTTGAACTTAATATTGTGGAATAGCGTGGAATATTTGTCTAGTGAGAGTTTATTTTTGCCAGGGAAAGAGTAAATTTGATTATCCGTCCGGCTGTTTTATTTTTTTTTAGAGGATAACTCTGAAGAGAACCTGATTTTTGTCATTAGCACTTTGCTTCTACTCCAAAATGAATCAAATGCAGTTAAGGACTAAGGGAAATACCCCAGCCGAAAATTCTACACAACCACCAAAACCCCCACCAAAAGCTCCTCCAAAAGCTCCGCCAAAAGGACCACTTAAGGGACCACCACAAATACCACCAACAGACCCACCACCAGAACCACCATCACAACCAAATCTATCCAGACAAACTACATCATCACCCAATCTCAGTGCTCTAAATTCGCCAGAATTTTTAAGCGAAACTGCTATGGAAATACGTGAAAATATAAGAAGAAATCAGATTACGCAAAAGTTATACCAGCCAGTAGATACCAACGTTATTGTGAATGGGAGCGGTTTGACATTAAAAGAATATGTAAGTGCATCAGTAGGAGCAGTTCAAGCTAGCATATTAGAGGATATTCGAGAAAATGTCGGTAAAATCGTGAGAGAAATCTTAAGATCCGAGGGAGTACCAACTAATTCCACGATTCAAACTCAAATTGAAACAAACCAAGAACAATACCATGAAGTCCCACAACAACAATATCTCGAAAACCCGCAGCAACAACAATATCAACAACCACTTCAACAACAGCAACCGCAATACTCTCAACAGCAATTTACTCGACAACAAGACTATTGCCAATTGCCGCTGCACCCGTCACAACTGCCCCAAAATAATTATAGAGCTGGCGAAATGATGCATGACTACGGACAAAAAAATAACCATTTCGATTTAACGAAATGGGGTATAAAATTTAACGGATCTTCAAAATCTGTGAGTATAGAAGATTTTCTTTTTAGAGTTGAATCAATCAGGGAAAGTTTTAATTGCCCATGGCGAATATTAATGAATGGTTTTCACCTACTGTTAGAGGGAGACGCATATGAATGGTTATGGAATTTTCGTATGCAAAATCCCCAATGTGCCTACGACCTCCTTAAAACTAATATAATAAAAAAATTTAAAAGATTTGACAGTGACTTTGAAATTACTAGAAAAATTATGGACCGAAGGCAGTCGTATAATGAATCAGCCGACACTTTCATAACCGAAATAAACAGGCTCAAAAATCAACTAAGAACTCCTATACACGAATATGAATTAGTACAAATTGTTAAAGATAACTTAAAAGACGGTATTGCTCAATTAGTATACCCAATTAGAATAGGAACTTTAGATCAGTTACTCGACGAATGTAAAAGAGCCGAAAGAAGTATGTCAAAACGTCATCAAAATAGGCAACAACCTATAAACAACTACCGTAGAATTAATGAACTAAATATGCCAATGATGTATAATGAATATACAGAGTATTTAAATGAGAATCCGTCACAACAAATAGAAAGTCATATAGAAGCTTTACATCACAATGCGCCACCAGCTCGTCAGTTAATATGCTGGAATTGTAAAGTCCCTGGGCACACATTTATCGAATGTGCGTTAAAACAACGAAATATTTTCTGTTATAAGTGTGGGTTCGATAACGTTACCTCGCCAGAATGCCCGAAATGCCCGGGAAACTCCTCGAAGAACATGTTGAGGACTGGGGCAACTTGTTCGGAACCAAAAACCCAGTAAATAAGGAGAATACAAATCCCGACAGTACAAAAATTTCCGACAAAAATATAATTAATGATAAAAGTTCTAATTTTAACAACAATGACTGCTCTGACGCTGAAAACAACGACGACAACAAACCTAAAATTAAAATAAGCCAAAACGAAAAAAAAATTTATACTAACAAATTTTCCAACACCCTTAAAACCGAAAATATAAACGAGTTTCTAAATCGTAATAAGGAAGTTAAACTTAAAAAGATTGTGCCATTTGAAAAAAAATTAGAAAGATATATCAAAAGACGTGAAGAAATTTTTGCTGATTTTCCAAGCAAAAGATATAAAAAAATTTTAAAAACCAGAGACAGATATTATGAAAGAAAAAAAGAACGAAAAGAAATCGCATCGTCTATTCTATCATCCTTTACAGATATCAGACCATTTTTAGATGTGTCATTAAACAAAGTAAATTTAAAAGGGCTAATGGACAGTGGAGCAAATGTGAGCTGTCTAGGCAAAAATTGTTTTGAAAATATTGCTAAAATGAAAACAAAAATTTACGACTTTCGCTCCAAGATAAGAACTGCAGAAGGTAGAAAACAACAAATAGTGGGAAAAGTTCTCTTAGAAGTCGAATGCAATAATCGAAAAGAACTTATACGATTTTATCTAGTACCATCTCTGACACAAGAGCTAATTTTAGGATATGATTTCTGGAAAAGATTTGATATAAAAATTTCCATTGGAGACCATATAATAAACGAATTGTCTTTAGATACTCCTGATCCTCAAGTTCACCAACTGAATATGGAACAACAAATAAAATTGGAAAACGCAAAATTAGAATTTAAATGTTACACTAAATACGGCCTAGGTAAAACCCATTTGGAAACTCATATTATAGACACTGAAAATGCTGCGCCAAGAAAAATGAGATACTACCCAGTATCGCCAGCTATTCAAAAACTTACTTATGCAGAATTGGACAGAATGCTGGATCTCGATGTGATTGAAATTGCAACTCAAGCAGAATGGAACAACAGAACAACGTTAGTAATGAAACCGGGTAAAAATAGATTGTGTTTGGATGCGAGAGAGCTCAACAAAGTGACAAAAAAAGATGCTTACCCATTACCCAACATCGATGGTCTACTAAGTCGTCTAGGTGATACACACTTTATTTCAGCAATAGACCTTAAAGACGCCTTCTGGCAAATTCCTTTGGAAGAATCGAGCCGCCAGAAAACAGCATTTACAGTACAAGGAAGGCCACATTACCAATTCAAAGTAATGCCCTTTGGATTATGTAATGCTGCCCAGCGTTTGTGTAGACTTATGGATAAAGTGGTGCCGACTGAATTGAAGGATAAAGTTTTTGTATACCTAGATGATCTACTGATAGTGTCACCAAACTTTGAAGAACATATCGAAATGCTAAAGATAATCGGTAAGAGTCTAACGAAAGCTGGACTTACAATTAATATGCAAAAGTCGAAGTTTTGCCATAAAGAATTAAAGTATTTGGGATATATTGTAGGCGGCGGCAAGCTAAAAACAGATCCTAGTAAAGTAGAAGCCATAACGAATATTACGCCACCAAAAAACGCAAAAGATGTACGAAAATTCCTGGGAACTGTTGGCTGGTATCGTAGGTTCATACCTGATTTTTCAACCCTCACCGCACCACTCACAGATACTCTAAAGAAAAGTGCAAAATTTATTTTGACACCTGAAGCCAACAATGCTTTTGAAGAACTAAAACTTCGTCTTGTATCGAGCCCTGTTCTGAGCAGTCCAGATTTTCAAAAGCCGTTTTTCGTTCAATGCGATGCATCAAACGTCGGCATAGGGGCTGTTTTGTTTCAAAAGGATGAGATAGGGGAACACCCAATCGAATACTTTTCAAGAAAATTAAATTCAGCACAAAAAAACTACTCAACTACTGAAAAAGAGTGTTTAGCCGTTGTTTTGGCAATAGAGAAATTCCGGCAATACATTGAAATGATGGAGTTCACGGTAATAACGGACCATTCAAGTTTAAAATGGCTAATGCAACAAAAAGATTTAAATGGAAGATTAGCCAGGTGGAGTCTAAAGTTGCAAGGCTTCAAATTTGATATACAACATCGAAAGGGATCTAAAAATATTGTACCAGATATGTTATCACGTTTAGACATGGAAGAACTTGAAATGGAAATAAATGCAATTATAGATTTTAATTCAACGGAATTTCAAAGTCCAGAATACATTAAACTTATAGACACAATTCAACAAAATAAAGATTCTCTACCAGATTTGAAAATAACCGACGGTTATGTATATAAAAAGACAAAATTTAACCGCGGGAATGAAGAAGAGGATGAATGCTGGAAAATTTGGTTGCCTGAAAAACTGACCGAAAATGTCATTAAAAGAGCCCATGAGGACAACACCTGCCATGGAGGAGTAACTAAAACCCTGTTTAACGTACGCGAATTCTTCTATTGGCCAACAATGTCAAAGCAAGTACGAGATTATATAAAACGATGTGACTTATGTAAAGAGTGTAAACACCCCAAACAAACACTTAGACCACCAATGGGAAATGAGGTGATCACTCACCGCCCTTTCCAGAAAATTTATATAGACTTTTTAGGGCCTTACCCTCGTACAAGAACTGGTAACACACACATTTTTATCGTTTTAGACCATGCCACAAAATTTGTTCTTTTAAAAGCAATGATCAAAGCAACATCTAAAGCCGTCATAAAATTTTTGACATCTGAAATTTTCCACAAATTTGGAGTACCGGAAATTGTCCACTCAGACAACGGGAAACAGTTCACTTCAGACGCTTTTAAAGAACTTATGAACCTGTTTGGAATTCACCACATGAGAACAGCTATTCACTCCCCACAATCGAATGCCAGTGAGAGGGTCAACCAAAGCATTCTTAGCAGTATTAGAACCTACTTGACATCTGATCAAACAAAGTGGGATGAGAATTTATCAAACATTGAATGTGCGTTGAGAACTACAGTACACGCATCTACCGGTGTCACACCATATTTTGCCTTATTTGGTTATAACATGGTTACCCATGCACAGGCCTACCAAATAATGAAAAAACTAGGTAATATTGATGATGGCGAAACACAAATTTTACCAAAATCTGCGAAAATGCAGTTAATTCATGAAAAAATCAAGGAAAAGTTACACCAGTCGTACGAAAAAAATGTCAAAACCTACAACAAAAGATGTAAAACTTCTAATTTTAAACCAGGTCAAGAGGTATACCGTAAAAATTTTACTCAAAGCGACTTCTCAAAAGCTATAAATGCAAAATTGTGCAAACAATGGATAAAATGTAGAATACGAAAAGCTATTGGCAAAAACCTTTACGAAATTGAAAACCTTAAGGGACATTTAGTAGGAACTATACACGGTCAACACCTTAACATTAACTTGTTGTTTACATAGTTTTCTCATAGGAACTTTTGGTAGTACAATGTTAAACACACAATTTATTTTAGTTTTCAATTGATAAAAATTAATTTAATTTGGAATCAAATTTCGAGTTCGAATACAAATGGGCTAACCAAAATATTTCATTTGTTAATTTCTTTTTGCTTTGCTTTTTAGCTGAACTTTGAAGAATTATGAAAGACCCAATTTTGATTTGTAAATGAAAACGTGCGAAAATTAAATTTTTTTTATACATATTTTTTTTACATCTGCGAAGTTTGATTAGAAAATGTCCACAGGTCGACCTATGACATGTCTTTCTTTTAATGCGTTAACCACTGAATTTTAATATATATCACGGGATTTTTGCCGAGAAACGTTTAAGAGGAAAACTTACAATTTTAGTCCAAGAGTATGTTATCAACTGAATTAGGGCCATAATCAGGCGTCTCTCCTTTTTGTCCGGGCGGTATTTTAAAATTTGACCGTGATGATCGGATTTAGAATTGGTTTCACATCAAGGTATGCACATCAGCTACTGTAGAATACATTTTTTTTTGAACGGTTAATTAGGGTATCTAAGATAGAATATATTTTGTTTATCTACTCATCACTTATAATTATTTTGTGCATCGGTAGATCCACCTTTTTGATTCATATGTGAAATGAAAGCTTTTTATTTACTTGTCCATTTATCTTTGAAGTGGCAACATACGTAATTTTTTTTAACATCTTTTCACAATTGTGTTTATAAAGAGGCGAAAGTGTATTTGTGGCGTTTTACCTGAAATTTAAATTGGATATACCTACAATTGACAGAAATATTTTAACATAGAATACTCATCCTCAAAATGTCATCAGTTTACGATACAACCCGGCCTTATTCATCTTGCCATCAATGGTATCAATCAATCCTTTTTGGTTCTCGTTTGTATGGAGTCCAAGTTTTTTTTTGTTTACGTTTGCGTCCGGACTTCGTCTAATTCCCAACTCTGGATACTTCAATGATTGTGTATCCAAGAGTAGGCTTTGTGACGGCCACAAACACTTTAAATTATTTTTCTGCACAGCAGAATTTAAATTGAATTTTAAAAACAAAATACACTTTCAAGTGGCATCTTTTGTCACTGCACTTTTTTTTTATTAGCTGTCAGGCTGACAATATTTGACACTTCAATTCGCCTAAAAATGTTAACCTGTCAAAAGTTTTTACAAGGGTACTTAAACTGTGGGAAAAAGAACAGGGATGTTACACAATAAAAATACTTTTGAGCACAAGATGGCATGTGATTCGGCCATTTCTTTTTATTGGCCACAGTGAAAAGACGTAAGTCAAGTACACAAAAAAATTAATATAGGAAAAGTGTGATCAGTTTTGTTTTAAAAGAAAGGTGAATTTGTTAATTCCCATCTAAAGATAATTCCCATTAAAGATATTTCTAATTGTTTTGAGCCATTGGATTTCCGGGGATAATATTTGTAAAGAGGATTAGAGGTAAGAAGATGAAATGTGGGATCATTGCAGGAATTATTTATGAGGAGAACAAATATTCGTTTTTTTCTATAATAGCTTAAATAAATTGGGAATTTCGGATTTATACTATCTTCACGATTGGTTTTGCAACCTGACTTGCGAAAGGTTTATGCTTGTAGCTGAAAGAAAAAAGATCTTTTGTCTGAATTTTACCGGTAAGCATGGCTCACGTATTATGACATGTGCCATTTAGCACGCCATTCGTTTGCCATATATAATAAGTCAAAATATAATATGTCTCAATATTGTAGTTGGACGCTTTATATGCATGTAACTAAATGGTGTGTAAAATGGGGGTATATTTCGGTAAAATTTTAATCGTTTTATTATATTTGTTAAAACAGGGTTTTACGAAAAAGAAAAGATAGTGTTGCTGGTCAATTGTCTGGCAAGTACGTGGATGTTCGTTGGCTCCACCTAGAGGCCAGTAGGACAGCCTGGTAAAATCTGAATTCGAACGGTTAAAAGATCGGCTAAAACTGTAAGTAAATGCATTTACCAATTTTTCGATAGTTGAGTTCCCAAAAACGTATTACCGACTGAACTTGGCAAATGGCATCCACGTTTATACACCGGGTAACAAACGAAGAAAAAAAGAAAACCGTGTATAAGTGGAAAATTAATTTTCTTTGCATATAAAAAGCAAAACGATGATATAAATAGGACAAGAAAAGGACAAATGTAAACCTAACCTAACAAAAAAAAAAAAAAAATAATAACCTCTAACTCTAAATTTCTAATATAATGTATATACTCGAGATCTATGTTTTGTGTTTTCTGTGAATGAATAATTATTCATAAAAAAAAAAAAAACAACGATTTAATAGAAAACCAGTAGTTAAAAAAAAAATATATATATATTAAAACAAAAAAAAAAAAAAATATTAAAAATAACTATTAAAACTATTGCATTGTCAAAAAAAAAAAATAAGAAATTAAATTACTCTTAATAAGGATCCTTCCAAATTAAATATAAAGTTAGTTCGATTAAAGAACAAAACACTATAGTTAATAAATTTCTAGAAATAAGTTTTTTTTCATTGTTTATATTATTTTACTCAAAACCATGGTATTTGATAAAAATTTGTAGTTATCTTAAATAAATTATTGTTACTTTGATTATTTTTTTTGTCATAATAAAACCCCCCCTATGAATTATTATAATTAAAAAAAAATGAATTGTGTTATGTCAATGTTGGGCTAAGGTTTAAAATACGGTTGAGTATGTAGATATTGTTCGATAAGATGATCATTCAATTAGGGATATTCTAAAAAAACTTTGATTGCAGACGCAGGAATATCACGGATAACCTCTACGGTTATGTCAGGGGTGGGCAGTCTGTTTGGCCATCTAACCTGGTCTTTCATCCCTGAGATCCTGGTGCTTTTTTCTTCTTTAAAGGAAAAAGGAGGTATGAAGAAAGTTTGTCCGTTTTTTTTGTAGTTTCTCTTCCGGTTTGTGTTTTGTTTAACGTTATTTGTTTAAAAATAAAAAAAAAAAAAATATATCTTTTCCATCTGGCACGAAAATTAAATGTAGTGACGTTACGGAAAAGAATCCCCCCCTCCGGCGAGCTAAGCCGAAGCCGAGACTAGCGTGCCACTCCGTAATCAACACCCCGTCACTTACACTATGTAGGTAATGGCCAATTGTAGTTAAAAGCAAATGTAATTAAAAACAAATGTAATTAAAACAAATGAAATTTCACTTGAAAAAAGGACGACTTAAATTTCAGTAAATTCAATTGTCATTGGAACCACCTATTTAGTAGAAATGAACCACATATGTAGTAAAAAATAAACAAAAATTATTTTGTTTTATTTTTTTAAATAAAAAGCAACTACTGTATATAATGAATGTAAAAGCGTAATACAGTAATTTGATGTGGTTTCTTTTATAAATGAACTATCAATGTAGTCAAAATTTCTAAATTTCTCCTACAAATGACTGTTTTTTCACCTAAAAATAAAGATACTGTATTACAACTAATACTACTTCAAATGTTTGCAGCAGAACTTCCATGAGTGTATACTCCAATTAATTTCTGTTGCAATTTACCCAATTTATAGTAGGAAACTGTGCTCCTACTATGATTTGGGTAAATTCTCAGTATGTGTAAGTGGAAAAAACACATATTATGTGTAAGTTCGTGAACAAAAAGTGTGTAAGTTACGCAAGTTATGAAAAAAATATAATTAAATTTATAAATAAATGAGTAATTTTACTAAGATTTCGAGTATAAAGCATTTTTTACGCGTAAACGTACGGATAAAATGCGCAAAAATATATTTTTGTATGCGTAAAAAACTTAAAAAAATTCGTATATAGCTTGCGGTAAACAAAGAAAAAAATCCCAAAAATTGTTTTAAATAAAACAAAAAAAAATATTTTTTAGAATTAGTTTTATTAATGTGTTATGTAATAAAAATTTAACAAATAATATTTGTGTATACACACATGTTTTATGTTTCACATTCCCATGAAAGTGAAAACAATACGACTTTTTTGATACTTTGACTTTCACACACTCCATTTTTTTTTCGCTTTACTTTCCTGTAGATGAACCTGGGTGAAAGTAAAACGAAAGTACTTCTGACCTTGCAAAAGTTTCTTAAAAGCCATAAGATCTCTTTGTAAATTAAACTTTAGTATTTTTTCTATCTATTTTCATTAAAATAATGAAACTTTTACAAAAACTTCTATATAAATAAACGAATTTAAATATAGTCCAATAATTTTTAATTTTTTATTCGTATTTGTAAAAAAACAGGAAGAAGAAGAAGAAAAAGAAGAACAAAATAAAAGAACTAGTTTTCTTACTTTAATTGGACTTTTTTGGTAAAAATATCTTTAAATTAAAAGAAAAAAATTCACTTAATTTTTTCATACATACACCGAAGTTATTGAGTCACTATTTTTTTTATTATTAAAATTTTAAAATTGATTCAAAAATTTTCTTTAATTTTTAAATGGCGACCATGAATTTTGTTAATGTTCGAAAAAGAAGTGATGCCTGCATAAAAAAAAACGGTGCTCCCAGAAATAAATTTTTAACCAAAGTTGTGATATAATAATAGTTGTAATATAAAAATACAATTAAAGGTAGATTAATAACCACAAACTGATTGTTGAAAAGATATATAAATTGTTATTAAATTTTACACAAAAAGGAGAACTAAAAGTACACAAATTTTGATTAAATTGTCTTTAATTCTAATGAAAATGTTCATTGAATTATGTGGCAGATCTGTGTCATGATTAACATGTGTCACAAGAAAAAAATATAAAATAGAAATATATTATTGAATTAGAGGTCCAAGTCGATCGGCGCAAAGCCGGCTTGGGGCTACTGCCAACTTTGTTTAGAGCTCAAGCCGCCATCGAACAATTCGGGCTAAATTTATTAGCCGACTTAACTAGATTTTTGTAATTCAATGAGCGAAACATAGTTTTAAATGCTTTATATAATATTTTATTTACTGCTTATTTTTTCTTCTAAAGACCATTCCGATTTTTATAATTAATCGGGCAGCTCTTAAATTCTCAATTATAAAAATAACAATATGAAAACATATTTCAAAGAGCTTTTTTGTAAAAAAAACATTGTATGTGTTGTTTCTAGATAACGTTTAAAACATAAATTTGTTAGTTAATTCTGTGTGCGAGCGGTTTTTGGACGTATTCGCCCATAGGCTTAAACCGCCGCCTATAATTTTTTACTACGGCGGAGACGTCGACTATTTGAGTCGGACTGGACCTCTGTATTGAATTGATCAACAAAAAACATATGTTTTGGAAACGTTTACTTTTCGAATATTAGTTCTAAATTTATACATTTACGGGGATTATAAAGCACCAAATTTCCATTTCATGTGTTTTTTTAAAGCCATTCGCATTCAAAAAGTAAGGAAACACAGGACATGAGCAATAAAGAGCTTCGAATATTGAATTCTATTTTGATTCAATTCCTTAAAAGTCGAATCAGATTTTTTTTAATTGAATGCATTTTTTCTTAATCAATCGCAGAGAATTCATTCTTTGGAATCGTTGGGAATCAATGAGAATTCAATCATTCAATTTATTTTTTACTCAATCGATTTTTTACTCAGTCGATTTACAATTTGGGAATTGTCAAAATCGCCGAAAACGAACAAAATCGCCAAAATTGATAAATATCGCTATAACTGAAATAAAATCGCTGAAATTAAAAAATCCCAAAATTTAATAATTCTTCTACTTTGAAAAAAAAACCAAAAATTAAAAAAAAAAAAACTTCAAAATTGAAAAAAAACCACAAAGTGAAAAATTCGCTAATATTGAAATAATCAACATTATTGAATAAAAAATCACCAAAATTAAAAAAAAATCGCAAAAAATTCTAAACATGCAATTTTTTAAGAAAACATTAAATAATCGTTGTAGTGGTAATAGACTTGAGTTTTGAACAATTGCACACAAAATTTTCCTCTAGCACCCTTAGTTTTCGCAATATTTACCTTTAAAAAATTGCCTAAATAAAATCCGCCCATAACTCAGAAAATAATAGAGCTAGTGGAAAAATGTTTGTCCTAAATTGCGATCGCGGTTTTCTTGAAAATAAAGCAACACAAAGCAAAAATAGCATTTATTTGGAACATCGCCTGTGTTTCGCAAACTAATAAAGATAAATGTACATTTTCAATTTCAATATATTCCGTTTTTTCAAATTTAGCTTTTTTCCCATTCGAGGGTTTTTTTCGTCTTTGGCGATTTTTATTTTAGTTTTAACATTTATTTTTAATAAGTTTGATATAATTTTTATTTTTAATAATGTTTTTTCGACCTTTATTTGTGCAATGAAAATGAAAATCATGCAAGTTCGAGGCCATACTCAATATTTCTTTATTAGGATATTGACCTAACAAATAATCTATAGAGTTTTTGTCTTCAAATTTATTAATTGCCCACTTTCAGGAATGCGTTGATAGATCTATTTCGGGAATTTTCTAGGTTCCTGAAAGGGTCAAATAATAAATTTGAAAACAAAAAAATCTATAGATTAGTTAGTACAATATCCTAATAAAGAAATATTAAGTATGGCCTCGAACTTGAATAATTTTCCTTCCACAATTGAAGGCCGAAAAAAAAACATAATTTTTATTTTTAATAAAATTTATATCAAACTTGTATAAAAGACAAGGTACGGTCTAGTTTACTCCCAATGTTTTTGTTTATAAACAAAACAAAAAAATTAAAAGGAGGAAAAAAACAAAAAACGTGTATTGAATATCCACCAAAGGTGGACCTTGCACATAACAATCAAGTTTTAAATTTATTTTTGATCAATGGTGATAATCTTTACCTTCGAGCTCTTATATTAATTCTCATGTAGTGAGTAAACTAGTTTAAGTTTAATGTTTGATGTTTGGCATGGGATTGTTACCTCTTTCAAACGTGTTCTGATGATGGGAACCTAGAAAATTCCCGAAATAGATCTACCAACACATTCCTGGAAGGGTCAAATAATAAATTTGAAAACAAAAAAACTCTATAGACTATTTGTTAGGACAATATCCTAATAAAGAAATATAGAGTATGGCCTGGAACTTGAATAATTTTCATTTTCATTCAAAAAAACATAATTTTTAATTTTAATAAAAATTATGTCAAACTTATTTTTTCATTCATTTAATTTTTTTTTCATAGTTTTTACTCTCAGATTTAAACCAACATAAAATAAAGTCACTGGACTTGGGAATTACATTCATTAAAAAGAATTTTCCGTATCGGTGCTTGGTCAAAAGTTGTCTGGTAGTTTACAAGTGAATCCAAAATGTTCCGACTTTTCAACTTTTGTAGTTTTTCCCATAGGGTTTTTTGCGCCGTTAAATGGAATTGAGTTCTAAGAACAGTATTTAAAAAAAGGTGTAATTTTATAAAGCTTGAGGTACCAAGTTACTGTCAGAGCACCAATATCGGGATAAGGATATCATAAAAAATTTGCGTAAATTTCTTAAAAAATTTTGGTTTTTTGCGTCTGTCATTTACAATTATATTTGAAATTGGCTAGCGTCTTGCGTGAACTCTGTACCTTAGTACAATGCACGTCTGGCTCAAAAAGGCAGTTAAAAATTTTTAAACCCAAAAATTTTATGAACTTTTTAAAAATTATACGAAATAAAATTTTTTTTTCGCATTGTTTTTTATAAAAAACATTGCTCGAGAACATCTTTATGAATCTTCTACAGTGAATCTACGATGGACTAAAATGATAAAGTGTAACAAAATTAGAGCGGAAGTTTTTACCAAACAAACTTCGCTTGGTGACAACTAAAGCGCTGTATCAATTCCGCCAAAACGTACATCAAATACAAGTTTTTAATGATCTTAATACCAAAATCGATACGGCATAAAAAAATGATAAGGAATTTAAATTTTATGGGCCAAACAAAATTTGCATAACCTCAAAAAGCATCCCTATATAAAATTGTTATCAGTTTTATTATTTTTTTGTTTTTATGTACATCGAGATTATTTTTATGTTATTTTCAATTTATAACGAGCTTTTCAAACTCCTTATATTTACAAAAATAAAGCAAATTAAACATATTAGCTAGGTTGATACTAGTATTTCGATCTGGCTGAAGATCTCATCAGAACCCGAAGTTTCAGGAAAGCTAAAGCCTTCATAATAGGCAGGGCTTCAACAAAAAACCTAGTAGTCGTCAATTTTGCTTCATTCTTGTCTTCTGAGTAATCAAACACGTGGTTAGGGTCTTTTCCTAACAAGCATTGCTAATTTTTCGAATGTAAAAGTATTTAATATGATTTCCTGCAAAAAAACCTTAAACCCAACTAAAGATCATTAAACTGGCAAAAAAATACGTCTTTTCCAATATGATCGCGGTTTACTTTTTAAGTTCTAATATATGAGAAAAAAAAATGTTGAGTGTATTTTTATATTTTTGGTGGTGTATTATATATTTTGAAAAGTAAGAAATACATTGAGAATGGATGTAGTGTGCTTTAACATATTGGCTAACATATACACAAAAGTTATACATGTCATCCAAAAAAAATTTTTTTTTGAATATTTTAACTCAACGTATCGAGAATTTTTGAAGTTCGTCACATACAAGGTTTATTTAAATCTGCGGATTCACTAATGTGTAGTTTCCTTGTTAGTTTTTTAATATATATGTCAATTACCAGGTGTAGGGCCACATTAGGGAACATTCCCATATATAGATAATTACACATATAACTATTTTTTCATCAGGACTCAAGCTATTCATATTTTGATTGCTCATAGCTTGAGATAAGAATAGTCTATATAATGGAGGCTATAAAATTAGAAAAAGCCTAACAAAAGTTTTAATTTTCCAGTGTAGTAAAATTATGTCAATTTTCGTCTTAAGTATTGCAACAATTGTAGCTCTAATAAGTTACAAGTAACAGAGTCTTTTTTTAATATGACGTAACACAACTTTTTTAGGAAATCGTCGGAATTTTTCGTGTATATTTTTCTGTCTGTATTTTAACTTCTGACGAGAAACTTTTTATCTCCAGTAGTGTGATTAAGTAACTTATTAACGACGAAATATAAGTAATTCTTAAAATTTTTCTAACGATATTTGTTGTTAAAAAAATCTTTAACTTATAGACCAATTCTGTCGGTAACAACTTTAATCGGTATCTCTTGTCAAATATTCAAAAAATACTGAATAACATTTTCGGTAATTCAACCGACAATTGCAGTTAGTTACCGAAATCTATCAAATCGTTCAGAAAGTTAGTGAATCGCAGTACAAAAGGCGTTTGGGATAGTTTAATATTTTTTAATAATATATTTTTAAAATGTTTGGCTTTTAGTTCCAACAAAATTGTACTCGTCTTATATAAACGTACCTTCTATTGGTACACTAAGAGAACTATAATAATTTATTTCTTCATAGCTTTAATGAAAATTGTCACTGGAACTCGTCCATTGAAACTTCTCATAGAATCCATGAAAAAGGTTTTATAAAAAAAATTATTAATTATTGAAAATCTTCATAAAACTAATAAATAATTCCGACAATGAAGCGTTCATAAAATTCCCGATTTGAGAATTATATCTTAAAAATAAAGTTTGAAATGTACAAAAATTAATAAAGTTATGAAATTTTATAAAAAAGTTAAAAGTTTGAAAATTGTCATTATATTTATGAAGAGATATTTAATGAAATCGAAGGAATTTTTTAGGAAACTGAAATTTCTTGAAAATAAATTTTATAAAAAATTTCATAACATTAATAGAATTTCTTGAATATTATCAACTTCTTCATTGAATCTACTAAAAAAGTCCTTTCATAAATATCGTAAAGAATAATTCATTCAGTGTAGTGTTTTTTTTTTTTGTCGTAATAATTCATAGCAATTGTTTATTTAGTGTTTCGGAGAACGACATTTAAAATTCTACACAACCAAAAATAACATTTATTATTCGTTGTTTGTTATTAAAAGCTTTTTTGTTTATTTTTAAAATATTATATAAGCTCTCCTTTATATATGACCTACTTCAAAAATTTTCGAAACCTGTTGAAACTGACTTAAGATTCCAACTATTTCTCCAGGTTGTACGAATTGAGAAGAACGATGGACAGGGTTAAGTTTCTAGAAGCTACGACGTGCAAAGTTTCACGTTGAAACGTCTTCAACAAGATATCTGATGGGCACTAAATGTAAAAAAAAACATGACTTGAAACTTACAAGAGTTTTTTATTCATTTTGGTTTTTTGCTAATAGTTTTTAACTTTCAGATGCAAGCCAATGTAAAATGGACACAATAAACTTGGGAGATACTTTCAATGAAAAGTAATTTCCATATCGCTGCTTGGTGAAAAGTTGTAAGTTCGATTTTTAAACTACCGCAGTTTTTTCATAGGGGTTTTCGCCGTTTAATGGAATTGAATTTTGAGAATAGTATTTGAAAAATGGTATAGTTTTAAATAGTTTGGTTTGAGGTATATCAAGTTAATGTCAACCAATAACGAGATACGAATATCGAAAACGAGATACGAATATACGAATTGGCGAATTTTTGAAAAATGTATGTTTTTGCGTTTGAAATTCACTTTTATATTTGGAATTGTATAGCGTATTGCGTGAACTAAGTTACTTTGTAAACAGCACCTCCGAGTCAAAAAGGCATTTTAAAACTTTTAAACGCAAAACTGTTGAGAACTTTTTAAAAATTTTGCGAAAAATAATTATTTTCTTTTGCATTTTTTGATAAAAAATAAACATATCTTGAGAACATAGATAGGTGTCTAGAGTGAATCGTTATAACGGACTAAATTGATAAAAAGCAAACAAATTTAATTTTTTCATTCACAGCGTCAGTTTTTTCCAAGTACATTTCGCTTTGTGGCAATTCAAGCGCTGTATCAATTCCGCAAAACCGTACATTAAATAAACGATTTTAATGAGCTTACTACTTAAATCGAAAAGGCATCAAACATTTTTAAGGACTAAATTTTATGGAGCAAACAAAATTTTTATAACCTCAGAAACATCCTTATATAAAATGATTAATTTTGCGAAATTAAAAGTGTTTAATATGATTTCCTGCAAATAAGTGACCCAAACCCCAACGTCGTATAATTAAATCTTCAAAAAAATGCGTGTTTTTCAAAATAATCGGGGTTTTCGTTTTAAGCTCTACTACATGATAAAAGAATTTTTTGAGTGTGTTTTCGTATTTTTTGGTTATGTATATATTATGTATATATCGCTTATTTACTAAAAGATTGTCATAAGTTTGAGTTAATGATTCAGATTTATTAGTTATATCATGCTTCATATTGTGTAAAAACTTCATATTAATATCATGTTTACTTTTCTCGTTAGAACAGAATATATTTTCTTTTTTCTGCAAAGTGGGTACAAAGAGTATAAACTTTATAGTGAAACTATGTTACTCACGGATTACTCGAAAACTAGCTAACACACACCAAACTCGCACAAAGATAAAAATGCATTAAAAACCCGGTTTATAAAAAACGTGACTAGGTTGATACGGATTAATAACTTTTAACGCGTTTTCTACTAAATGGTGTTTTTTGAGTTATGTCAATCGTTTAGTAAATGCGCGATATATGTATATTAAAACGTGATAAATGCAATGAGATTGATGTAGTTTTTATTTAATCTAGATAAATAAAGATAAATGATTAATGCGAATGGAAATAGCATGCTTAAACATCGGTTACCATACACACAAAAAGTTATTCGTGTCATACAAAAAAATGTTTTGAAAATATTTTACCTCAAAGTGTCGTAAATTTTTAAAGTTTCCCATATAATTAATTCAACATAATTGTACAACTTGGAAAATATGTATCCTTTATTTTTACGAAATTTTTGCAGCTTAGAAGGAAACCACAATGTGGTGACTCCTCAGATTTGAATGAAACTTTTTATGTTGTAGAGGACAAAAAATATAATACATGTATTTTTTTATGTGAGCAATCTTAAGTTTAGGGGTTAAAAAGTGGGATCAAAAATTACCCAATTTAAAGTTTATTTAAATATATTTCTTATTAAACTATACGCAAATTGGAAATCAAATGAAATTAATTTTAAAGACTCAATGGTATTGTGATGTATCGTGTTTGGTAGTTCAATAAGAAGTGATTTATTTTTATTTCTTTTACGTTTACATACTTCTCCTTAAAACTAGTTTGACAGATCATAACTAAGATTAAATATAATAATACAAAGATGGTGTTGTGATAATCATGACACTTAGATGGCGCAACATCACAACTCCCATCCCAAGTTTAATAATACATATAAAATGAAATCTTTCAGAAAATTCATTACTCTCTTTTTTTTTTACAAAATATGGGATTCAAGAAATGATATTTAAGAATAATATTATTATTATTCTAAATTAAAAAACATTTTATTTTTTTTTTACAACAAAAACTATTCCTTATAGTTACGACGTTCTAACCGTCTTAAACCTCGAGATCTAATCTCTTCCTGTTCTTGTGAAACGCTCTGCTGTCCATTCCCCTCCTCAACTGTTGAGTTGTCGGGAGTCGGTATATCTTTAATTAATTTACTCGGTGATGTTTGTTCGTTAAGATCGGCTTTTTCATTTCTGTTAGACGTACCACAAATCATCTGATTAACGTGTCTTTTAATACTTTTGTTATTGCGAGTTAATATACAACGATAAGAATGAGGACCTATGCGTTCCTTAACCATAGCTTCTTGCCAAGAAGCTTTATTTGGATTTGAATAATCACGAACAAAAACGTTTCTACCGTCGTCAAAATTTACGTTTCGTTTACCTTTATAATTTTTAACGTTTGAAAATTGGCCTTTAATAATTTTGTCCTTAACCAAAGGTGGACTAAGCATACTGAAACGAGTTTTGATTTCCCTACCCAATAACAACTTGGCAGGGGTTTCCCCTGTAGTACAATGTTTCGCTGTCCTATAGTCGAATAAAAAGGTATTAATAATCTCATCGAGATTTTCACCATCCCGAAGGTTTGCCAAAAGGGTCTTTTTAAAAGTCTTTACCAAGTTCTCTGCTTGGCCGTTGGTAGCTGGGTGCCCCGGCGCTGTAAAAATATGATTAATATTATTACTCTTAATAAAAACTTGAAATTCATCGGCAGTAAATTGTCGCCCGTTGTCACTAACTAGGGTATCTATTAAACCAAATCGTCCAAAAATTTCCTTAAACTTAGTGATAGTGAAACTTGATGTTATGTTTTTCGTTTTAAAAATTTCAACCCATTTAGAAAACGAATCAATAATTATAAGAAAATGAAAATCCTTTATAGGGCCCGCATAATCAACATGAAGCCTGGACCAAGCCGAATCCGTGGGTACCCATGGAACCAAGAAACTTTTTTCCGGACTTGGTTGGCTAACCCTACATGAAATACAATTCGAAACTAATTTTTCAATATCGTGGTCTATTCTAGGCCACCACATATACGAACGTGCAAGAGCTTTAGTTTTGACTATTCCAAAATGAGAATAGTGAAGTTGTGCCAAAACTCTACTACGTAACTTCGGAGGTATTACCACACGAAAACCCCATAAAATACACTCATATTCGACCGAAAGCTCATGTTTTCGGTTAACAAAAGGAACGAATTCGTCTCCATTTAAAGATTCAATTTTACCAGTCTGAATAGCCTCTTTCAATTTAGAAAAAATAGGATCACGTCTAGTTTCCCTGGCAATATCTTTAAAATTTAAATTCAATTTATTATCCCCACTGATATAATTAACAAAACCAAAATCCTCTTTGTCCCCGATAATCACTCGCTGGGGAAAACGAGATAAATGATCTGCAGAATTTTCGGTGCCCTTAACAAAACGCATTGTATAATTAAAACCAGACAAAATAAATGCCCATCTTTGAATACGCGCTGCTGCCATCACTGGGAGCCCTTTATTTTCACCAAAAATGGATAAAAGGGGCTTATGGTCTGATTCCAAGGTGAAGTGAACACCTAATAAATATTGTTTAAGTTTTGTTACGCAAAAAACAATCGCTAAAGCCTCCTTTTGAATAGTGCTGTAATTCTTTTCCGTTTTAGTTAGTGCCCTTGAAACAAAGGCTATTGGCTTTTTTGACCCATCAGCACACATATGGGACAATATACCAGCGACTGCGTTATTTGAAGCATCCGTTGAAAGTAATATAGGAAGTCTAGGATTAAAATGAACTAATATTTTGTCGGATGTAACTTCTTCCTTCAACGTTTCAAACGCTTTTTGACAATTTTCCGACCATTTAAATCTGACATCCTTTCTAAGAAGCTCATAGAGAGGAGACATTTTGCGAGCAAAACTTGGAATAAATTTTGAATAATAATTCAGCATGCCAACAAACGCTCTAAGCTCTGAAACGTTCTGAGGAACAGGAGCTTCTAAAACAGAAGAAATCCGGTCCTTATTCATACTCAACCCATTACGATCAATGTTAAATCCCAAGTAGGACACCTTATCTTTAAAAAATTCACACTTGTCTGCATTAAGACGCAACCCAACTGCTTCGAGTTTAGACAACACTAACTCAATGGTTTTTACATGATCACTAAAATCACGACCAGTGATGATAATATCATCTAAATAATTAATAACGTGAGGAATACCACGTAAAACATTTTCTATTGTTTTTTGAAAAATAGCAGCCGCAGGCTTAACTCCAAACGGTAAACGTGTCATCTTGAAAATACCCAAGTGGGTACTCCATGCGCATAACAACTGTGACTCCTCATCGAGTACTAATTGATTATAAGCGTTAGAGAGATCTAACTTTGTAAATAATTCACCTCGTAGTGATGCAAACAATTCATCTATTAAGGGCAGAGGATATTTTACGTCCTCCAAATACTTATTAACGGTAGATTTGTAATCCCCGCATATACGGATCTGACCATTAGGTTTGACAATAGGCACCAATGGTGTACCCCACTCGGAATTATCAACGTGTACTAAAACACCTCTATCCACTAAATCGTTTAATTGAAATTCAATTTTAGATCTCCATGCCAGTGGCACAGGTCTAGGCTTACAAAAAATGGGCTTAACGTTTTCCAATAAATTTAATTTAACCGAACCGCCTGTGTATAAGCCTAAATCTTCCTTAAATACGTTACAAAAACGTTTCTTAATGCTTAGTACACATTCATTTAAATCCCTCACATTATTGACATTTGTTAGGCCTATACCGTATAAATCCATAAAATCTTGGCCTAGAAGAGGGGAGTCGCGACCGTTTGTAACTACAATTCGCAATTTTTCGGTTTTGCAACGATATCTTACCGTTGCCAAAAACTCACCAACAACCTTGATACCCAGTTCACCGTATGCCCAATATTTTTCAGAGCAAGGTTCCAAAATATCCTCTTCGAAATAACGATCAAATGTTGCCTTTGACATCAACGAACAAATAGCACCAGAGTCCACTAGAAAATCAATAGCCACATTGTTTACCTCAACTGAAATTGTAAATTTTCTAGCAGAACGTTTATTAGTAACATTATAAATAGAATACTCATCACTACTACTATCATTTAATGAACCAACTTTTTTATCTAAATTAATATTTGATACCTGAACCATATTTACTTGATTACTATTGCAAACACTTGATAAATGCCCAACTTTGTGACATTTGTGACAAACACTATTTTTGTATTTGCATTTTTCGCTATCATGATTCTTCCAACCGCAATGAGAACATTTTTTTTTCTTCCTTCTTCCGTTATTCATCGCATTGTCTTGAAAATTACTGTTCTTGTTGTTGTTGTTTTTGCTGTTGCCCGTAGCTTCTTCTCTGTTGTTGCCGTTGTTGTATTTTTTTTGTCCACGTGAATATCTTTTTGACACATAATTAACCTCACTTTGTATACCTTGTTGTACACACAACTTTGCCTCCATTGTAAGTGCCTTCTTTAATGCAAATTGCAAAGTTAGGGTTTCATCTTCTTCACACAGCCTTTCAAAAACTTTGCCATCAAAGCCAGTGACAAATTTATTTAAAACAAAGTTCTCCAGCTGCTGCCCAAACTTGCACTCCATCGCCAATTTTTTAAGACGTGCATACCATGCCGCTACACTTTCGCTTTCTTTTTTCTTTGCTTCAAAGAAATTTCTTCGTTCCCGAAATATTATTACGGGAGGTGAATAATGCTGGTCTAACATTTCACATAATTCTTTGTATTTCTTTTTTGCGGGTAAATCAGGAAAACACAACTCTCTTAGTAAGCCATATGCCTCAAGGCCCACAGCCTTTAATAATGTTGACGTTTTTATGCGGTCCTCTTCTATAGCCGCTTCCACAAAATGTGAATCCAACACTTCTTGCCAATTGCGCCACTTATCAACTTCTGGACGGAAATCCCTTATACCAGTTGTCACTGATGTTGCAAACATACTTTCGTTGTGACCAATTGTTGTATCCTCATTTTTTTTTCATTTTTAGGCTTAATAAAAAAAACCACCAAAATTCACACGATTTTTTTTTTATACAGAAAATCTGCTTTTGTTTTAATTTATATTAATAAATTTTTTTATTTTGCACAACACGCTTTAATTTGTAACAAAAACTAACAGTACTTTTATTATTTTTGTTGTTTACTGTGTATGTTGCTAATCTTCTTGTTTTTTTTTTTTGTTTTAATCAACTCGTCGCCACTGTGATGTATCGTGTTTGGTAGTTCAATAAGAAGTGATTTATTTTTATTTCTTTTACGTTTACATACTTCTCCTTAAAACTAGTTTGACAGATCATAACTAAGATTAAATATAATAATACAAAGATGGTGTTGTGATAATCATGACACTTAGATGGCGCAACATCACAGGTATATAATATATTTTTGTTTTGTATACATTTTTGTTATTCAAAAATTTGAATACCACACATAGAAAACAATTTTGTAGTTTCAACCGAACTTTTTGCCAACCGGATTTTTATAGTTTTACATACTATCAATATAATTAAGTTTTAATAATATTGTAACTACCGACATTTATTTACAAATTTCGAATTTTTATTCTAACAATTGAATATTTTATGTTTATGGATTATAATATTCTATAAATAAACTCACATGCGTTCCGCAAAATAAATTCTATTAATAAAATAATCGTATGCCGCGAACCGGCGACCTCACGTTTGTCAGGCAATACTTTGCCTCTAGCCTAAAACTAATTTAAATATCAAATATCAAATTGAATTTCTTTTTGTGTCAAAATTGAAAATGTGTGTCTAAAAATAGAGTTGGAGGTAAAAGAGTAATTCGGTTGCTTATCTCAGTATTTAATTAGAGTTACCAAAACTATCAAAAATGTACGTTATTTTAAATTTATTTTATTAATAAAAAAATCTTATACCGCGAACTGGGCTCAAGCCGGCTACCTCCAGCTTGTCAGACAGTCACTTGACCTCTAGCATAAACCGAATTTGAATTTGTTTCGTTTTGAACTACATCTCTTTCAACCGAGCCATTTCTTTAGGTGTGGAAATAGAAAATAGTCACTGGGGGCTTAATCCTGATAATATGGTGGATGAGGAACCAATTCGTAACCCAATTCATGGAATTTCGCCATTGAGACTACACGAGACACACGATTGAGTTTATGGTCAATTGAGATCAAACACGACACATAGCTTTCTTAAGCCTAACTGATTATTTGAAATCGAAACCATAGTAAATCCATTTTTTACCATTGAAGTTGATGGCTAATAGTACTTATCAAGATTTTCCTTGATTTAAGCGACGTTTTTTAGCAAAACATAATGTCTTGTAATCACTCGAAATTCGCGTTTTTTTTCACGAAGTTGTATGCTTTGATCAGTTGTCTATTAACAATTGATACATGACGGCAGCAGTGTTGCATTTCATGTAACTACGAATGGAGTTCGAAAAGTCACGGATTTATTGATCCGCCTTAGTACTTTACTCATAAAACCGCCTGTCCAAAAAGTTTAAATTTCTGATAGCTACAGAAAATCAATCTAAATTTAGATCAACTTAATTTTAGCTCACAAATTTAGTTAACATTGTAACTATCCAAACTGTTAAATACATTGACAGTTGTATTTAATTCTCTTACTTTACGCTAAAATTTCGATTAAAATCTGACTTTTTTGACTCAATAGATCTGACAATATGCAGATCGATATTTATTACTGGGAGTATGCGTGATTTACAAGAACTAGTTTAAAGGTACGAAGTAACGAAAATTATTCAAGTTCGAGGCCATACTCTATATTTCTTTATTAGGATATTGTCCTAACAAATAATCTATAGAGTTTTTGTTTTCAAATTTATTATTTTCTTTGACGCTTTCAGGAATGTGTTAATAGATCTATTTCGGGAATTTTCTAGATTCCCATCATCAGAACACGTTTTGAAAGAGGTAACAATCCCATGCCAAACATCAAACATTCATATAAACTATTTTACTCACTACATGAGAACTAATATATATTATATGAGCTCGAAGTAAAAAAGATTATCACCATTGATCAAAAAATAAATAGAAAACTTGTTTTTGTGTGTATGTCTACCTTTGGTAAATATTCAATACACATTTTTGTTTCTTTTCCTTTGATATGTACATTTGTTAAAAACAAAATGTACAGGGGAAGTAGTAAACATGGCCTCGAACTTGAATACTTTTCACTTTCATTGCACAATTAAAGGTCGAAAAAAACATAATTTTTATTTTTAATAAAACGAAGTTACGATTTTCTATTAATTTCGCCATCTCGCTTACTTTCCGAGATTTAGATTTTTTTATGATTACATAATAAAGAAAGTAAAAAACAACGCTAGCGGAAGTTGTGGCAAATCTTAGAAGAAAAATTAACAAAATATTACCATCAAAAATTAGGCTTCTGGCAAATAAAACCACATTTTAATCTGATACTTTTTGTCTGTCTATATTAAGCTTGTTGAACAAACCTCGTAGAAAATCCGAAAATATTGGTATTATCGTACATTTAAGCTTAAATGCAAAGTAGTTAGGAGAGAGCAGTTATCTCGCACTCACATTCATTGTACACATAAAGAAATAAGTGTGTAAGCATTAAATTCATTAAATTAGATTTAGTTTAATTTTAATATTTTAATTATATACTGCACCAATATTTGCTTGCCGTAACAGTGGTCATTGGAAAGCAAACTGACCTGCATATTTTTAATTTATTTAATGTTTATATTTTGTTTAAGATAAAACTATATTATTTGACTTAATCTGCCATCATTATAACGAACACATTCAACTTAAGTTTATATTCTTTGTTATCTAATTTTTTTTTTCTTACACTCAAGAGTGATTTTCATTGATTGTCAATGATAAAAACGTTTAATGGAAAGCTTTACTAAAAGCACAATGGATTTATACATGATTAGTTACATTCAATTTGCGATTTTTTAAATCCATTGCATTACGTCCAAAACTATTGTACTTGCACATTTCTATCATATTTAAGTACTTATTATCGTAAGTAGGGCAACCAAAAAAAGTTATTAAAACAGTATTTTTAGCATCAGTTTCTCCAACATTTATATTAACATTGTTATTACAAGGAATTTTTTTATCAAATGTATTTCCGCTTTTGCAAGAATTTCGGTGGGTAAAAAATGTGCAGTAAAGGAATTATCAATATTTTTTTGTTGGTTTATCAAACCATTTTTTTCACAAGTTACGTCTAACTTTTATTTATTTTAATTTATTTTATTTTCTTTTGAGCAACACTCAGGGATGCCCCTGATATTAGGAAAATAGGTTATGGGAAGGGGGAAAGAGAGAGCAGAGTTTGTGAATATCTGATTTGAATTTCTCAACATTGTAAGTGAGAGGAGATACCTCAGCGGGGAGTTTATTCCACATACGTCTAGTACGACTAATGAACGATTATTCGCTGTAATGCGGTGTGCGATTCACTGCACTGATAGAAATTTGTGCGTAGTATTAATGAATTCCTTCATTAATCCAATTAATTTTTTTATAAAAAAGTCCCCAAAGAAACGTTTCATTTAGTCAATGAAAGGTGTTTCATTAAATCAATTTTAATGAATGTTTTCATTGACCCAAGGAAAATTTCATAAAGCATATGAATTTTTTTTCATTAGTCCTAGCCTTATCGTTATGAAAGCTTCATGTGTTTAATGAATCAAATTCATAGTTTGTATGAAATATTTTCGTTGATATTTAATAATTTGCACTTTGTATGATTATTTTAGCATAGCAATAATTTGGTGGTTATTGAGAAATTACCAGTCGTTAATATTTTAAAAGCTGAACTAAAAAAACCAATTTTAATTTATTTCAGTTTTTATTGTTTTATTTTTACAAAATTGTTCAATCTTTCTTTACATTTTTTATGATTTGTGTTAAAAGATGACATATTTTCTTATATGTCGGTACAAAATATGTAATTTTTTATCGATCTGGCTTGGAATTTTGTAGAACGATCGACGATTGTAGTCCACTTTTTGTAGTTAAATTACGACCATATTAGATAAAAATGTTAAATATTGTTAACAATGTTGTTAAAAAAAACAAAATTTATTATCGTTTAGCATAACGTTTTTGTGTAACATCGTCAAAACGTTAACAATTTAGGTCTCATTTTGAACAAAACTATATCGTTTTTCTTAGAGAATCTGTTCCCTGGAATTTAGTGACCAACTATTTAAATTCGTCAAAAACTGTTAGCTCTAGGCAAACTTAATAAAAAAAAAATTATTTATATCAAAGTTTTGGTTAATTCTGTTTAAAAGAAATTTTTCCGATTTTTTATTTGAAAATGATAGTAAAAAAAAAAAAAATTTTTTTTCTTATTACAAGATAAAATTTTTATCGAAAAAAATGTGAAAATTTTTCATTGATTTAATGATTTTTTTTATGAAATTATGAAAAAATCATAAAAAATGTTAATGAAAAAAATACCAATATTAATGAATTTTCTTTCAGTTAATGAAATTTTTCATTAAACCAATGAATCGATTTTAATGAAATCGTTTCATTATTACTATGAAGGAAAATTCTATCAGTGCGGGAAATCGATTACAAACGCATGTGCTCTACCAGATAAGCGAGTATTCCGAATGAAAACCCTGGCTCTGGGGATATGACCACTAATCCCAGCAGAACTTCTTGGTAACAGTGTTACACAACCCCCATTCCGATGATTCCCAAATGAGTCAATAGAGCCGGATACTCTTCTGTCATTGATGAGCGTCAACGCTCTCATTTTTATTGAACAACAACTTTATTTTTTTAAATCGAATAAGCTAAAAATAAGCTCTATAAGTATTTCTTATTGAATAAAAAACGTACACAGTATTTTTTATTTTTTTGGTTGCCCTAATCATTTATATTAACGTATATACAAGTTGTACAGCAAAATAAAACCTTCAATTATTTTATTTCTTACTACTTCTTACTATTTATTTTATTTATTTACAGATCAAAAGTCAATACTAACCGATAGCGATTGGAAAAAACTATGGATGCGAGGAGGTATAAATCCCGATTCAAAATTAGATAGCAATAATATTGATTCAAGTGACAGTCCAATGTTTGAGGATAGTGAAGTAAGTATTTAATTACTCACCAAAAACATAGTAGTTTTTATTGTTACACTCATCCTAAACGATTTAAGTTTATATGAGGAAAATATATTTGGATTCAGTATTGCAAAGATTTTTTAAGTTAGTTTCCTTTTAGTATCTACACACAAAAAGTATTTTCCAACACTTCTAAATGAATTACTTTAACATACTTTTTAACCAAAAATTCGTTGTTCAATACCATTAATCTATCCAACTTTATGTGACGGAAGTAAAGCAGCATTTACATTACACTCGAAATCAAAACTTGATTTTGAAATCTAGTTTAAGAGTTAATCACACTTTTTATCTGACTAATATTTCTGAACGACTCTGTATTTATACTACTATTTGTGTGCAACTCTGTGTTTTTATATAATTTCGGCTGGCAACGCTACAAATAATTCATCCAAAGTCAGGTAAAAATTAACATTAAGAGCATGCTGCATTAAAATATTGGCGCCGTATACAAAATGTTTGCTAACATCGAAATTTTCTTTGCTCCTCTTATGCCGAATTGAATTGACAAAGATAATAGTTTAGCTGTGAAGTAATTTAAAAATGCGCATGTAAACGAGGAAGATTAAAAAGGTGAATTAACGTTAAACATGTAGATTAATTTCGCAGTCTGAATACCCCTATTATACACTAACATATGATCGAAATCTAGTTTAAAATGGATGTCAATGGTAAATGTAAATGCAGAGAAAAACCGATGAGATTGGCTCTATTTGATACTACTGGCCTCAAACTGTTTCCAATGTATAATATATTTATTGTAGGCATCATATTACGTATTTAATTAGAGCATATATATAAGACTGTCTATAAGTCTGTTCGATTACTTTTCCAGTAAAGTCCAGTTAAAATTACTCAGTAGAAAAATTACAGAGAATTAGACAAATTTACAAAAAAAGTAAACGTTCGGAAAATTTGTAAGAATTGATAAAATAGATAAAACAGCTGATTTTAAATGTTAAATAATAAAAGTAAATTGAAATTGACGACCAGAAACTATTTAAAACGTTTTTTAACTTTTTCCATAGTTAATTCTTTAATATTTTGGACTTTAAGTCCTAAACAGTTATAATTTAATTTAATGTTTGTTTTTGTTTACTAAAATTACAAGGATATTTTTTCAATCATAGAGCAATTCCATATGAAAACGATCAAAATTGTCAAATTTTTGGACGACCCCTCTCCGATTTTAAAATAAATATTCTCAATCGATTGCCCAGCAAAAAATAATGTACCTACATATTTTTTTTTTTTTATAGTGACTGGTTTAGTGGGGGTGTGCACCACTGTCATGTGACAAAATTGAAGAATTCTTCATAAGGGACCTCATTGAAAGTTGTTCAAAAAATAAAATTTTCCTAATTTTTCTTGTTAAATAATTAAAAATAATTCAATTATAAAAAATATAAAAACAATGAGAACAAGGTGGTCTCTTAAATGCTCTTCTCCTGTCCAAACAAGGAGTCCGGCCCTATTTTTTTATTGCTGATTCTTAAAGCAAAAATTATGAGGAATCCAAAATAAATAAAATTAGCCGGAAAATTTAGGAGCTTCTGTGGAAAATCGGAAAATTTAATTTTCATGGGAAAATTTAATTTTCATTGGAAAAAAGGTAAATTTCTGAGAAAAATTAGGAAAATTTTATTTTTCAATTAAAGCCTGATTGAATACCTTTCCAACGAGCTATCACTCGTTGCGATCGCTTTAGTACTTTCAATGAGGTCCCTTATGAAGAATTCTTCAATTTTGTCACATGACAGTGGTGCACACCACCACTAAACCAGTCACTATAAAAAAAAAAATATATGTAGGTACATTATTTTTTGCTGGGCAATCGATTGAGACTATTTATTTTAAAATCGGAGAGGGGTCGTCCAAAAGGTGATCGCTTTCATATGGAATTGCTCCATATGTTTTTTTTTCTTACAAATTCTTACTGGCAAAAATTTATCCAGTAAAAACTTGTAAGTTTTTTGGCATCAAACTGTCACTTTACTCACTCTATTTACTATTTTTTAATGACTATTTTAATAAACGAACACCTTCCAGTACAAACTTGTACAAATTTTTAACAATTTTTGTGTTATCGAACAAACTTTATATCTTAAATTATGAGCATTCAAACTACTCGCATGCATAGCTTGAATCCTGCTGAAAAACTCGTTGTATCTATTCGTATATTGCGTGAGGAATTTTATTAGGTATGTATTATGTATGTATGGGGAATTTCAAAAATGTTCGACACTTTGAGCCAAAATTTTTTTTAGTTAAGTTTTTTTTTTGTATCACATGAATAACCTTTTGTGAATGTGTTAGCCAATTTTTATCCGTACGCGTTAATCATTGATCTTTAATGCAATTACAGTTGCACCTCGATTATCCGGGTTGCACGGGACCGGATTCTGCACGGATAAACGAAAACACGATTAATAGAGGTTATTTATTTTCCCCAAATTTTAATTATTTGTACACTTAGAATACTATGTAGGTAATTACCACTGCAAATGTAGTTTAAAACAAATGAAATTTCACTTGAAGAAAGGACAACTTACATTTCTGTAAATTCAAGTAACATTTTTTACTGTTCAAAAAATTAATCACAATTGTAGTAAAAATGGACCACATATGTATGTAGTAAAAAATAAGGAAACATTTATTTGTTTTATTTTTTTAAATAAAAAAAACTACTGTATAAAATGAATGTAAAATCATAATGCAGTAATTGTATGTGTTTTTTTTATTGTTTCCTTCCAGGCAACACTTCTAATATATTTGTATTAAAACTGAAAAAGTTAACAATTAAAATGGCCCAATGTCAAATTTTGTATGGGACTTCGTAACGTGTTTAGAAAAAGTCGCGACTATTGAGAAAACTGAAACCTGTAGAAACGATTAAATGTTCACTCTTATAGAAAAAATCGCGACTATTGAGAAAACTGAAACCTGTAGAAACGATTAAATGTTCACTCTTTTTGCAAAAATTTCAGCGTAATGGAAGTGATCACCTAGTCGTTATTACCTCGTCATAAAAAGTCGGCTGAGTTAGATTCCAATTTTTTATTCTTTAGGTTATATTATTTGAAGCTGCAACTTAGGATTCCAAATCGTATAATATAAACTCACTACATTTGAAGGAATTTACACTATGTGTACTAATGTTCTGCCATCAATACTTAAAAAGTAATGTTGTGTTAATGGTTTGAAACCAAATTTGTTCGATTTCGACTTTTTTGCAGTTTATGACCAGTAAATGTGCGTCTCTTCACGTATCAAATACTTAGAATAGTTGTGAACCAAACGCCAAAAAATTGTACGCAGTTTTGTGTATATTGCGATTACGTGCCATAAATATAAACGGAGTAAGAGCTCCACCAAAATGGTAAAAATAAGGTGATTTTTTTTAAAGCTCATTTTCCATAAATTTAGCAAAAATAGCAAATATTTTTTAGTTTTGCTTTTTTTAGCAGAACAAAGTAGTTTTGTTAATGTTTCTATCCGTATGCATTTGTGTTGATCCATATTATACACTTTAGAGTGCAGACATTTTGATCAACAGCGGAATCCCTCTATACTACTCTTTGATACTCACTCCGTCCTCTTTTTTTCCTCTTCACCAGCTCTGCCCAACTCAGTAACCAACCAAAGAGTAAAACAAATTAGGGTTGCTGGTAAACAAAACCGTGTGTGAAGCTGTTGAAATTGGGTTTGAGGCTGTGTTGCCAGATAATTTCTTTCGAAATATCCTAAATCACCCAGCAAAGATTATGAAATCTGATATATCTTATAAAAAAAAATATGCTAAAAATATGATTATCTAAAAAATAAAAATGTCTTATTATGCTAAAAAAATACGCTAAATTACCACAAAAATAATGTGCTAAAAAAAACTTCAGAGTCAAAATATTAAATTTTTTATGTAAATGCTGCATTTTTTTAAACTTGTAAACGTTTTTTGTAAAAGTTTTAAACATATTTTTTTTAATTCTATAAAAACACAATTTTTATTGTAAAATATACTGAAGAGAATTTTTACAAACAGAACATACTAAAAAGCATTTGACATATTTATTTAACTGTAATTTTGTTTGTTATTGGTTTCATGTTATAAATAAAACATGTCATAATTTTTGCCGAAACTGGTAAGCGCAACTAATAATATGGAAATATCGTAATAAAAAGCTTTCAACAAAATGTTGCATCTCGACAAAACTTTTGAAGAAAATGTTTCTACTCGACTCATTTCAAAGAGAAAATGTTGGTTACTGAGTTGGGAAATGCACGACTTTTTTTTAGAGGCACATAATAGGTATTCTATCTCTTTAAAATAGTTACCATATGTCAAAAGTCATCTTCAGTTAATTACACGATACTTTTAATTTAACAGATTTTGCCATATCACATTTAAAGCGTGATATGCCATATCACACTCATCATGAGTGAATTACGCGTTAATTTTACAGATTTTTCTATTGCACACTCAAATACTTGATGACAAACAATACTGCAGTAAATATAGAAATCGTATGCCTTGATTAAGTTTTTAATGATTATAGGGTATGTGGGTAGGGTGTTACATTTCTACAAAGATGTAATTTTCATATGACTTTGATTTTGGAACGCGAAAATTTGATCATAAACTAGCCAGTCACAACTAAATAACGTTACCCTTAAAATACCGTTACCGAAATAACTAAAAACACGTTATCCCTAAATAACGTCACCGAAATAACTAACATACCGTTACCACTAAAATACCGTTAACGAAATAAGTGAAATACCGTTAAAGGAAAAAACCCATTACAGAAATAACTAAAATATCGATACCCCTACAATACCGTTGACGAAATAAAGAAAATTGCGTTACACTAACCGAAAACCGCGTCGAATCAGTTACCATCCATGCGTGGTACTAATGAGGGATTTGTGTACTAAAAAACTGTTTTAAGTGCACAACGATAGAAATTGTGAAGAATTGTATAGTCTCTTTAAACTTCCTGGCGAAATATGATGGACATGACTGGCGAATTACAAGAATAAAAGTTGTTTTTTATATAATGGAATAAAACAAAGATGCATTTTTTAAATTGACATGAAATTTACTTTATTCGAAAGATAATCTTCTGAAATTATAATTTAAATATGACTTCTGGCATATGACCGCCACGGCTGGCTCGGACGTAGTCTAATCTGGAGGTTCAATTTTCGATGACTTTCAATATCGCGGCGAATGGTGTCCTACAATTGGTCAATCGTTTCGGGTTATCGGCGTAGACTAGCGGCATATCATATCACCACAGAAAATAGTAATGCGGCGTTAAATCGAACGATCTTGGAGGCCAATTCACTGGTCCGAAACATGAAAATATGCGGTTGGCAAACGTTTCCTTCAATAAATCAATTTAGGCACGAGGTGTGTGACATGTTTGCGCAGTCTTGTGGAAATCACAGCTCCTGCACATCATGGTTGTTCAATTGAAGAACGAAAAAGTTAGTAATCATGGCTCTCTACCGGTCACCATTGACTGTAATAGACTGGTTGGGGTCTTCCTCTGCGCTCTACTCCATAGTTAATCGAATTAATTGCTCTGATGGACGTTTATGTTGAACGTCAAATGGACGTAGTGCGCGATATGTATTTCGAACAGAACCATGATTTTCAAAATATATTTGCACCATTTGGAAGCGTTGTTCAGGCGTCAGTCTATTCATGTTGAAATGCCAACCCAAACTAAACATAACTCACTTGACAACTGACAAAATGGCCGTCAGTTGAAAAAGTGTTGCCAACTTAAAGTTCTATACCGGTATAAAAAACACCCCTTATAAAGAATATCATAGGTCACAAAAAGATGATGTCTTGAATTATTCAAGGAGCCCATTGACCAATATTTTGATCTCTAAAAAGAACTTAGGTGGTGTTTCGAGATCACATGTTGCACTAGACAATACAATTACTAAAACATACTACATGTAATACAAATATAAACTACACACACAGAGAAACATTTTGCTATTTGCCAACTGAAATTCGGTTACTACGGCTCAAATTCGGTTATTATAAATTTCAGTCGGTTAACACAACTAAACATTAGTTATCCCAACAAAGTTCGATTGATTTTACTGAATTTTAGTTGCAACACCCAAAATATTCATAAATCTAATGTATATATCGTTGTACTATCTGCATTTATAAGTTGTTGCCATTAGTATACATTTTTCAATTCGGTTGGCACTTTTTTTATCTGTGTGCATGCATGCAGTCAGTCATTCGTCTACCATAGAATATATTGACGAAAACCCATATAAGTGTACAAAGAAGACAATAATGTATTATATAAAAATAAATGTTAAAAAGCTTTCACCGAAATCAATATGAAAGTTTTGCTGAAACATTCCGTTCCATCATCATCAGCACTTTGTCACGAAAAGAACGAGTTTTGACTTCCAGCAACGAAAAATTATGTTCAAGTTACTCTTTGAAGATCCTTCGCATTTGGAATAAAAAATGTCGCCTTCATTTGCCCATGTTAGTATTAAAACTTTGAACGATAGAGTTGCTGTTCCAGTGAAGAGTACGGATTTCAAACATTTGCTTGTCGTACGTGGTACTGAAAGGCACTTGTGAGCTGATGTTTAAAATATGTATTCGGGATGTGGGCCTATATTGGCAATGCGAAAACATCATAGAGGACTGATCCAAGGGAAATGTATCGTATTTTAAAGGAAGCCCGGCCGATAATTTGCAGTTATCATACCATAAACTAATATTGAAAGGTGTGCTATTGCCACTTTTTTCAAACAAGATCAACATCAAGTAGTCTAGTCACAAGGCAATTGTAAGTATATGCGCTTCAACGAACGATTTGAATGATACAGCTGCTGTGTAAATTTCGAGATGCAGACGACAATAAATGATTTCACAGTAGTTAAGACACCTTTAACGCCTGTCTAAAAGAACGTATGAATGGATGGATGAATCTATGATTCAAGTTGATGAGAAGGAAAGGACCCATTGGGACACCTACAGATTTGGGTTTGTAAATGAGGGACGAAAATAATCCAGTGCACAATTATTTTAATGATAAATGTAACAAAAACTCAGTTATCATAATTTTGCCTTCTTTCGCAAAAGTGGTCAAAGTCTTCAACCACTAAATGTCATCCAATCTTCTGGAAATATAGCATACATTTTAATTTTGACGAAATTTAATACATGTTACGAAAGTTTTCGTTGTTTTGACATTAATTTTTTATTTTAATACATGGATTATTCCGAGTGTAGTTCCAAACATATATTTGTTTATGGCAAACATAATTATATTTGGAAACATTAGAAACATTGGAATCGGAACTGTTTCCAAACTAATGTATATTAACTGTATTTATATTTCCGGCAGGACGTTTTTTTCATCGTGCAAATTTAAGCACACGCAGTCAGAAACTTCTACACTCAAAGGAAAAGCTTCATCATAATTATGAAATGTTTCGTAGATACTCGTCCAATGTAAAGTTTCACAGTATTATGAAACAGTTCATAAGAAACATAATCATAACGTTTATGAAATGCTTCACTCTATGCTTCTATATCATAAGTCCGCACTATATTAAACTAATCAACAAAAATCCGCACTGAAAAGCGGTGAACACTTTTTTTTAAGAATTTTGATCTCTCCAAACCCAAATTTAAACTTCAAGCATTGTCTTTCTTTTTTTTAGCCCCTCACTCAAGTGAAAATATTTTATGGGTCAGTTTTTTGGAATTTTTTTATAGATATAAATTCCATATAACATTACCATATCGGAAAACGTCATGCGTTTTTTAAAGGACCCCGCTATGATCTTCAAAATTGAATTCTTTGGATTTGTTCTTTTAAAACTATAATCTGTTTAAAAATGTTGACAGATCAAATCTGTATTCATACCAGACACATCAATGAATAAATCTCGAATAAAAACTACAAACCAGCAGGTAAATTGTTAACCAAATTTGTTTATTAAAAATTTGTTATTTCTACTTAAGGTACCCTTACACTACGCAATATTCTTGTGCAACTTTTGCTATTGTCCAAAATATTACCAGTGTGTATGTCATATTGGAAGGTTGTACAATATATTCTAAAAATCAAAAAGATTTTGATTCTTATTAAGAAATGTGAAAAATATTGTGCAATTTGTATATCGCTCCACAAGAGAACAAAATTGTTGTGCCATATTTTGTGCAAACGTATTTTACATTATATTACACTTTGTAGGCCAAAATGCCAATAATACTGACAATAATATTGCCAAAATGTATGAGTACGTTTAAAAACTTTAATTAGGAGTCTATGGAAAATAAAAAATGTTGTACATGGCTCGGCAGTAGCAACCGTATTAGTTGCCAATCGAATGTTTTGGTTGCTGCGAACAAATTTATCGGTTGTAATAACAATAATTTCATTGACGCAACAGAATTTTTAACATAATAGAATTGTATTTCCTCATCAAAAATTCGGTGATAACAACCGAAAAAATACGATAGCTACA
Source organism: Delia radicum (assembly GCA_021234595.1). Lineage (NCBI taxonomy): Eukaryota > Metazoa > Arthropoda > Insecta > Diptera > Anthomyiidae > Delia > Delia radicum. The sequence goes on along the minus strand of CM037855.1, from coordinate 72,916,561 downwards.
ACCGAATCATTCGATTGGCTACTAATACGGTTTGCTACTACCGATTCTGTCTTCCGGTGTGCAAGCATACATGATTTTGGCACAAACTCATACTAATGCTTTCCAAAGTATTGTGGCCTTCAAAAATCGAATCTGAAGCAAAATAGACTCTAACGAATCGTCGTTATGAAATATAGAGCTAATGTTGTATAGAAAAAAATCTAACAATGTTGACATATTTTTCAAATATTAGTGAACTACCTAATGAATTTTGAGAATTGTCACATGACTGAAGTTTACATAAATATCATCCAACTTTTCATTAAATATTATGAAACAAGTTTTAAATTTTTTTCTTTATTTGTAGGGCTTATTGTAAAAACTTGATAAGCCACATTTAATTTTCGGTAAGTTTTTCGCCTTCTCAAAAAGTGAATAAATTTGGGAAATATGGCTATTACAGGACTTCTATACTCTATATACGTGTAACAGGTGTTTAAGCAAGGCTTCATTCTAAATTTAATTAACGGATGTCTAGAAAACAGCGAAACTAAAAATTGGTAATGTGGATTATCAAGTTTTTACAATAAACTATTCATTTGATAACATGTTTCATAAAAATTTTTATTTTTAAAATGGCCCATATTTAAAATATTAACAGAGATAAAGTAAAATGTATTTTTTTTTTTATTTACTAAGGCCCGATTACTGAATGTCCAGTTGACATTTATTAAACACTTAAATTGAAAATTTATATGGATAACAACAACAAATCTGTCAGTTTAAAGTCCCATTTAGTAGCTAACGAGATATTGTAAAAATGAGGGTACCTCGTGCTAACTTAACCAATGTTAGACTTAACCATAGTTATGAATGTCGAATTGTATGGAAATATCTGTAATTAAATTTATACTCTGTTTATTTGTATGAAAGTTGCTCATAAACATAATAAAGCTTTCTTTAACTGTATATACATGTGTCCAAATTTTACATGTTTCAAAATGTTTTTCCAAATTTAAAAATTTGGCACTACAATGACCACCAAAGAATTGGAAATAATTTTTACTTTTTCGACTTCAAATGCAGTGTGTGTCTTGTGGAGCAGTGTAATTTTTGTTGTTTTGTATTGAAATTTTTAATTTTTTATTTCAAATTTAGAAAATATTTTATTGCAATTTATACTTTTTAAATAAAACTCAGAAACTACCAGAAATTATTTGAATTTCTGAAACATCAATTAAATATTATTTGATGAGCTCTCAACCCATTTTTTACCAAGCATAGATTCCTTGAGAATGGAAGGAAGATAGATTGGTTTTAAAGAATCATTTTCAGTAAACTTTATACGTTAATCGCGGTCTATAATGTGGGGTATAATTCATATCTTTTAAAACTTTGACGCTTTTTACGCATTAAAATGTTAATATTTTTTAAAAGTCTATTATTAATGTATTAACAAGTAAAATTTCTATAAAAAAAATCCAAAAAAATGATTATTATTTTCGGTCTATGTTTAAGAATTTTTAAAAAATCTGGTTTTGAGAAACCAGCTCATTTTTGATATTAAAAACAAAAAATGCTTAATTTTCTCCATGCTTCAATTTCTAGATTAGCGGAAAAATCTTGATTAGATAAATTAATTTGTTTCAAAAAGTACATGTTGAACAAACAATTTGTCCATTTAGAAATGTATTATGATGTGTCTTATCAAAACCAGCAAATCACTATTATCACGCAGCTCTTGCTTTTATTTTTAAATATTTTTAGATCATCATATGGCAACCCTGGAATTAGGAATTTTTACAATCTTTTAACCACTTTGTAGCCAATACTTTAAACTTCACATGCTTTTGCTGCGTCATTTATATCTGAAGTTATAGGCGTTTAAAAATTGACGTTTCTTTAAAGGCACGTTGGAAAAAAATTTGTCGATTTTAAATAATATTTTTTGAATATAATATGAAACATTTTATTATATTTATGAAGCATTTCATAAAAATTTATAAATTTCACAAAAATTTATGAAACTGCTTCCTATGAAATAGTTAATAACATTATAAAGCAGCTCATAAAAAGTTATGAAACGTCTTCATCATATCTATGAAACATTTCATAAATATGAAAAACCCTGTCACCATTTCGACCTTTTATGAAACTGCATCATAATATTTATGAAGTATTACATTGGACAAAAATCAATGAAGTTTTTCATCATATTTATAAAAACTTTTTCCGGAGTGTATGTTTAAAAAGTTTGTAGTCAGAAGGTTCCGAGTTCGATACTTCAGGCATCCATTTTTCTGATTTTTTCTGATTTTTTTATGCTTTTTTTTTGTTTTGAAAAAGATATTTTAATACCAACTTTTTTGATTGTTTTCCTATCATTGGCCAGCAAGACCAGTTGACCAGTGCTAGAATATTTGGTCAAGTTAAATACATTGTAATTTTATTTCTTAACTTTGAACAACCATAACTTTCGCGGCCCATACTTAAATTGATTTACTCGAACGAATTAAAGCTTGTTATACCTAGTATTTGTGCGCTTTGCTCAAATGTAGCATCAAAAAATGTTTTATTTTTTTTACCCCAAAAATTTCCATATACTTATTACTAATAACTTACATTCTGAAAGAATTTCGGAAAGAATTCTCAAATTTTAAATAGTTAATCCGCTTAATGGCTGATCCGTCTAAAACGTATTTTATTTTTTTTTTAATTTTGCAAAAAATTAGATTAAAAGCTTCAGTCTCATCTTGAAGGGCCAGCTAAACCTCTTTAACTAAAATTATGAAATTTTAATCATGCTCTTTCATGTATATTGACTAGATTTACATTGACTTATTAACCGATAACTTGTAAACTAGTTGAATTTAGATACAAAATTAATATTTGAACCATTTTTACTTTTACCTATTTTCTTATTTTATTCCAGATGATGGCGCATAATACGACCGTCCAGTTAGGTGGAACTGCGTCCTGGTGTGCAAAGTTTCTGGCGTGGACAGAGTGGGTGTTAATTGGGTTTGTTTGGTTTTATTAAATGTTTATTTTATGCGCACTATCCATATAATATACTCGTATTCTGCGTTATGTTTTTGCATGCTATTTTAATATTATTTTGTTTAATATTTATTATATTGCGAAATTCCTGAAAACATAATTTTTGTTCCTGTTATGCAATCGACAACTTTTAATATTTTGTGTGTTTGATGTATTACTAAATCAATTCTAAAATTATTTTGAATTACAAATAATTTTAGCGGCATTTTTGGTTAAACCTATCTGCGTTAAAACGATTAAAGTTAAACACATTTTAAACAATTAAGCTTAGTTTTTGGAATGGAGATTTAAACTTAATAATTACTAAAAAAGTTTTAATTTTTGTTTAAAAATACAAAAAATTGTTTTTTCCGGATTTTCTATATTTACATACATTTTTTAGTTAGAAATTTTTCTATCTCAAGTATCAATTGTCATGATATGTCATATTATATTTTATTTGTTGCTCTTTTAAAAGTTTGATCATCTTCATGATAGACAATTTAATTGTTTAATAGGCACCACCCAAATCTTCATTAGTCCGCAATAGAAAAAGATAATTGGCTTACCTCAAACCGAGACATTACATTCAACAGACAAAATAAGCTCTATGAGAGTATATCGAGATGTAAAATTGTTGTTTTTCAAATAGTTTTGATTTTATAATTAGGGTACCAAATCATTATCATAGAGTTTATTTTGTCTGTTGTATGTAATGTCTCGTTTTAAGTTAATCCAATTATCTTTCTCTATTGCAGACAACTGAAGATTTGGGTGATGAAAATGAAACCATTGTATTGTTCATCATAAAAATTATCAAACTATTTGAAAAGCAACAAATTAAAATCTAATATGTCAATATCATATTAGATTTTTATAAAAGAGGAAGATATTAATTGGAAAAATAATTTGTTTCGTGTATTGGTTACTTGTGTGTCTCTCCTACACATTGTGTAGCCTGTGATTGACAAAATTCTAAATAAAATATCAAAATACATTTTTATCATAAATTTAATGAATATTTTCTATATAACTATGAAATTGTTTAACATAAGAGCATTTACTTTTGTATTCAGTGGACGAAATAATTAGAGTTCATTCATGCCAGCGTGTTTTTTTTTTAATATTTGGCGAAATATTTTAAAAGTTTTTTGCTGCCACATAAATGTAGCAATAACTACCAGTAGATGACAACCCATTTCGTTCCATTTGCTACGTTTAATAATTTTTAAACATTTTTATTGTTCGCTAGCGAACTAATATAAGTTCTGTCATTTTAAACTCAGTTTTTTACTTTTTCCTTACTGGAGGCGTATTTTAAAAACTGCAGTTTTTTTAAGTACAATTTTGTTGAGAAGTGTTCTTTTTTAAAACTAAGTATGACTTTATTCAAATATGTCGTAAATCGATGTTTTTATTGCAAAAAAACGTGTTTTTATGATTTAATACATATAAATAATAAATATTTTGCTTTCAATTTATGAACAAATAATGCAAAATAATGTTCTGGTATGACACTTTCATACCTTAAGGTTCAAATGCAACTTTTTTTGACGAAAATCAGTCATTATCTGAAATGTTTCATCTGGATTATAATTTTTTTCTTTTAATTTTAGTTCTGATTCATGCCAATGCGCCTTCCAGATACGAGCGATAAATTTTACTTGGCTCAGATGACGATACAAATTTTGATTTTTTTTATTTTTTTTTGGTCCTAGCTTGTTAAAAAAATTAAAAAGATGACCTTAATTAATTATCTCGCCACGTGAAATTTGGTACACACATTTGGACGACTCCTTGTTTCTAAACTGAGCCTAAATTAAAAAAAAAAAAATATAATTACTCAGACGAAACATTTCAGAATATTATCGATTTTCGTCATAGATGTAGTGTTGTGTTGGTAAAGTGCCATACCGAGCACAAATTCTTTTGTATTATTTCTTCATAACTTGAAACCAAATATTTGTTATTTATATGGATAAATCATAAATTATGTTTAGCGCTTAGTTTTTTTCCAAAATTTAGATTCGATTTACTACTTTTTTAAAAAAATAGCTCATTTTAGTTAATAAAAGAACGCTGCAAAACAAAAATGTACTTAAAGTAAATGGAATGAAGTATTTTATACTAAAAAAAATATTTTGCCGAAAAACTAGTTTAACATGAATGAACTTATATTTATTTCGCTGGTAAACAATGAATTATTTTTAAAAATTATTAAAATGCAGCAGACACTTCAGTAAATTGATCAGTTTGGCGTCAATTAATATTATTAGTTTTAGTGCACTGTCATTTTAACATCATATAGACAGACAGTCGCAATTTGTTCTTAATAATGTTCTTTGACAATTTAATTTAGAAAGGTTAAGAAGAGAATACACGTTTTTCTTAAAAATTATATACAATATTAATTTTCAGACCAGACTGGTTTCTGCCTTTTTCAACAGACAGGCGTCATTAGTGATTTTCCATTTAAATTGTATTATTTTTGTGTCTTATATTGTCAGATTGTTTCTATATGATAAATTTTTCAACAACCTGAAGCTGTAAGAATCAAACCTACGTTTCATCTTACATTACAAACATAACAAAACCAAGTCATGATCGCTTACCGATCACACCCACGTATGGCCTCGCATGCATTGCAGCTAATTGCAGTTTTCTTTCCTTTTGCTTGTTATCTTTCTGTGGTAGCAACAACTTTCAAATATTGCAAATATTTCGGAAAAAATCAAAACTTTAAGGGTGAACTTATAACTATTTCGCCCAGCAGTGGCGTAATAATTTCGGTTTTTTTTTTTTTTTTGCTTTATCATGGTTGTACTAATTTTAATTGAAATGCCGTTGAATTGAAATTTTTTAGATCGTGATAGAAAGCATACTTATGAACTGTTTTAGCTAAAATTCAAATCATCCATCTAAAACTTTTTAGATACACATTTTAAGCTTATTTCTTTAATACCGCTTAACCACAATACGCTTATTAACATGTGCCGTGATTTCAACAAGTTTTTATCCTGCATCTGTTTTGCTAAACGTCCCCAATTTTGAGGAAATCGTGGTTTTAAATAAAAATTTATATTATGTAGGCAGTTCAAAAATAACCGACATCTTAGAGACTTCTGTAGTCCCCTACATAAAATTGGAATAAAATTTTGCCGCCGAAAAGCACGTGGTGGGTTTTTTTCTTTTGTCATTTTATTCTTACATAAACTTTAAAGTGAACCGTTCGACCATATTGAACTGATTAGAAGATACATTAATATTGAACTGATAAGAAGATACACTAAAAAAAATAGTTACACTCACAATATTAAAAACCGGTCTACTCACTTTTCTTTCAAATCAAATTTATTTTTCATTTTTTTTAACTATTAAAAAATTACAGAATAAAATCTGTAAAAACAAGTAATTAACTTTATTTTAGCTATAAAAATTGACTTAAAATCCGTAAAAGTAAAGATTTCATTTTATTTTTACTATCAAAAATAAAAATTAAATTGATTCCAAAATCCGTAAAAATGAGAGATTTGTTTTTTATTTTTACTATCAAAAATAAATTTTAGAATTTTAAAAACTCCAAAACCCGTAAAACTAAGCTATTTT